>OZ024917.1:45219682-45617182 GCA_964017125.1 Flabesymbios commensalis
CTATTATATTATATTATGTGTGTCTGCTAAATCAATTTATTATCATGTGAGTTAGGCCTACCTGGATCTGAAGTCTCAACAACCACGAAACCTCAAACCGATGCTGGTGTAAAGCTGGCCCAGCGTCGGAGACGCTGTGCCAGCTTTACACCAGCATCGGGCCAATATTGACTGAGTTCTATCACACTCTCCCTCCTCTAGTTGTCCAACCTGATAAAGATGCGATGAGTACATGGACCGGGTGATCCTTGTTCTCATATTTCCTTTATTATATATGTACGTGCGGGGAGGGGTGGGTAGCATGGCATAGTACCCCAGACAGTCTACACCTGATATTAGTTGGTGTTAAGTGTGTCAGGCGGAAGATAATTTACAGCGACCATGATCCTGTGAATGCAATCCCGCTGGATTGACTCTTGTATCCCCAAGGTGTATCGTGGATTAACCCTTTAAGCACACTTGTCGCAATTATTCCAGACAATAGTTGACTAAAAATGGGCTAATCATTAATAAGAGGACGTTAGGCGCTCTGACCTTTTTCTCTAGATATAGCGTCAAGTCTGAGTGCTGGGGAGGGGGGGGGGTAAATAATTATTTAAAAAGATGTTCATGACGTTCGTGATCGCATGCACCTTTAAATTTCACCCCAGTTGGAGGTGTGTCTCGCTACCGCGACCCACAACTTCAACTGAGTGCGAATCGCATGTGCGTAGACATGGTAGATGTAAATTTTCAAACTGATGCACACTTTAGGCTACTTGCTGCTGGTGTAAAAACAGATCTTATTCACCGCCATGCGATTCGAAGCTTGAGACATTGTGCATTTATATTTTAATATACACATTATTATGTATATCATTATACATAATTTTATTACGTGGATGAAGTTGAGCGCGCTCGGTGAAAAAAAACTGTTGTGTAAATAACCTAGGCCCTAATGTTTTGTTTAATTTAAAACGATTGGTGTAATATTGAATAACTGATGGAGAAGTGGCTAAAAACCATACATAATCGATGTGAAAATAATTAAACCACCTCTTCATATCCCTAAATACCATTAATTATTTAAGACTGTCATGCCTATCTCCAGGCGATCCCATTTTCGCCTTCTGTACAGGAAGGAAGAACCCCTATATTAACTTACACCAGCAGGGTTTATAGTTTAAGCCGATTATCTACCGTGGGGGGGGGGGGGGCATTATCACCATGATGAGCATGTACATGGACACAATGTTGGTTAAATGTTGGGCCATCGTCTACGACGCTGGCCCAACATTAAAACAACATTGGGTCAACGCGCCGTGTTTGCTGGGAAAGAATACCCATTTTATAATGCCATTCACCGGTTTAAAATTATTATTATTTAACTTCGAGAATTTTTTTCTTTTAAATGTTTTTTTGTTAACGAGCGTAAGTTGTTTAGCATTAAAATACTGTTTCGAAGTAAAACAAAATGTGGGAACAACATTATAGGCAACACTATCAAATAGATCTAATATGCGAAATTGTTACGTCATACTTCACATTTTTATACCTTCATGGAACATTTTTGTAATTTTCGAGAAATTATAACGCCGATCTACATGAAGTCATTGCGTTGAATGGGATTGCTTGGTGTTGCCGTGTGGTACGTTGGGTGCAAAGTGCATCATCACTGTGGATCAATAGACATTGTCAGGCACGCAAGCTAGGCGATTGTCCCTTAGCAACGGCGCACAGTCAAACACGCGCTGTGTTCCTGTCTATAACGTGTCTGAACGGTGTTGGGCGGCAGTGGTGTAGCTAGCAAATATAAACTATAGATCAGTCATTCGGAAGTATTCTACTGATAGTTATACGGATTTATCCTGATATCGTGCTGAATACAGTGTGTGGAATAAGAGGACATTTATCATTGTTAACATTAGCCTTCTTACGGGCTAGAAATGGGGAAGAAAACACAGGCATCAGATTCAGGCATGTGGTTTTACCACGCACCGGCCAAAACCCAGAGTCAGGAGCCGGTAGGAGTGCCGCCCGCCTCACAGATACCCCTGTTAAATCCAGACCTGGCTCCTTCTGACGACGATAGACCAAAAATGTGGATCAGAGACTCAGATAGTGACTACACTAAACTGGCGAAAATGGGAGGCAGGCAGGATTTATTAAGTATGAGGGTGAACAGTGGGGCTCCCAAGCCGGGACCAAAAGCCTATCCCACAGTTGATTGGTTTTACCTTCAAGACAATGAGAGAGAAAGAGAGGAGGAGAGAGTGAAGGAAACAGATGATTATAAGTTTATGTTACCTGACTACATGGTACATCCGGATTCTGGTAAGGTCAGGGCTTCTCGCTACCCCCAGGAGGCGGGCAGTACTGTACCCTATGCGTCTGACAAAAAGACAGTTTATGAACGAGACGAGCATCGCGCTACAGACAAAACCGTGAGAATTCCCGAGGTGAGACCGGCTGGATTCGGTTACAGACAGGAGCGTCGCAAACCCAAGTCAGGACCAGGCAGTCAAGCAGGAGCACAGCCAGAGAGGAGAACGGAAATACCATCAAATCCAGGCAGCTCTCAAAGCCATAGAAAAGGCGCGAGTCAAAAAGACGATGAGCCCATTAACATGAATAAAATCATGTCGTACAGCTATGGTAAAGACTGGCTGTCAGACAGGGACCAGAAATACGACAGACACAGAAAAATGAGTGACAAATTTGAAGAGGCTAGCAGCACACATGAGCAGCAGAGAGTATCTCAAAACGGAGGTGGCGATCAACAAAGAAATCATAGGCGTGGTAAGAAGATCTGACTGAGAACATGTATGATGTAGCCTTGTAGGCGTGCTCAAACAAAGATACAGACTGTCACCAGTGACAAATACATGTAAATATGTAGATAATTTATCAATATGTACATGTATGTATTTGTATTAGTATTCCTAATACTAAATTGTACTCCTAACCCTCATCCTGCTGGGGCCAGTTTCTGTATCGTACTTAAGTAAAAAGTATTAATTTTGTACTTAAGTATGTTACAGAAACTGGCTCCTGTGGCCGATTTCTAAAACATACTCAGGTAAAAAGTTAACTTTTTACTTAAGTATCACACGTAAACCAGCCCACTTCATTTTTTACTTTAGTTCGTTACAGAAACCGGCCGCAGGGGCCGGTTTCTGTAACGAACTTAAGTACACAACTGACACTTTTTACAGAAACCGACCCCTGATCTCGACTATTGTTGTTTTCAATCTTTTTTATTAGTCGATCAAATCACTGTTATTGGGAATGAAATGTGTGTCTAAACATCAAGATTTGCAAATATTTGTGCGCAAATTAGGCTAAACAAATATGAGTAATTTTCACCCACTAGAAGTTGTGGGTCGCGGTAGCGAGCCACAACTTTAAGTGGGTGAAAATTTAAATAAATTAACTTAGCAGGATAAGGGTAAGACTCACCGAATCGAAACCTCGCTTAAGAAAGCCTGATTTCAATTTTGTGAGGAGTCTTACACATTGTCACGAGTGGCATTATTCATTGTCAGACTCTGACATCATACATTAGTCTACGTATTCACTCCGCCTGAATACGTATTGTAGTACTAATAGAGTATGGTAATCACTTCTATTTGTTCAAGAGTCAGAGCTGTATCAATTAAAAGCTTTAATATTGCTGACAAAAACAATCATTATATTATTTATTAGTGCTCAAGCCAAGAACAATTTGATTCAGCTATATGACTGTATGAAGGTCATGTGACTGGAAAATGAAATGTACATATGTTGTAAAAAATTGAAAATGTATATTATAATATTTAAAATGCACATGCCCATAAATAATAAAAATGTCTTTGCCATATTTTTTATTTGTTTTATCAGGCTTCACCTGTCTATTATTACACTGCTGATAATATTATTGATCACGAGTCATGAAGTAAAGATGTGTACATGGCTTATATATCTCCGAATTTTAACTTAAATTTAAGAGAAAAGAAGCATATTACTTGTGCGTCTTTCTTGTCACGTGGAGCTTTCTGTTAACGCAATTTCTAGCCTCAAACAACGAACATATTTATATAAATTAAGTCCTAGATCTATATCCGAAATAGAATAATGTGATTAGGCTTAACTCGGTGGCGGTTGCGAGGTATATAATTATATAGAATATATATTTGTTAGAAAACAAATAACCTGATGACATTTTCTGCAATCTTCTCATAGAACTAAGCATAATTGCTTCCATGAATGCTGAACTACTACACAGTATTTTATCAATTCTATTTTCTAGTGTGATTTTATGTCGGTTTAAATTATTTTTTAGCGCGGGGACTGTCTTTATACGTCAGTTTCTGACGTATAAAGACAGTCTCCGCTATGAAAGAATTAAAATACATGTAGGTGTAATGGCCGTAGACCTATAACATACAGTCCCCGCGCTGAAAGAATTGAAATATGTGTAATGGCCGTAGACCCATACCATACTGTGTACGTATTCGAATGAATCGAAAGAGCTAACAAAGACATTTATGATGATTTCAAATTGAAAAAAACCCTTTAGTTTCCATGGTTAATACAGCGTTGTAAGGGTTAACTGTCTTGAAACTGTATTGTTAAAATTAAGGAGCATAATTATAGAGGTCAGAACAAAACCAAGGGTAAGTCAGTTTTTCAGAAATTTGACTATGGGGTACCATAGGACAAAAAAAAACAGTGTGCCATGTGTCTACCACAACATATAATTTTGATGACAAAGCGGCCATTTTGTTCTGAACAAAATTAATGCTAAGTTAACTATTTTTGTCCTATGGTACCCCAAAATCAAACATCTGAAAAAGATGAAAAATGACTTAGCCTTGTTTTTGTTCTGACGCCTTCAATTATTTTGCTGCACGAATCAAAAGCCAGTATTGCTTTCTTTTCAAAAGAGCAATCACTGTCTTCTGGCTTTGAATGACAGTATTGTATCTGTCAGCATTGACCACTTTCCAACCTTGTCCTCAGTACTGGCTGTATATTTTACATGTGCATGTTTGTAACAAATCATGGTCGTATCCCAGCAAACAAAAAAATTTGTATAACATTTGTGCAATGTTGGACCAACGGCAAAGTTGCTGGGCCGACGTTTTATAAATGTCAATCACACAAATGTCCTATAGGAAAGTGTGTATCTGCCACTTTGTGAGGCGGCAGATACACCTTTTTATTTTCAAGGGGTCATGTAATTATATGCATACATATATGTCAGTTTAGATACATGAGAAATACTTGAAACCTTAAAGAATTGAAATATTTTTATATAAACCAGGAGACCAAAGTAAAATTATCATAAATGTTATTGTTAGCTCATTTGAATACCTATACAGTCTATTTCCCCTGACCCTTGGAGTAGCCTCCTTTTCAATTCTCTCGGAGGCTATTCATTTTTTTGTGTAAAATTGTTTTTTTCACGGTTAACGTCTCACCACAAATATTACCCGTCCCATGGACTTACCTATTATGACCCAAACGCTCAGGCCTCCCAGCACTCTTAAAGTGGGGAAATGTGAATAACCCAGTCCCTATATATCATTTCAACCATTCGTCTGTTCTCTTTCGATGGACTCATGTATTATGACCCATTATACGCTCGGGCCTCCCAGCACTCTTAAAGTGGAGAAATGTGAGTAACCCTATATATCATTTTACCCATCCGTCTGTTCTCTTTCGATATACAACATAAAAATGGCATGTGAATCTGTTGCTTTTCTGTTATTTTAGCCCAAATAAGCTCTCCCCTGAGCGACCTGGAATAAATTAACCTCGTTTGTGAGATAAAGAAGATCCTTGTTACATCCAGCGCAATGACTTCCTGTTATATTTATTTTTCCTAATTTCAATGCTTTTCCTACAACAAAACATCACAGAATCGATTTAAATTGGTATCAAAATGATATAGATCTATCTGTATTATCAGAAATGCTAATACAGAGTCTGTATTATGCATTTCTCGTTTTATTCACCCCCGGAGCTGCTGCAAAGGGCCAATATTTAAAAAAAGGACCAATTTTCTTAAACTTTTAATAATATTCGCGAATGAATTTGTGTGGTAAGACCTTATGATGAAATGAGACAGAATCTGACGTCTGTAGACGTCAGATTCTGATGTCTAAATCGACACCTGCACTGTGAAGAGTAAAATATATATAATGGCCGTAAACCCATAACATAAGGTATTCAAATGAAACAAAAAGAGCTAAGACTATTTGATGATTGAAAATTGTAAAAAAAACCTTTTGGTCTCCATGGTTCATACATTAATAATTCAGCGCTTTAAGGGTTAACTGCCAAAATCTTCATCAGTCAATGCTAGACCGTCGCAGAGCCACTTGAGATTTGAAGATGCGTTTCCTCACATTTAAAAACCCGTTATAATCCGCCTTACGTGAGCCTTCAACACTTTAACTGTCAAATTATTTAATTCAAGTGGATGAAAACTCTTCATTTTTATATGTGAACCCTAAATTTCGCCACTCTTCCTATTTATCCCCTAGAGCTCTGGCCTATGCAATTTAAATTCCCAGTACCTTGAAGTTGTTACGCGATCAACAACTTCAAGTCACTGAAAATTAGCTGAATTTGTGAAATTTAAATCACAAAATTTCTCTATGTCACAGATTTGAGACGTAGTTAACCCTTACAGTGCGGGGATCCATTTTAGACGTCAAAATCCGACGTCTACAGACGTCAGATTCTGACGTCTAAAGTCGATCCCAGCACTGACCCTTACAGTGCGGGGATACACTTTAGACGTCAAAATCCGACGTCTACAGACGTCAGATTCTGACGTCTAAAGTCGATCCCAGCACTGACCTTTACAGTGCGGGGATTGACTTTAGACGTCAGAATCAGACATCTACAGACGTCAGCTTCTGACGTCTAAAGTCGATCCCAGCACTGACCCTTACAGTGCGGGGATCGACTTTAGACGTCAGAATCAGTGGTCTACAGACGTCAGATTCTGACGTCTAAAGTCGATCCGGCACTGTAAAAATATTAATAATGGCCGTAGACCCATAAAATACCGTAGGTATTCTATAGAAGCAGAAAGAACTAATAACATGCGATTCGGGTATTTGTTAACGCAAAACATGAATTTAAATGATTATTTATTTCAATAATTCCCCAATCAACCGGTCTAAATTTCTAATAAAACTCCAACATTAAATAACCCCAAAATCATGAGTCCTATATCATGTATATTATTTGTTATTAAAGTGGTTGGGTTTTAAATACTGATTCTGGGTCAAGAACACATTTCCATCTACATCAGTCAAAACCTGTGATATTTTACAGTAGAATATAGTGTCTGAAAACACATATCTCAAACATGTTTTTTATCCGTGCAGACCTATAGCTGCATCGTCTTCGGAAAGTCTGTTCTTCTAGGCCATGGGCTACAACCACCCTACGTGCACCCCAAATCCCCACCCCTCCCCCCACAACTCACCCACACCGACTTTTTTTATTCCTTGTTATGTCCAAAACATAAAATGAGATGTCAACAGCAAAAAAATAGGGACGAACTTTATATTTTGAGCCCTTCTAGGGGGGTACCCCCAAACCTGTCTAAAATTAGGGGGTAGGGTTACGCAAACGTCTGTTGCTGCTATTCTATTTTACAAATCTACACATTCAATATATCATATAAAAGTTAATTAAATTTCCGTTCTAATGATGCATTGCAAAATGCAGTGGATTAAAGGGTTTTATCTAGGAATGCGTTGAAACATGTTTTTTTTCATCTCAAAATAATCAAAATCGACAACAAAACAAGCTAGTTAACATGGTCAATGGAAACGACCTAATAAAACATAAATATTGGCCATATCTATATTTGACTTATGTTTTCTGAACCCAGATGTGTATATGCTTAAAACTGAGAGCGGTATTTAGATTTGTACATGGCAACGCCCAGATTTCACTGATGATTCGGATGACCGTTATGAATAGCAGTATTGGATGCATTAAACATCTAATAAATTTCCTGAAAAGAAAACATTTTGTAAAATGTCGCTATTTAATTGTCATTTTGTAAAAAAAACATTGATCCAAACTATTGTTAATGTTGTTTATTTAATCATTGTTTCTAAAAACCTTAGTTTAGAACTCTAAATCACTCAAATTGCTCATCTGAAAGCAACAATATGATCGCGTATAGATACTTGTCGGCCGTTAAAGATTTATGTAAATTTGACCTATTTCCTCACAGCGGATCTTTGGGGACTTTTACATGGGGCTCTGTGAAAAAATAAAATCTGTTGAAATTCGTTCGAAATTTGATGAAGAAATAGCATACTTACCTGGACTAATTATGCCATGAAGAAAGTGAAGTGATTGTAAGTATTTAAGCATATTTATCAGAATGTGTAAATATAACAAGGCTTGTTCATTATGATCAAATTGTGCAAAGGATTTATTAAATCCCTAGCATTGGTTATTAAACGGTGAGCACGCATTTTATAACTCTCAAATTGGTCACACAAATAGCGACGACTTGGTGTGAAAATTCTCATATTTTTGTTGGGAAATGTGGATGGGATTCATCAATTATATAGCATTTGGATCCCATCTGGCTAGTGCATTCGTGTATATAGATTTAGCAGCATAGCTTATAAGTTTTGGGATCGTTTCAGAACACGGCCCCTGATCAGCAGGTAACCATAAAGGGTTTCTTCTCGTCCACAGCGTGAGACTGCATGGAACTTGGCAACGCCGCGTAGCGCGACACTGGGATAGAGGGGGGGGGGGGGAGAGGGTAATATAGTGTATAAAATATTTTCTGAAACATCCCCCTCCCAGCAAAAAAGAGGCGTTGAGCCTATGCCGGTTTAATTTTGAGCCGCCGTCTACGACGTCGGCCCAAAATTCAACCAGCACAGCCCCAACGCGTCGTGTTTGCTGGACTGGGTTGTCGTCGAGATCGTGGTTCGTGGTCGGGATGAGTCCAGAGCAAATACCACCGTGCACAGGCAAACAGCATTAACTGCTTGTTTGACAAGTAAACAGTTACTACTGTTTGCCTTTGAAGGACAGAATTGAGATTAGAGAGTATGAAAACAGACAGTGCCGTTTCCACGATTCTAGCAGTCACTGGGGCGAAACTGGATTAGCTAACGCCGGCGTTAGCCTATCCAAGATGGATGCACCGAAAGTGGGTAAGTCAGTTTTCTGTTCTTTTGAGGTATTTGATCACGATATTCGGGCAAGCCATTCACCCACCGTATTTATATGAAAGGATTTTTAGGGAGTAAACTCTTACGTTTTTAACAAACCCCGATGCTATTTCGACCTCTGGTGCACATATTTTAAACATCGTCGGCTATAATTTAACAGTTACTGTGCTAATGGTAATACAACAGATTTAGAAATATATATGAGCTACTGGAGCTGCAATTTCAACCCCCATCTGCATAGTGCATACACCACTTCTATATTCACCCTCATCTCAATGGACACATAGCTTAAAGGAACTGCTTATGTTGACAATTTTTCAACATTAATTTTGGTTTTATTTTTTTTATGAAGTACTGTATCCCGCAGATGATTATTTCATTTTTTTCAGATTTTCAAAAACATTTCTTAATAATATTTATAAGAATTCAAGAATAACCCAAACATACAGTGTATTGACCTAAAGATGGTTAAATGCTAGCACAGCATTTGGCCACAAGTTGATGCTGTCGGCCAAGCGTTGAGCAGACAATCGATGCTGTGGGAAACACCCCCCCCCCCCCCAATAATCGTGTTCCCGTGTACCAATTAAGGGCGACAGCTATTAATGTAACAATGTGGTTACTTTGATCATGACGTCTGAGATTGTGGGTTTTTGTGTCAGTCTTGTTTACATGACAATATACCACTTGGAAATTAAAACCAATTTAGTCGTTTTCAGTGCTTAAAATTGTTTTTTTTTATGTTTATGTATTTATTTAAGATCAGTAGGCTATATAGCTTCATATAAATTAATTTTTCAAAATTGACAAAATTGAAAATTTCTCAACATAAGGTGTCGCTTTAATATATTTAATAAAAAAGACTATAATTATTATAATTTGGCTGTTAATGTATGTTTTTTTATACAAAACTAGTTATTCCTCTAGATATGATCAAAACATCACATTATTTGCTGGGATCGAAATGCATGCACATTCTTTGTTGGTTGTTGATTCATTGGAGATAAAATATGAGCCTTCAAATAAAAATAGCTTCATCATCGCTATGATCACATTGTTTTGGTACACAAAATACACAACTCATTGTGGTGATTTTGTCTGTTTTTATGCTGGTTTTGCGCTGCCATGGCCGGCATTCTTTATGCTCAAATAAAAGTAACTTTGTATTTTCTTTGCGTTTAAAATCAACCGTGAAACAAAAACAAGTATCTTAAGATGTACTTTTGATTTCAAGAAAGTGTCCAACCAGTCCCCCCTTTATACTTATATTATAAAATGATGAAAAAAACTAGTGGACAATTATGTAAAGATAATATGAACATATTATCCCTACATAAAGAAAACACGTATAATACCTATAATAATTTTGTTAATTCAGACAATACGTGTTTGTGACGATTTCAGATTTGGCAATATTAGTAGTGCAGATTTGATGAGTGATTCCAAAGTATTGTGCATTTTGGGGTGAAAGCATGAAATTTGGTACAGTTATACATCATGTACATTAATATCTACTAAGTAATTTCAGCTATGGAGACAAACAAAAAAAAAAATTATTTTTATATTTATGGCCAATTTAAAAAGACGGTCATTTTATACAATTTTAAAAATGGACGTTTTAATTCATGTACACTATGTGTCTGTGAAATGCACAAAACTACACAAAGGATTCCAGTTTCATCACCTAAAAGCTGATTATTACGTTTTTCGTAATTTATTAAAAAAAATCTACCATAAAACTTTTTTCAAAATAGCCACCATAGCAACAACGGTGCAAGTAATGGTATGACCGAAATCTCAAGTTTTCTTGAAACGCTTATGTAATTTTGCACTGTATTACTCTAGCATATGCATATACAATTTAGTATTTTAAGAACTGATAGAAACAATATAAAAATGGAATACATTATTTTATTTAGCTCTAACAAAGTTTTCATATGTGAACATAAAAACAGTAAAAAAAATCAAGGATCAACATTACCACAGCTGATCACAAAATAAAATGAATTCACATGTTGTGAAGTTTAAACAGTGTTCTCAACAAATATCCTAGTGCTGATATTTTTGAATTGACAAACCATAAAATATCACATGCGTTTATTTTAAAATGTTTTCTCCACATAATAAATCATTATATTTATCACTAACTGATAATTTCACAGTCCAGTTATTATTTATCTAAAGGCGGTCACAGTCTCCCCCACACTTACACAATGCAGTGCATTTCATACTTGATTTGACAAATTTGCAAGAAGATCTACATCCCCTGGCTTGGTTACAATCACATTTAATCAGTTCTTGGCAGGATTTTGCTGCCTCTGGCAGTGCTGTCCAGAATGGCTCCCATGTAGCTGTATTTGTCTTCATCCAACCCCATTCTAGTGGAGATGGAAGCACAGGATCTTTTAATAAAGCTTGGCCCCAGACATGTCCAGCTTGATAAGCAACTCTTTTTACATGTTGCAGTAGGGCTGCTTCAGTTGGTGGTAATGCATCCATAGCTCTACCCTTCTGGGTAAATAACTCTTGTCTTGACGTGTTTACAGTGATACAGCTACTACCTCTGTCATACATAAGCACAACAAATCTTTCCAACTGTGGCATGGTGTCTATGATCACGTCTTTGTACATTTTCCATGTGTCCCGTCCTGTGAGCTTACTTCTTCCTCCAAAAAATGATGTTTGATCAGAGCTGGTGAAGGTGTGAAAAACAGGTAGTGCTCGTGATTTAGAAGGTCCTAAAGACTCTGCTAGGTAATGTATTGGTATGCAGCCGAATGTTTTCCCCATGCCGAATGCTATCCAAAGCTTGGGATAATTCATATGTTGTGACATTGCAACTGCGATCACTATGACATCTGTGTCAACTGTCCTGAGCAAAAGTCTTTTATGGCCATTTTGAACACAGTCTGATACATGTAATAGTAGTCTTGTATCTGCCTCTTCTTGGTGACACACATTTATAGTAGCAAGACTTCGCTCCTTGTTAGAGAAAACATTAGCTTCCTTTGTAATGATGACTTCCTTTTGTCCAAATATGAGCTTCCTAATTTCGTCAGCAGTGTAGTGAAATAGTTCTGTTTTATTGTCATCTACTGATAAAAACCCATGCTAATTATTGGGAATTTTTGCATTGTGTTCCATACGTCTCCGTACCACACCCTTTCCACGACGGTCTCGTGCAATATGTTTAAGACTATTCGGATGGTACACATCAAAGACTAAATCCAAACGCTGCGCTCCTTGAAGCTGTTTCTCTATGTATTTCATGAGTATATCAGAGAAATAAGAAGAGAATGTACTTCCATGTACTGGTTTTAACATGCGAACAATCACAGCGCCATCCAACAAAATGACATCTACATCAGGTCTTCCGTCTTGGCAATTTGCGAGCTTTTCCATACTTGATGTCAAAGTAGATTTTGTTCCCGAACGAAGGACACCGTATTGTGATAGAGAAGGTGGATATGGTTGGTTTTCATGAGCAAAGAAGTTCTGGAGATCACCACCTCTTACCTGGCTTGACACATACAATTGAGAAAACAAAGAACAATTTCTTTTCAATAACTCGATTTCTTTTTTTAATCTCGAAACAGTCCTGAGGGGAGGGCAGGTAAATGATAGTAGTTTATTTTTCCTAATAGGATCGAATAAAGAAACTTGTCTTGTAGACAGTCGTTCATCAATGAATTTATGAAATTGATGTGTTCCCGTTTCTTCTATGTTTCTCACAGTTGGTATCAATTCATCGACCACATCTCTTGTGTGTAATGTTAGGAGGCTGCTGCTATCCTCGGTGAAAGGATTACCCATCTTTTCAGCTGATATACAGAAATCATTGACATGTGTGGCGAATTTATTTTGTTTCCTCATTATGTGTTGGTGGTGTCTCATGGTTGGTGTCTTGTTTCCACCCTTGAGAAGTTATTGAGAGTCTTAAAACTCGTGAATCACTCAAGCCACCTCTGGTCCTAAAACCATCCAACGTAGAAGTGCAGGTGATTTTTGTGTCAGACCAATCAGCCCGCCATCTCCTTTTACTGTCCTATTGTTTTGTTCGTGAGCATGGTTCAATGCAATTTTAGAAAATGGATTTTGAGATTTCAATACCACAAAATTTCCTTTTTCAAATTCTGCCATTGCCGAAGGGTTGGTGTCTGGTAGAGCTAACATATCACTTAAATGTACTGTTATTTCCTTGTCGGATTGACTGAACAAAGCTCAGAAATGTGAGCTCGTATTTGAGAGATATTGACTAATGGTGAAACATTGGACTTCCTTAGTTCTCTGCTCTTTCCAGACGTCGTAGCTAAGAGCCGTATCACTTTCTGACAATTCTTCAGTGTACTTTGTGTACGCCTTTTGCATGAGATAATACAGACCACAAGCGGTGACCTCATGTGCATATCTTGTATGAGATATATGAGCGGCCTTCAAAAAAGAATCGGCTGTACCAAAAGACGCTATGTTGGCTTCTGTTAGCAAAGCAGTCCAGCCACTCCCCTCAAGCCAATCTCCCATGGTCTTCATACAGGCCATTTCTACATGTAGTCCTCCAAGCATTATCACAAATTTATTCTCTCCTATGTTTCTGGAAAATTCAACTGTATTTTTTTGCCAGTGCATACAGTGGTTGGTCTGCATCTAAAACAGGAATCTGTCCTGGGTTTAGTAAAGTTACAATTTGTTGAACCAAGTTCATAGCATGTTTCATCATTGCCGGAGAGTGTGCTTGGTCATGAAAAATAGGGAGCATTGAGTTGATGGTTGGAGTTATGGTTAATGACTCTTCCTCGTTGGCATGAAAAGCTGCCCAGGTGATGTTCAGATCCTGATTGTCATCATTAGTAACTTGAATTGTTTGTTGAAAATGGTTCAACAACCTACAACATACAATATAGATAAGACACTGTCACACAACGATCGTCTCACAACTTTAGCAATTCTAATTCCAACCACACAAACTGAGATTATTCACTACCATAAGCCATTACTAATCAAAAACACATGCACTACTGTATGTTTTCGAACAACTACCACAGATTATGTAAGGTTATTCACTACAGCGACAAAATCAGGCCAAAATCATTACTTTTATATTGGCTCCTTGATAAGTTCTAAAGTTTTCAAAAGTCCACTGATTAGAATCTTGTAAGTTTTGAGTTGCGCTTTTACCAATTAAAAAGATAAAAAAGAATGAGGTTTGAGATGTAATGTTATACCGGAATAAAAGATTTAAATAATAAAAGACTTACGCAACTCTAGTATATGGACATCCAAAATAAAAATGGTGATTTTTGCCTGATTGTGTCACTTTAATTGTTTTTACCACTACTGACCCAAACTATTTGTTTCTAATTATTTCACAGGTAATAATTAAATATTTTGACACACAAACCTATGTTGCCCTTCCATAACTTGGACTACAGCTGGGCATTGGTCTGGGAATGTAACATGATGAGAAATGGGGAAATCCGGATGATCCTTCATAACTACTGGAGGTACATCTGTGTATTTGTCTGGAAGTGGGATGATAGTCTTTTCGGGGTAATCAGATGGTGGTAAAATGTCTCTACTGTCTCCAGAGGAAGTATTATCCTGGTGCTTAAAAATTGTGATAGCAGTTCCGTGTAGCGAGCCTCGAGCAGGGGTAGAGCTCGGGTTAAGGTCTATGTTATCTACAGCACTCGTAGTAAAAATGTTTTTCTTTAACCTAATTGGACACACAACACCCGCACGTTCAAACTGCTGACAAATGGCATTTCCCATCTCAGTAGATACTTCAAGAACTCTATCGTAAGAAATTAAAAGTCCCATGTGATACATTTATCTACTAGCCCTCTCTTCCTAATTTTTGCATGTAGTAATAAACCAATGTAGAGTGGCAAAGGTGGTTCGCGATCTTTAGAATGATATGATAGTGTAGTTGATTTAGGAGGTTTCGATGTACAGTTATATTGAAGTAGCTGTAAAATACTTAGTGTAGCTTGCGTTTCAATCACATGGTTCTTCTGAGCATCTATGTTTGTACCACCAAGTATCATAGCTACAAGTGTTTTCAGTGACTGTGGTGCAGACATTTGCTGACAATCAGAGTCAAACTTTCTTGCAAAACAAGATGGTTTCATCTCCAGCATATCTTCGCGAACAATTCTAGAGGCTTCAGCAAGGGCAATTATTGATTGATCATCAAAATCACATGCTCTTTTCAAAGCAGGTCCTATGTCTTTCTGAAAGGCAAGTAGAACATTTCGACCCTCCTTGTAAGCTTTGAAATCAGGGACGTGACACAGAATCCTCTCTTTTAGGTGTGTAGAGTGAATCCTCTGTTTTACATATACACCAAGCTGCTGGAGACGAGACTGGTATAATTTAGTGAGCTCCGATAACTTAAAAACAACAGCAATATCGTCATCTGATGTCCTCATGTCATTTATATATGATACCAGTTCTGCAAGAACTACTCCATGGATTTGTCGCTCGGAATTATCTTAAGCACCAAGCATATTTACAGCATCTGCATTCCTGTACAGTGTTAGTAAACACTTAGCATGGTACACAGTATCTTGAGCAATCATATCACCTGAACTCAACTTGCCTAGAAGATTGGTGTCTTGTAGGAGCATTGCACATTTCCTCACTCGTGCATCTAGCCTCAAAGTAGAAACCTTGTGAAAATCACCAGATGATTCGCCACAAAAGAAACACACTGGGAAAAGATCCAGTAGGATTTGATGATATATATCTTCTTTGAAGGGTAAATGTAGCCGATTGGGATATGTCGTCCATGCATTCAGCATGCTCACTTGATATTTGTAGTGCTTTCTCTACACGTTGCAGTTTTGTGTTATTAAATTTACTTCGGCAATTCCTATGCTACTAGGCAGATCGCTCGTTCAATGTGTTAGCCAAGCCATCAACATCATCAAGACCTGGAAGTTTCAATGGAATTGGGAGCTGCCCCAATCTGTACAATTTTGCTATGTTTTGAGCAAGTGTATTATAACCTGTGCCGCTATTGATTTGTTTTATTTTTGATGCTGATGGACACTGAATGTCGCCGCCTTTTTCTTGACATAAAAAACATAAGTCCCAATTGATTTCATAGCTTGAAGATGTGGATGGTTTAGAGTCAGCTAGCTTAAATCTCTTGGACATTTTGGCCAACTTTTTGTCAGTCTATAATTTCAAGTTGAGCCGCACTAATCAAACACAAAACATTAATTTCGGGTCAGTAGTTATTGACGAACATGCTCTAAATTCTCACCCAAGGAGTCTGTCACAATTAGGCATTTATGACGTAAATTTAGTCTTGTAAGTAGGCTATTAAGTAGAGCTTTGCTTGGGCTCTGCTTTGAATGAGTTGAACATATTATTTTATTATATTGAAACTTGTTTCTAATTATTCAATGCATAATGGCAAATAGTTCCTGACAAACCGTTCCAATAACGTCATAGCGAAGTGTCAATGTGAGACAGTAGGCCTACTTCATTAAGCCCTACAAATTATTCTAAGAAATCTTAGGCCTATATAATCAACTCAATACAATGTATATTATATGATAATATGCTTTTAAATATGTCGGATACTTAGGAGGACTAATTTTGATAAAGCTACTATTTTAGCAGCAGATTCACCGATGATGCAGAAAGACTGCATTGGAAAAAAATGACAAGGGCCTACATATAGACCCTATATTATCTTTATTATATATATGATTTATATTTATGTATACATGTACATGTTTGCTTTAAATCACGCTTGGAAGATATTTATCTGATTTACTGCTTTAAATGGTACTTGTACAATTTTTACACAATTTATTAAAATAATGTGAAGTTTTTGGCGGCCATTTTGGAAAATGGCCGATTGTTGCCGATATAGTGAATTTACAGCTTGGCTCCATAGCTATTATTGTTTAGTGGGTTTTAATGAATCAGTGTGCTGAATTTGGTGCTTTTAATCCTATTTGCATAATGGTTTCAATAATCTATAAAAACAATTGGCGGCCATTTTGAAAAATGGCCGACTGTTGCCGACACAATGAATTTTCAGCTTGTCACCATAGCTAATATTGTTTAGTAGGTTTCAATGAATCAGAGTGCCAAATTTGGTGCTTTTACCCCTATTTGCACAATGGTTTCAATAATCTGAAAGACTATATATTAGGGTAATTTTTCTGGATTCCGTGACCATTTTCATGAAAGCTCAGTTTCTTGGTAGTTTAGATGGTGATCTTAAAAAAGAGCTCCTATCCCCCTGTCGATTTTGGGGGGAAAGTTAAGAAAAAACAGCGTTTTCCAAAATGGCTGCCATCGGTTCTGGACGCACATGCAATTTACTTATGTGGAGCTATTTTGACAAACAAAAGGTCTAATTCTGGAAATACAATCTTGACCGTGAAATTCAAGATGGTGGCCGTAAATAACGAGATTCGCGAGCAATCTTAACATTTTCTTTTGTGGGCCTATTTCTACTAATAAAAAGGAAATTTTAGACTAATTTGGGTATGAGGTATCCATCTCTAGCATCATATTTTACTTTTGAACTCTTCTTAGAAATGAAATGCAACACGACAGCTGTATATGCTACTATTTAATAATATCAAATTTCTTCTTTGGCGTAGGAATAACAGTTTTATACATATTTGATATAAAGACAGATGAAAGTAACATAATATTGTATTCAGGTTGACAAGACAATGTCTTAACAATCATGCAAGTAAAAATAATGTTATTTTAGTTTCAATAAACTACTATCAAGTAATTACTAGACTAGTAAATACCAAAACCTTGATTAAGTACAACTATCTACAGCTAGCTAATCAATATCACTACTGCGATCATTAAAGGACAGTTTTCCTCAAAGTCTTCATCAGTATCTCTGTCGTCAGAGTCACTTTTATCATGAATAAAGCCATAAATAAACCCATTTTCTTTGGAATGCCCTTTATCATCCCATGAACTCCTGTCCTCAGATAATTATGGAATTCCCTCTGTCATTCAATGAAACCTTGTCCCTTCCTTTTCAATGATCATCGTCACCCCAGAAGCTACTTCTATATTTGTAATTTTGTCATTAATTTGCTGGAATATATGATGCTTCTGTACACAATCAAGTGACATATGTATGACTGTTACGCTTTATCCCAAGTCATTATCTGCAAGTGGTAAATTGTAAGGCCCAGAATATTTATCCTGTCCCACCCAGTTTCTCCTCAGGTTTGGTGATGTAACTTTATGTTTTATTGCACAATGTAACCACACACAATCTCCATTATAAAATGCAAATTTGCAACATAGTCTGCTTCTGATTGAGGCACTTACATGTAGTCATTATTTGGCAAGGGGAATGTCAAATCCAAAGGCATAAGTACTTGGTAAACCATCAGAAAATTAAAAAGAGAACCCATGTATCTTATGCTTTGTTGCTCTGTATGTTTTTTTGCGAAAAGGATAAAGTAATTACTCATCACAAAGCTTGTTGATTCTCAGACATGTAAATCCTTAACATGTTTTCCAGTGTATGATTAACACACACCACCATCACCTTGAGATCTCAGTGTTGTAGTAAGTTTAGCCTGTCACACATCTTTGGAACAGTATTGATTCGAAGTTTGACCCTTGATCTGTGTGGAACTGTATCGGTGTATCAAACCTACATATAATTTCTCTAACAGTAACAGCCTCACGGTTAGGCATCCCAAAACATTCCATTCATTTAGTAAAATCTCCTACACCAGGGTAAATATGTTTCAATGGAGGGACAATGGTAATTGATTTTAAGATATCAATAGCTATCTTCTCTAATGGACCACCAATTATTGTCCTAAAGATTAAAATTTAGGATGAATACATGTTCTTGAATTAGAGCTGTGTGCGTCTCGTTAGTAGTGAGGCAAAATAATAGTGTTGCTTTCCTAACTCTTCTCACCCAGATGACCTCCAACAACAGAATCAAACATCTTTTGAAAAACAAACTTCTTCAAGGAATCTGGCACTATCAGGTGTAGAAAAAAGCCAAAGCTTCTTATGACGTATGCAATATAGAACAGCTTGCTGTAGCTGACATTATTGTGCAGAAAGCGGCGTAAAGCAATGTTCTCTCTACTGTATTTAAAGTACTTGTAACTCCCAAATGCATACAATGTTGGCGTCTTGACCATAACGTGATACCACATAGCATAATGAATTAACAGGGGTATACCTTTTCCATCTTAATGATATAATCTAAGCTACTACAAGCCAGTTGAACCTGCTTCAATTCATTATTTGTTAAGCTATCTATCCATAGTCCATCACAAAATACCTCCATCGCAATTGCACAAATGTGTTGACTATTATCATTCTGCACTTTATCAACTACTCTACACTGCTTACATGGGATTCTACAGCACTGTCATGATAATTTCCAGGTCTATCCTCTGGAGATCTAAAAACCATAGAACTTCTATTTACCACCAAACAATCCCCACTCAGGTTGTGTAAAATTGAACAGTGAGCATAGAGCACCATATACATGGCCAGGATATGTTTGTATCAAGAATGAATGCCAATACAAATACGCTTGGAATATTTTACAAACACGCCCATTACCAAAAGTACTGTTTGATTAACACAGTACTGTCTCTGGTTTTGTTAATGTACTGGCACCAGTGTCTAATAGGTGATGATCGATAAGCTGGAACAGGGTTATTTACAATAACATGATTCAGTTGAATAAATGATCTCTCATTATTATCTGCCCAAACACAATTTTAATTCTTTGGAAGTGGCCATTCCTCCACAGACACAGTCGTCTCAGGATCAGTTTTCACACATTTTTCAGAAACTGTGTACCATAAGAATGAAACTATCTTTTGGAAAAAACCGCAATGGTTAAGGTTAAGTTTTACACCTAAGTTTACCAACAACTCTGGCTCATATCTCCGCCTCTTCATCAAATGAGCTTCCGAAAGCTAAGACATCGTCTAAATATATGAGACGGCTTTCCCATTGCAAATTTGCAAGCACAATTTCATAAATTTTTCATATAATAGAGAAGCTCTGAAATGCCCAACGTCATTATTCAGAACTCGTAAACCCACTTCATTTGATAAATGCCATTTCTGCATATCCATGTGTTCCATCTCCACTTGCCAGTAGCAGAACCCTGACTCTAGCATAAAAACATCGAGTATAAGATAGAGGGTCTAGAGAATCATCAATTCTAAACAGGATAAGCAACCTCCAAGGTGACATCGTCAAGTTTTTTTTATAATCCACAGAAAATCACATACATAGTCCCATATCTTTTTTTACCAAAACAATAAGAAAACACCATGGTCTGGTGGATGGTTGAACCCTCTTGAGCAGATGCTTCACTTACCGATCCTGTCCTCTCTCGCGGCATCATCTGACAAGGTTGACGTCGAAGAGGGCTACTGTCATTGTACATTTTGTTTTTCACCACGTCTGTACGACGCAGCTCTTCTGACAAAAAATTCAAAGGTGATGCTAGAAATGCATTCACATGCCTCAATTAGTCTAAAATTGCCTTTTTATCAGTCACAATAGTCACACAATATAAAAATGCTAAATTTGCTTCTGAATAACGTTGTTTGCGGCCGCCATCTTAAATTTATGGTCAAGAATATGGTTAAAATAAAATTCAGAAAAAGAATCTCTATGCCAGAATTAGTCAAAATGACGTTTGTGGAGCTATTTGACAAATTTAATATCTCCACAAATGAAAAATTCATGCTCGTCTGGAACCGATGGCGGCCATTTTGGGAAACGCTGTTTTGGGGACTTTCCCCCCAAAATCGGGAGGGGCATAATAGCTCTTTTTCAATATCACCATCTAAAGTACCTAAAACCACGAAGAAACTCAGCTTTCATGAAAATGGTCACGGAATCCAGAACAATGAGACAACTGATATATGTTGTTTTCTGTACTATCTACGCCTATTGATTGAATTGTCGATGTCCATATGTTCACAATATTTTTAAACAGAAACCTTTCGAATGCAGTGCAGAATCGAAAGAACTGAATACAATTAGGAATGTCCCATACTTATATTTCGATACATCTGCATAAGCAGATGTATCAAAATATAAGTATGGTACATTTCTAATTGCCTAGGAATGTACACACAATTTTCAACTTCAAATTTCAAACTTTGAAATCCGAAGACGAGTCAACAGTACACTCTTAGAGCATCAATTGATGCACAGCAAATAAAAACCACACACACAATTGACTTTGACATTTTATTGAACATCGCTGACCATGGCCACTTCTTAAATAAAGACAATAACGTAGAATATTTACATAACACGTTCACTTGATGTGTGATGACTAATGAAAGTATTCACCTCGCGATGATTGTCAACGAATATCTGAACATATCGTAACCATTTTAGATAAAAGGAGCATATAGATATACTGGGACTTTATAGAGTGATCAATATGACCCTTTGATACAAATGTGATCAAACATTTCAAGTGGAGATCGAAAAATTCGAACCAATCAAAACTTGACACTCTAATAGCTATCCTTAGAGGAAACAGTATTTGAAAATCAGCCATAAATGTCTTTTTTAATTGCTAACTTGTAACGTGGTTGAAGATCATATCGTCCCTCTTTTCAAGGTGACGATAATTATCAAATTAAAGCTATATAACCCATGTTGTATTTGCTACACATTTGTCATTCTTGTTGTTTAAACAACAATTTGGCATGGAAGAACAATATTGTAACTTGATTTGTAAATAAAATGCTCAGGAATGTCTAAACTAATAAAATTGTATTTCAAAGTGCAATTTACTTTATAATACATAGCACATTTTGAATACAAACTAGAGTAATGTGTCCAATTCTGTTAATTACGTGGGTGCTATAGATATGCACATTCGTTATAATTTGACGGTGATGATAGGTTATAACATTTCACCAGGTGACTCTGTGTGGTGTTCCACGCCTCACAAGTGGGCGCTCCAGGCTGTTACCAAGGAGATGCTACAAAGATGGCTGCAGTACTGCCCCCCAGCACCCCAGCAAACACAGACGTTGACCCAATGTTGGATCAACATTGGGCCAGCGTTTGCGACGCTGACCCAATGTTGATCAGCATTGAGTGGCGTTTGCTGGGTGGCTTATTTAAGCAGTATTTATCATAATACACGTATTTAACATAATTTATGTCTGGACGTAAATCAGTTTTGACAAAATTCAGAACAAAGTAGGCCTATATCCTTCAGAAACATAGTAAGGGCAATCAATCAAAGGGTGCTGCGATTGTTTCGCTGATTTATCTTCCAAATGAAATGAATCGGGCTTTAGGCCACCTTTGTGCACATATAGGCTAAACTGGGCCAGGAGAACCTCCTGAGGCTGGTGAGATGATTAAAAAATACATAAATGTAGTATATATTTGACGAAAATTTGTGTCATTTTATGGTTACGTTCATTGACGAATGACGACGGAAATTTCCGTCATGTATGGTAGTGAAAAGGTTAATACTTTCAGTGCGGTGACCGTCGGTAGACGTCAGGATGTGACTTCTAAAGACGGTGCATTCTACCAAGCCTGAGAATGAACGCTACAGAGATAACAACTCTACTGGGCAAAGACAAACAGCAGTAACTGCTCACTTTACAAGTGAGAATGCATCCCTGTTTGCCTCTGTAGGCAGAAGAGATCCTTCGGAGGAATATTATCGTCTCGGTAGCCAATAGAAACGCCTCGTAAGAAATAGTAACATGGCATAAAACTGCACTAGAATCGAAAGCGAAGCTTCTTCCACAACAAAAAAAGCCATTTTGAATTCAAATTTATACCATTTAAAGCTCAAATCTTGCAACCGCTAATCATCTAATTTAAATTTACACCTAACTAAAGTTGGGGCTTGCTGACGCGCGATCTACAATTTTAATCGTGTGAAAAATCTACGGCCAAGCATTTCAAATCGTGCTGATCGATTGGAAATGAGTTTAATAATGGGTTGTTCAAAGTGCTAATGGGAAGCTTTTTATTCAGATGTGTTTTAAAAAAAATAGTTTAGAATATCTTTCCCATATTTTTTCGCCATTTTAACCTTTTAGTACCACCCATTCATTCCTAGCAAACACGAGACTCTCACCCAATGCTAGCTCAATGTTGCCCCATCGTTTACGACGCCGGCTCAACATTGTACCAGCATTGGGCGAACGTCTCGTGTTTGCTGGGATATGACATAGTAAGAATAAATATAATTCCAGAGAGATAGTGTAATATTTCAAAATAATGATTTTGAGCTTTAATCGCTAATATATTGGGTTTTTCCATTTTTAGTAGCACACTTACATAGTATCAGCTTTTAAACATGTTAAAGATAAAACGTGACATCAACCAACAAGTTTTCAGAACAGATGACCTTTATTTTACCATTGATTGGGTATTTATTCAGGTCATTTGCTTTCACTAATGAAATTATAAGAAATAGTTGGGTTAAATGGAAATACAAATAATCAAGATTCACGCTGTACTCGGGGGTGTCCCAGATAGTACATGGACAGCACAGAGCTGTAAATTTTCATCTAAAATGTTGCGCACGGAATCGCAGCAACAAGGTTTTGCTCTCAATACAGGTGACAAAAAAAGACAAGTTTGGTGTGCATTTACCACCTTTACAAGAAACAATGCTCGTCTTCCTTTTTCCTGAAAAATATATTATTGGTTATGCTCGAAAAAAATGTTGAGGGGGATAAAACTCATAGCCTACAGTACACACATTGTATCCAGTCCTCCTCTGATTGGTCTGCATATAATGAATGCGACCAATCAAATGCCATACATCTGGATAACCCAGTAGTACAATAATTATAACCACGAATAAATAAACGAGTCATCACCGTCGTTTACCCTGCAAACATAAAACATTTGTATAACATTTATACAATGTCGGTCCAACGTTTTCGACGTTGGTCCAACATTGTATAAATGGTATACAAAGGTTTTATGTTTACTGGATAGTCACCTTGGTGTTAAAGGGTCGTAGCTGCCACTTTATACAGTGGTATATGTAACCTTTTAATCACAGGGTGACGTTTTGCAGTCCACGAACTTGTACACATCAGCTATATACAATAAAGCAGAGATACATAAGACATTGTGTCTTATGTATTTCTGATTAAAGTGATTATATAATTATGATAATAGATATAACGCTCCATATCTACATTTACCAGTTTACCACTAGACGACACTTCTAATTTTACATGTCTACAGCAGGGTATTAACTAGGTAGGCGTGCCCATGGTCACTGGTATCTATGGGATGTTCCAGTCTGACTTTGGGGGGGGGGCAGCACTCACATTGTGACGGGATTTTTTCTGATCCCACTTCACATGTTGTTTCAACAAACAATAATCCAGTGTGGAGTGTGCCTCATTGTTGTGGCTGATCACGTTGATTTAACCCTTTAACCGCCGGTGCCGCATATATTTGGGTTTTAATTTTTTATTAGCACATTAAGTATCACATTTTAAATATGTTAAAGATAAAATGTGACATCAACCAGCAAGTTTTGAAAAGAGTTGACCTCCATTTTGTCAAATATGAATAATTTTCACTCACTTGAAGTTGTGGATCGCGTCAGCGAGAGACAACTTCAAGTGGGTGAAAACTCAAATTGAATAATTAGGCGGTTAAAGGGGTAACACTGACAACGCTTGAATTTTTTTGCATAAACCATGCAGACCGAATGGTATCAGTGGCGGATCCAGCATAGGGCGTACCCGGCGTACGCCCCCCCCCCCCCGTTATTGGTGAAAATATTGCATTTTCATGCATTTTTTTAAATAAAGTGAAGCTAACACCCCTTTTTTCAGCCAAAATGTGGCTTACGCCCCCACCTCTTGCACATTCTGGATCCGCCACTGGGTATTTTTCAATTTGAAATCATCACAAATGTCTTAGTTAACTCCTTCCGCTTCATTTGAATACCTATTTTTATACCTATTGTTAAAAATTAGTGTGGGGATCTACTTTAGACGTCAGAATCTGACATCTTAGAGTCACTTTCTGACGTCTAAGATCAGTACTCGCGCTGAAAGGTATGACGCTGCAAATTATTTAATTGGAAGATTTGGTACAGTTGTATTCCGCTCAATCCATAAGTGGGTACGTGGTAAACACCGTCACCCGTACTCAGGGTACTATGTAATCCATATTGAACGACACAACGCACATGGTAAAATTGCCAATTTAAAACTTGCATTTCAATTGGTCAATTGGATTTAAACATCCAGATTTAAGAAGAACAATAATCCACACAAAACACCTCGTTTCTTCTATCTAGCTCGTCTCGTACTCCGTTTCTGGTCTCATTATATAATAATTGATATATATGTATGAAGATAGTACATATAATTTATTACACACCTAATAATTGTCTCGTTTTCTCCACATCTTAATATGTACACTGCATGGTCGCATATTTCTAGCCCACTTAACAAGTGGTAACCTTATTGTGTGGGTCAACTGGAAACAGCGCCCGCTCAAAGTGGCTCTGTCTTGTGTATATCTTTGTTTTTATGTAATCCCAGTCTCTCGGTTTATTCACATCCTAATAATAACATTATATAGCACATCTGTAATTCGTCCAATCTGTTTATTTGTAACATTTTATCTGGCTTTCCAACTGCTCTCAACACCATAATAATTATTCAAGTCTCAGCTCATATTCACCAGGTGACGCTGCAGGTTGTCCAGTTAGCTCACCAGGTGACGCTTCAGGATGTGAGGGCTTTCATGGTCTTTTCACCGGCTGCCTGTTGTTGCTGGTACATGGTGTACAGGTAATAATGGTACATACTCATGGCGTTTTGCGCCTCAGGGCTCACGTTGGCTGGTGGATGAGATGCAGATGAAGAAGCTGATGCCGCAGAATTAGGGGCGGTGGTTGCTAGGGTTGTCGAGGTGGCGGCCGCCGAGCTGGCGGTGGTGTAAGGATAAGGCATTCCAGGGACAGGGAAGCCGTACTGAGGAAAGGCGGGAAACAGGCCGTGTGCCGTGGCACTGGCCGCTGCAGCCGCCGCCGCAGCCGCCGCCGCATTGCTTGCCGCATTGGTGCCATTACTGGCGAGCATTGCGTTGAACCCGGCGGCCGTGAGAGCACGAGAGACGCTCTCTGTGCTCTGCAGGCTGCTCCCATGAGACGTCTTGCTCACTGATGACGTCATGGCTGTACTAGAGAGCAGAGAGCTGGTGGAGGTGGAAGAGGTGGTGGTGGTAGTGGGATGGGAGTGTGCTGGAGGTGGGTGATGATGTCTGGACTGACTGATACTACTGCTACTGTTGCTGCTGCTGCTGCTGCTACTGCTCGTATGATGACTGCCATGATGGTATGAATGATGAGAAGACCTGTTTAAACTGTCTGTCACTCTGCGCTTCTTCTGTTGACCATAGCTGTTGTGCTGACTACTATTACTATGCTGACTATTGTTTCCAAGGAGATTGGCCGAGCCGTGATGAGCACTGCCACCATGATGAGCACTACTCATATAATGACTAGAGCTAGAGTGATGACGTGAACTGGAGTGATGACTAGAGCTCCCATGATTGCTGGTGCTACCATGGTGAGAGCCGCTGGAACTATGGGCACTCTTGCTGCTACCATGGAGACCACTTATACCATGGATAGCGCTACTGTTACCATGACTACTACTGCCTAGACCCAGGCTGGAATAACTGGAGCTAGAGGAGTGATGACTGGATGAAGAAGGTCGAGAGCTACGGCTACTGTTGTGAAAGTCCATCTTCTCTCTATGACTACTGCTGCTTTGGCTACTGCTGCCATATATACTTTTGCCATGACTACTGCTGCTATGACTACTGTTGCCATGCCCACTGATGGTACGAGTACTGTTGCTATGACTACTGTCTGATTTTCGTTTCCTTACAGTGAGATCCAGAGCGCCATTCTTGTCATAAGATGGAGTTTGTGCGTAGTTACTATGGCCAGCCCTGACTGAGATGGGGGAGCTTGTGCTGACAGATGACGAGTCGGGTTTACTACTGGCCGATGTGGTGGTAGGTGTCACCGCGAATGGGTACCTGAACGGGTAATATTCACTGCCGCACAATAGGGCGGGGTAGTATGGCATGCCGGGGGGCCAGTTTAAGTATGAGGGTATCTGTTTGAGATCAGGTGACATCATCATTGACGCCATCATCATCGGATTCATACCTGCCGCTAGGGCTGCCGCTGTAGCCGCCGATGACGTCATCACCCCGTTAGGGGGTGTCTTGCCACCAGAAGAACGACCCAAAGTGCTGGCGGACGAGATCACCGAGGCCGAATAAGAGCTGTTGACGGCTGCACTGGTGGCCGAGGTAACCATTCGGCTGCTGCTATGTTTAGTGTCTGTGGTACTCACAGTGGGGCGCTGTGACACTTTATAATTCTGGGCGTCGCCATGGGAACTGTTGACACGTTCGACCTCGCTGGAACTTGCTGTAGGTTTATCCTGGTACTCTCTAGTTGGCAGTGAACTGAACCTGCCGGTGCTGGAAAAGGGATGTAGACGCCTGCTTATGTCCTTGGATGGCGAGCTGGTATCCATGGTAACGGTGGTGGATGATAACATGTCATCTGAACCCGCGCTATGCATCACGGGATCGCTGCGTTTAGGAGAATCATTTGAGATGATTTTCGGAGGCTCCGGCTTTTGATCCCAGATCTGGCAGTTCTGGACGCTTGCTAAGGAACACATGGATCGTGACCTTTTGATCTCTGGTGTTCGGGTTACCCAATCCGCGGCGGAAGAGATCAAGGGAACAGATTTACTGTCACGTGTCTCGTCACGTGGTTCTCCATGCTGCGCACGCACTTTCTCCTTCACAAACATCTTTTTCATGGGCTCTGTTTGGTAATTCTTGAAATATTTTTCTGAAACAATCAAATAAAAAACAATATTAAACTAAAAAACAGTACCGCTTGGAATCAGTTAACTTGGTAGCCTTTCTACTAGCAGAGTTCATGATATAACACAACCAAGTGAGTGAACAGCTTTTAGGTTAACCCTTTAAGCCCTCACGATGCATTAAAGCATCATTTTACATCCCTGAAAACAGACTTAATTTTCCTACAACTGACGGTTTTAGAAAGGAAATTTCCATGAAACTGGCTTACCAATACATGGCAATTTTTTTCAATTTTCTACCCTCTTCACATCATCTTCATCCACTACAAGTCGAGAATTGCGACAGCAATTCGCGGCTTGTAGTGGATGAAGATGACAATGTAAACTCAGACTTGAAAGGTTAAACGCTCGATCCCCAGTAAACATTTTGTGTTTGCTGGGTTTGTAGTGGATGAAGACGACTTGAAGTGGGTGGCAGATGAAAAAAATATATCGTTATTTTTAAAATAGTTTCATAAAAATTGAAATGACTTTCGTGTGATTTTACAAAGAAGAGTTGAGTCATTCTTCTGATGTGCTAAATGATGTTTGATGCATCGTGATGGTTCACATGGTTTTATTTTAAAGGGACCCCATGGGATGAGATATTTTCAATTTTGTCAATTTTGTCAATTTAATTTATATGAAGCTATATAGCCTACTGATCTTAAATAAAAATACAAAAAAGTCACAAAACAATTTTAAAGCACTGAAAAAGAGAGATATAGTTATATTTCCAGGTCGTATATTGCCATGTAAACAAAACAAGTCAGCAATATACAGCACTTTACATCACATATTCCCACGTCCTGGACTGTGAGATCAAAGCAATCGCTGCTAATTAGTGTCTTGTAGTCAGGACATGGGGGATACACCTGCAGCACTGATTGTCTGCCCAACGCTGGGCCGAAGGCATTAACCTGTGGCTTAATGCTGTAGAAACATTCAATCGTCCTTTAGCAAGTGTTTAAGTATACAAAAAGTGTGTTTGGGTTTTAGAAAACAATCTATCAATTGATATGTCTTCAGCCATGCAAGAATCCATCAAAAAAGCCAAAAGTGGCGAGTTTACCAGTAGCACCACCGCATTTGGCGCAAACATGTTACAATTTATCACCTTGGTATAATAAAGATCCGTTATTGCACTAAGTGACAGACACGACCCTTTAACCCTTTAACCGCCAAATTATTCAATTTGAATTTTCACCCACTTGAAGTTGTGTCTCGCTAACGCGATCCACAACTTCAAGTGAGTGAAAATTATTCAGATTTGACAAAATGGAGGTCATCTCTTTTCAAATCTTGCTGGTTGAGGTCACATTTTATCTTTAACATATTTAAAATGTGGTACTCAATGTGCTGATAAAAAAAGAAAAACTGAATATATGCGACACCGGCGGTTAAAGGGTTAAATAAAACCAAGCTAGTGATTGAAAATCATCATGTACCGGTGGGTTGTTTTATTTACAGATCACATCATGTGAGTCTGAAGAGAAAAAAGGCTGGCGCTTTTATGCATCTGATCACGGAAAACAAAGCGGAATAAATTTTGCGAACACAGAATTTGTAATTTCCCTAGCGACCATGCTTTCATCCAGACATCTGCCTTTTTTCAGGCATGATTGTTTAGCGAATCAAATATTATTATGGCTGAAATTCACCTTTGATGTGAGGTGAACTAATTCCCCTTCTTGGTAATTTCCCCTGAGGCATGGCCTTAGATCGCTAGAAAAAGGGTGTCAATGATTCCATGCACAGATTCCTGAAAAGTATCATTTTTGTCATCTGAGAGCTAAAGGATGCCACCTGGCACTGTGGTGAGTAGCAGGTAGCACGCTTTAACTCACAGGCGACGAATTTGACCTAAAAATAAGTGCTTTGGATCTCACATGTTCTTTCGAGGCAATGCTATCGAACTGGTCTGGAATTACTACCCGGTTCTGTACAGGTGTATTACTAGTCCAGGAGCTAAATTTTGGAGGAGCTCTATTTAGTGAGTTCGTTCAACCGGCGTAGTATCTAAAATCTGAATTGATAGAATGGTAGAATGGACCTTCGGCAACAACCCCAGATAGTATGTACAAACAAATTGTGGTATCAGTTTTTTGTACAGCCTATTTTTTAACATAGGGGGTGTTTTTCGCTATGTTCATCAAAGTTGAGGTCAAGCTCGGAAAATATATTCGATGAATGGATCAATTCTTACACTTTTGGTATCACTACATTCAGTATTACTTTATCTAACGTTTGGGTCCGTCTGGCCTTATGTGAGATTGTGTATCATGAGCACATAACAACTTACATCAAGTCACATCCCAATAGTAAATACGCCATCGATTTTTTTCTTGAATCTTTACAAGAAATGAAACAGAAACTATACTGAGCGCATTGGCTGAAAATGCATTATCTTACCAAAATAAACAATGCTTCGGGAAAAAAGTAAGATCAAATTTTATTCCATGGGTGTAACTTTAATGGGACTGAGCTCACTTTATGCTGCGTACGGTCCTGGTGATTATTGATATATTCTAGTGGTCATTGAGACCCCAAACCTGTTTAGATTTAGGGGGTAGAGTTACGTAAACGTATGTCGCTGCTGTTCTAATTTACCAGTGTACACATGGAAATTCAATTCCCGTTACAATGATATATTGCACGTTGCAGTGAAGTAAATAATCATCTCTCCACATACGTTGAAACATAATTTTTTATTACAAAAGAATAGAAATCATCAACAAATCAAAATAGTCAACGTGGTTAATGAAAGCGACTAAATAAAACTTAATTATTGCCAATAGCTCCATGTGGCCGATGTTTTCTGAAGCCAGATAAAGGATACTATTTCTTTATAATTAGGCCTATTATTCAATTCCCAAGGTCTCTGATCACATCATCATGATCATGAATATTGCATGCATAAGATCACACCAAAACAAAGTGTCAGTCCAACACCAAGGGTTGAACAATATCCAGACGTCTGCCCAACATTGGTTCAACGTAGTGCCAACATTTGACCTTTGTTTGATATAAACCTTTCAAGACTCACCATTACTACACGACTCGCTCCTGGGGGAAGCCGAGGGGGACACGTCACGTGATGTCATGGCGTCACTGGCCTCGTTCTCGTCGTCCTTGCCGTTGTCATCGCCGGGCTCTTTCTGAGATTCTATTCGTTTGATCAGGCGTTTCTTGTAGCTCCGCAGCTCTTTGATTATGCTCGTCAGCCGCTGCTCCTTCACGGGGGTGCTGTTGGGCAGAAAAATACAATATAAAACTGGGGTTTCTCGTCAAAATTCGCCATTGTTTCTTGTCCACCCAGTCCAGAAAAAACCCCAGATCCCACGTGAGTTGGACCCACTTAACCCTTAGAACATTGATGTCAATCACAGTAGACATTTTTATTAGGACCTGTATAATCAGTTAATAAAAGTAAAATATGCTTCCAATCTTGAAACACTGATATATGTTGTGACCTAAAGTTCGCAAATCACACACATTTTCCGTCACTTAATTGTGTGTCGCGGTAGCGAGACACAACTTCAAGTGACTGAAAATTTAAATTGAATATCTCATTAATAAAAGTAAAATATGCGTCCAATCTTGAAATACTCATATATGCTGTGACCTAAATTTCGCAAATCACACAAATTTTCCGTCACTTGAAGTTGTGTGTCGCGGTAGCGAGACACAACTTCAAGTGACTGAAAATTTAAATTGAATATCTCATTATTAAAAGTAAAATATGGGTCCAATCTTGAAATACTCATATATATTGTGACCTGAAGTTCGCAAATCACACAAATTTTCGTCACTTGAAGTTGTGTATCGCGGTAGCGAGACACAACTTCAAGTGACTGAAAATTTAAATTGAATATCTCAATAATAAAAGTAAAATATGCGTCCAATCTTGAAATACTCATATATGTTGTGACCTAAATTTCGCAAATCACACAAATTTTTTCGTCACTTGAAGTTGTGTGTCGCGGTAGCGAGACACAACTTCAAGTGACTGAAAATTTAAATTGAATATCTCATTATTAAAAGTAAAACATGCGTCCAATCTTGAAATACTCATATATGTTGTGACCTAAATTTCGCAAATCACACAAATTTTCCGTCACTTGAACTTCAAGTGACTGAAAATTTAAATTGAATACCTCAGTGCTCCAGGGGTTAACACCCGAGTAGTTCCTCTGGTTTTTAGTCACCTTAGGGTGTGAAATGCTGTCGCAATTTTCGCATCAAGGTGAATAAGAAAGAACTAAATAGATAAAATACCCGAGCATAACAATATCAAGTGAAAGCTCAGGGTGCCACAGATGAAAATGTTAGGAGTATGGAATGAACCTATCCTGGAACTGTGCAGGACTCTCATTCTCGTACAAGTTACGATATATTGTAGAGGCTTCGGATTGGTCGAGATGGCCATCTCGACCCATCCGAAGCCTACATGATATATCGTAACTTGTACGAGAATGCGGGCCCCGGTTTGTTCGGACATACCAGAGTGCTACTCATTTTAATTTTGATTGGACTGCTCAGGCCATAGTTTTTTGATTAATTGGTTATCACGAATTTGTATTCAAGATGCAGAGCAGACGGTCGGAAAAAACTTACACAAAAAAGTGTCGACTTATTTTATCTAAAAATATGCACAATTTACATTATTATTTCAATTGATATCAATTTATATCTCTATCTATAACTAGCGGGTCGGTTGTATGATAAAATAAAAAGGGGGGAATTTCAATTCATTATCGTGACTCGGCGGTCTTGAAAACCAATTAATCAACGAATTCTCGCCTCAGGCGTGTTACTGCCCGTCTGATATAGAATTTGGGCGTGTACAATCACACCTCCCAGAAAGGTCGGCCCGAAAGCTTGGACCGTCCTTATTACTGTGGTGGATGATACCATAAAATAATTATATTCAAACCCTTTACCCGCTGAGTTATCTTACTTTAATTTTCACCCACTTGAAGTTGTGTCTCGCTACCGCGACCCACAACCTCAAGTGGGTGAAAATTTCTCATATTTGTTAAATTTGAGACCGAATATTAATGCAAATCTTTATGTTTAAACACTTTTTTCATCGAGTCCATCCCAATAACAGATTCAACTTGATAATAATAAAACAGATTAACCCTCGTCCTGCTAAGTTAATTTATTTAAATTTGCACCCGGTTAAAGTTTTGTCTCGCTACCGCGACCCACAACTTTAGGTGGCCGAAAATTATTCATATTTGTGCAATTTCAGCACAAATATTTGCAAATCTTGATGTTTGGACGCACATTTCGTTTCCAATATCAGTGATTTGATCGACTATTAGGATGGGTTGAAAACGACAAAAGTCGTGAATAGCAGGCAAAGGGTTAAAAGCGAATTAGTCGTGCTTAGCGCTTAACGGGTTAATTAACCCCTTCAAACTCTCACGATTTAAAGTATCATTTTACACCATTGAAAACATACTTGATTTTTTCACAGCTAAAGGTTTTAGAAAGCACATTTCGATGAAATTGCTCTACGAATAGTTTTCTTTAATTTATCACCCACATTAAATCATCTTCATCCACTACAAGTCGAGAATTGCGACAGCAATTCGCGGCTTGTAGTGGATGAAGATTACAATGGTAAATTCAGGCTTGAAAGGGTTATTGTTTGCCACCCTCGCAGACTGTGGACCAACTTTAACTAAGCATATGACTGACTTCTCCTTTTAACATAATATGATTATAACTTAAATGGTCAGCAGGAGGACGCAAATGTCATTTGAGCCCTGCTGCTGGTTGGACTTCAGTGTTTGACACTTTCAGCGCGGGGACCTTCTTTATACGTCAGAATCTGACGTCTGTAGACGTCAGATTCTGACGTATGAAGACAGTCTCCGCACTAAGAGAATTCAAATATTTGTAATGGCCGTAGACCCATACCACAGACATTCAAATGAATCGGAAAGAGCTGACTAAGTCATTTATGATGATTTCAAAATAAAATAAACTCTTTGGCCCCCATGATCTATACAAAATTATTTCAGCGTTGGAAGGGTTAAAAAAGCTATATTGTGAAATCATAATACTGGTTATTAGCTTGTTTGATTGATGTGTTTGGTCGGGCGATCGATGTGGTCATTTGAGGGCCTTCTTTTACAATTCGAGCCCTATCAGGCTGCATGGTGATGAGGACTTTCCTGCACAGCGCCACATAATCTACAAATTGTAAGCGATGATCTTTAAGGGATCAGGATACCCGACATCTCTGGTATCGTTGACATACAGAATTGAAAAGAAGATATCTTTTCTGATCAAAATCCACATAAATCATGCTAATTAAAATAATTTATTTTATCATGTTTATAGACACTATGCAATTGTTTTGCTAAATGATCATATATTTAGCTAAAATGAACTACGACATTTAGATCAAAGTGTCATACTTGATTAAATTTAATCATTTCGAATTGCATTTCATCGCTCGCCATTGTGCAGACATCAAGTCTATGTGTTACAGGTCCTTTACACTAGATAAATTTCAAAGTACAAAATCCCACTTGTAAAAAAATCATTTAAAAACCCTTAAACTGTAAAATTTACAACACTTTTTATTTGAAATTGAGTATTTTGCAACATTGTACCCTTTATCATTGAAGATTAGAGAGCCTTTAGGACGCAAACGGTTAATTAGATCTATGAAGAGTGCTGTTATTTGAGAATCAATCAGTAACCTTGGTCTTCACATCTGACATTGTATACCTCTGATGAAAGAAAAGGTCACACGACTGATCTCAAATCAAGCATGGTTTCATATTCCCTATGTTCATGACGTTAGAGTCTGCTTTCAAATCCAGGAGATTGGAGTTTGGCGATAGCACAATAGTGCGTACTGCCACGTATTATACAAATTATACAGAATGACGAGGCAGAGGGTGGCATATCCAGGAAACACGAGACGATGAAATAATGCTGTTTTAATGTTGGACCAGCGTTTGCGACGCTGGCCCAACATTAAAACAGCATTGTTTCATCGTCTCGAGTTTGCTGGGGGCCCGCAGATTAACCCTTTAACCACTAGAGAATATCCACATATTTATTATGGGACACACCTCATATCACTGTTATTATGATCATTGAAATGATATGGCAGAAGTTAGATCTTTGACGTCTTATTTTCAGCAAAGCTTTTATCAATATTCCTTGTTTCCACATTTACACAAGAGCTGAATAACGGGTGGGCATTTACACAATTTCGCTATTCAGTTGGTTCGGGATAAATTCTGACAAGTCGTGACTAAAGGCAGAGCAAGTGGCATACACTATGTTTTAACTCTATGACGACGCATGTAGCCAATATTTTATAACGCAAATCCATCTTTGTTTTGGACAAAACAACAATAATTGACGGTCATGACATAATATACGTACCGTTTAAATTATCGACAAAGACGTTATTTAAATTTAAACTTAAATGAACCATTCAGAAAACTGCGAAATTTTTAAACAAGATAAAAAATAAAATCTAATAATATTGTAAATATTTATCTATTAAACTCAGAGCAGTTAACAAACACAGCAAGTCTTGTTTTGTTTGTTAATGAATCCAGGCGAATTGTGACATTTTGTTTTGCGCAGATCTCGTAATTGATGGCAGGACCCCTCAGCCGTAGGCTCTGTCCATCAATATCAAGAAATAATAAGGAGAAAATTACCCACACTACCACTATGTCAATTGTTCTAAATGAATTCATCCCAAAAGTTAATCAGATCATGAGAAATACCTAGAGAACAATCAAACCAAATTTGAATGCAATCTAAGCAACGGTTCATAAGTAACTGTTATGGTGCCCACAAGCTCTTTAGGCGGCCATCCTTTTTTAAATGGCTGCGGCAGCCATTTGTTTTTAATGGATTCATTCCAAAAATTAATCAGATCATCAGAAATACCTAGAGAACAACCATACCAAATGTGAATGCTATCCAACCAACAGTTCATAACTTATGGTGTCCACAAGCTTTTTAGGGTGCCATCTTGGAAAATGGCCGCTTATGGCTTGGTACCAAAAAAAAATATATATGGGATGAATTGCCCAGGCAAATAGGTCATGTCTGTAAAACTGAACAAAATTAATCAGTTAACTTTTTAGTCTTTAGTTAACTTTTCTGTTTGAACATCAAGATTTGCAAATGTTTGGTCTCAAATTAAACAAATACGAGTAATTTTCAACCACTTGAGGTTGTGGGTCGCGATAGCGAGACACAACCTCGAGTGGTTGGAAATTAAACAAATCTTACTTTGCAGAAAAAAGGTTAACATTTTGGTTCACCTTATAATCTCACGCATTATTAAAATGAGTCAGAGCTAACGTGTAGAAAACTAAGATGTAATTTATCTCCTGTTTTTATCAATCCCATTTTTGTTTACGCTTCCGCTGAAATCTACTGCAAAGCTATTCATGTTTCGCCCTTTAACTACACTGTAGGTATTTAAATTAAATTTTAAATTATTAAAGTTTTTTTTATTGCTATGCGGGGCTCTTGTGCGACATTGTGTGGCGTATTTTTATCAACCCCATTTTTGTTCACGCTTGCGCTGAAATCCGCTGCAAAGCTATCCATGTTTCACCCTTCAACTACACAGGTTTTAAAATAAAATGTTAAATTGAGATATTTTTTATTGCCATGCGGGGCTCTTGAGCGCAATGGGACTGGGTGATCAAGAGAATAATAAGCATGAATCCGTCGTCAAACATGTATAAATGTAACCATGACCAGATAATATCTGGTAGTTTTACAGCAGTTAATCTATATTATAGATTAACTGCTGAAAAACTACGACGCTGGCCCAACATTACTTAGCCAAGAGTGGAATCATATGTCGATTTGATGCTGGAACAGCATCGCAGATGGTGATCCACCCCAGCAAATACGCCACGTCGACCCAATGCTGGGCTAATGCTGGCCAACTGGGCAAATGCTGGCCAAATGCTGGGAAACAGCATTGGGTTAATGTATCATGCTTTTGCTGAGAAATGTGGCAGTGGGCAAAAGGGATTAAATCAGAGATAACCTGAGCTATATCATTTATTATTAGTATAATTAGTGTCTGGTTTATCTCATTAGTAACATTACATTGTTTCTGCGTGCTTCACGTGCGTCACTTTAAGCTATGAAATCTATATCAGATAATTGTATTCATTAGTTGACATTCTGATATACATTTATCAGTGCGAAATACGTTTTTAACCCCTACAGCACGGGGATCGACTTTAGACGTCAGAATCTGACGTCTGTAGACATTAGATTTTGACGTCTAAGGTAGATCCCCGCCCTTTAGGAATTAAAGTGTAATGGGTGTAGACCCAAAAAATAGGTATTCAAATGAATAAGAAAGACCTAACTAAGACATTTATGATGATTGAATTTGAAATAAAGCCTATGATTTATACAAAAATAATTCAGTCCTTTAACCCTTTAACCGCCAAATTATTCAATCTGAATTTTCACCTACTTGAAGTTGTGTCTCGCTGACGCGATCCACAATTTCAAGTGAGTTAAAATTATTCAGATTTGACAAAATGGTGGTTAACTGTTTTCAAATATTGCTGATTTATGTCACATTTTATCATTAACATGTTCAAAAGGTGGTACATAATGTGCTAATAAAAAAGGAAAACCCGAATATATGCGGCACCGGCGGTTAAAGGGTTAAGGGTTAAAATAACTCTAGTAATAAATATAACGTGACATTTTTTTACCTTTTCAATCCTGAATTTACCCTTGTATTCTTTACAGTTCCAATAAAATATTCGTTCTAAGACGCTTAACTCCCAGCCAACACGAAACATCGACCCAATGTTGACTTAATGTTGGCCCACCGTCTTTGATGCTGGCACCACATTAAAACAACATTGGTTTCAACATATCGTATTTGATAAACTGTAAGAAATTAAGTCAGCTCCTAGGGATGCAAAATGACGCGCTGACACATGATGGGGGCCTGAAAGGGTTAAACGTGCAGATGCGGATCGCAAAATAAAACCAAAAGTATTGCTATTGCTAAATATGATTGATTGATATGATTATCATATGTCTACTTTTAAATGCTGTGATATGTTAAAATTGCGATGACATTTTGAAGCTAACAAACGCAATGAGAGTCAACAGGGCTTCAAGCGAATGAGAAAAATAATGTCGATAAAATAATGCAGTGTTTGATTAGTTACAAATTAGTTACAAATCAGGTACAAATGTACAAATGTTATACAAATGTTTTGTGTTTACTGAGTAGAACGTAGAACCGTTAGCATAGTTATCATTACATAATCATCATGAAAATAACAAATATTTCCCATTCGCTTGAAGATGGAAATTGCGTTTAAACGACTAGAAAAGAGTAAATAATACTGCAAGACCTGAAGGGTCAAGTCAGGCTCTGGGCCATAAAGTGTCAGTTTGTCCGGGCTGAGCCTCACATTACAGAAGTTAACTCTTTAAGTGTTTCATTACTACTTAACATTTTCCTTTCATTTGAAGTTGGCATTGCTCACGCAATTGCCAACTTCAAATGAAAGGAAAATACCTCCTCACTTAAAAATTAAACCTGCTAAATTTCACAATGGGGGCTTTACTCAAGATTTATACATGCATATTTGTTCAATTTCTGTCAAATTTTAGTTGTAGAAAAACAGTATGAATGCGCTTAAAAGCGTCGCCCGCACTCAAAGGGTTAAAGAAGCCCCCTCCAGGGATTCTGAAAGATTGATCCGGCAATCCCTGGACATAAAAATACACACTTTTAAATTCATCGTCTTTCCACTGTTTTTTCTCCCTGGCACGTCTCCCAAAGCGCAAATAAAAGAATCGTGTTTTTTAATTACGCTGGGCTTTTTGCCAGAAATGATTAGTAAGACGGGAACAATGCCATTATGAATCACCCCGCAAATAGCGCGCATTGGGGATAATTCCGGAAATACGCCAATATTAATTAACCTTTGAACCCCTGAATTCTACATGCCACTCGATCCGTGGCGTCGTGATTCCTAAAGCGTTAACCCTTTCAGCTGGTCGCATCACAGGCCATTATTTTGAATACAATTTTTCAGAGAAAGGCCTACAATCCATCCCAACAACGAGGTTCTGGGAAAATTAGGATTATCTTTACATTCTCTTATATCCATTAGACAAGTTACGATTTATTTCAACATTCCTAATGGAAATGAGTGAAAGTTAACAAATTTGAGATATTATTATTATTATTATTAATATTATTATTATTATTATTATTATTATTATTATTATTATTATTATTATTATTATTATTATTATTATTATTATTATTATTATTATTATTATTATTATTATTATTATTATTATTATTAATAATATGGCATTCCGTAAAATCAATAAAATCATTCAATTGAATTGAATGAAAATCAGGGTAATTAGCCAGGTGTCTTGTGGATTAAATAGACGTTAACTAATGTGTCTGTTCCAACAAATAAAATATAATACTGATATTCATTCTTGTTCCATTTTCATAGTGTATAGCATTGTCTCATCTCTATTTTTAAATCTTGAGTGTGCCGTATTTTGCATATTTACTTCATGGTGGTTAAAGGGCTGATGTGACACAATGAACAGACAGAATACCATTACCTGATTAGGTAAACACATCGCAACCCAACTCCGGCTTCAAACTCGACCGCTGAGATTTAAGGGGTCGTATCTGCCATTTTATCTGCCTATATTATCACATAGTATAGTTATTTTGAATATATATGATTATGCACATAATAATATTATGTCAATGTAAAAGCATAAATAATGTATATACATCTCTATGACATTGAAAATCATTTTTGCCAGACAAACGGTTATCTGCTTCCCAGCAAACAGGAGACACTAACAGATTAACCCAATGTTAGATCAATTATTGTTGGTCCGGCGTCTACGGTGCCAATGCATCTTGTTTGCTGGGTAACCCTTTAAGCCCTCACGATGCATAAAAGCATCATTTTACAACCCTAAAAACAGACTTAATTTTCCTACGACTAAGGGTTTTTTAATGAAAATTTCCATGAAACTGGTTCGCCAATTGAATACATGGTAATTTTCTTTAATTTTTCACTCACTTCAAATCATCATCCACTACAAGTCGAGAATTGCGACAGCAATTCGCGGCTTGTAGTGGATGAAGATGACAATGGTAAATTCAGGCTTGAGAGGGTTAAGGTGACACAACATAATTATGATAATGTAAGGAGTAAATCAATTATTTTTGTATAAACCGTGGAGATCAAGGGATTGTTTTTCAATTTGAAATCATCATAAATGTCTTTTTCCGATTCATTTGAATACCAATGGTTCCACGGCCATCAGCAATATTTTTACTCTTACAGTGCGGGGATCGACTTTAGACGTCATAATCTGACGACTGAAGTCGATCCCCGCGCTGTAAGGATTAAAATGTGTGAAATCTAATGAACAGTTCTTACCCGTCACTCTCCGAAGACAATTCTCTCTGCTCCTCCGCCAGAGGGCCTTGTGGGGATCCAGGCACTATGACGTCACGTGATGCCGCAAGTGTGACGTCACTTGATCCAGGGGCTTTAACCCCTAGGGATGCGGCCAGCAACCTTGTGGTGTCGTCATGGCAACCTGCGTCTGTGAGGTGACCGTAAGGAGATGTCCGGATACTACATGACTCATTAGAGTCACTAATCAAAGAGGGCGCTTCCGGTTTGATTGGAGGGGGCCCCTGGTGGTCTGTGGGTAAAGCTGCGGTGATTTCTTTGGTTTGGTTCGGGGGATCAGTCTGTATTATTTTCAGCCTATCAGGATCTCCACCAGTATCCGTGGTCACCTCGTCGCTAGCCCCACCTGGTGACTGCGCGTGCAGACTGCCGGCAGGGCTTTCCTCTTGCTGCACCACCAGACGTTCTGGCGCCTCGTCTCCGTCATACGGCAACGTATCCTCGTCGCTGTCTACGTCACGTGACAGGGCGCCTCGCTGCACTGTGACGTCATTTCCTGGCGGGGAGGCGGGAATCACGTCTGTTGGTGATGGACTGTACCGTCTCTGGTCAGCAAGGTATTCGGGATTTTTCTGATAAAGCTCGTATCCAGTTCTGTTATATAAATTACGTCCATTGTGCAGTCCGCGGCTTGAATCGTGAATGCCTGATTTCACAGGCGCTCTCTTATTATCGCTCAAGTGGGGCGCTGGCATGAACCCCCTAAGCATCCATGATTGTGTGGCAGGGGGGCTTCCCCTTTCTTCCTCTTCACAGGTCGGCCGGCCATTTATCTCATCGGTTTTAAAACAAGTTTGGTCATCAAGATTGCCTTGGCTGCTGCTGCTGCTGCTGCTTGAGCTACTACTGCTGCTGCTGCTGCTGCTGCTTCTGGACGGGTAGTAAGGATGCTTTGTCTCGGCCATTCCCGTCTCTGCCACACAAGTCTCGCTCTCGCCAGAACCTCCTCTCAGGTCTCCTGCAGGCATCTGCACACAGACAACAACACAACCTAGTGGTCAATTATGTCAGAAAGATCAATACTACCTAGAACCGGGTTCCTACAAGCGTGTACTAGCAGCCTCAGCAGCACTAGCAGCATCATACACTACCAGAGATGCCGTGTGTACCACGCCCAATGGCCTTTACCGCTGATGGCAAGGGAAAAAACTCCCTACGCATCTATATATCACCCCCCCCCTCCTTGTCCCTGTGGGGATTCTCCCTCCCCCAGCCCTTTTAAAAGCTGGGCCACATTTTCATCTCAGCATCATTGATATTGGTATTGATTAGTTCAAATAAAACATTTAAGGGTGAATTTAAGTGATGATAAATGTCACGTTTCACTTTGTATTATTAATTGAAGGCAAACAGCAGTAACTGCTCACTTGAAAAAGTAAGCAGTTACTGCTGTTTGCCTTTTCAATGCATTACTTTGTTTTGATTACTTTCTCCAGTATATATAACAAATGAATCAAAAATCTGGTAAATAAGATAATAAAAATGTTTTATCATAAAATGTCTTTTTCGCTATAGGTTTTCGTTTTAAATCATTTTGCACCAGTGTGAAATAATCTAAAATGAAGAGCTCATAAATTGTCGTTTTGCAAGAGCGAAAATGAATGGATTCAATTCACGCACAGTAGCTTAGCAGTTTAAAAATGAACAGAAGCAGTCTGACGCAAATCGCGCTTGGATCAGGTGTCGCGACCTGAGGATTGTTTTACGTGGAAGTTTTCTCACGACCCGGGACTCCAAGGGTTAAATGGTGCAATGCGGATCAGAGGGAAGCACGGAAAACGTCAATCCTCTGATGAGGATTAACCCTAACATCCCCACGGGGAAACAGCGGATGGGCGAATAAATACTGCTCCGCAAAATACAATATCTGCTCACTAAGCAGATACCTAGCAAACAAAAGACGTTGAAACAATGATGGCTTAATGTTGCCATTATTAGCATTGCAGGCCAGAATAAATGGATGTAGCCATAACAATTGGTCAAAAATCAGCAAAAAGCATGCAGCACCAACTTCTCGCTGAAGCACAGCCTACACTACCCTCCTAGGAAACCTCGCCAGGCAGGCAAAATAAGTTCATCCATTGCTGATTTAATGCTGGGCCAGCGTCGTAAACGTTCGAGCAGTATCGCATCGACGTTATGTTTGCTGGGGGTATCGGAAATATTTCATACAGTTACAACAGAAATGTCGATCAGTACAAATTAACGTCCCATTGGACATGAAAAGGTGCATCTGCAACTCTATGAACTGGCAGATACACCCTTTCATATCCGATGTAATATTTATTTGCACGGTTCAGATATACAAGACAGTAATATCCCAACTATTTGGTAGGCATTATGCGTTTTAATTATTATTTTTTTAAAGTAACTATCTCTCTCTTGACCCTTTCAGCGCGAGAAGCATCGTTAGACGTCAGTATCTGACGTCTAAAGACGATCCCCGCACTGAAAGGGTTCAAAAAAATTATAACGGCTGTAGACCCTCAACTTTGGTATTCAAATTAAGCATCAAGAGCTAACTAAGACTTTTATGATGATTTTGAATTGAAAAAACCCTTTGGTCTCAATGGTTTATACAAAATATTTCAGCTTTGTAAGGGTTAAAGGTCAGACAAAAACGTTATCTGTGGAAGTCATGATTTCCTGAATAGTGTATCTATATTTATAGTTCTGGGGCTACTTATCAAATTAGCATGATTGGGAAAGAGGATTTTAAATTGAGCAAGCACGAGACGTTCACCCAGTGCTGCTCTGATGTTGGACTAGCCTCACAGATGGTGGGCCAGCATTAAACCAGCGATATGCCGATGCTTCCTGTTTGGTTTCTGTCCATACAAACTTGTCAGATTGACTACCTTGCTCGTTTTATCCACCCTGTAGAGACTTCAGTTGTAATCGTTCTCACTCTACCCCTGAATGCGATGAGGCCTTTTCCACCTATTTGAGCACCCCTCTCCACGCGACTCCCAACGGTCGGCCCCTCCCCTAAATTTCAAACTCTGTCCAAAATTATGAAAGTGGTACATGTAGAACAAATATAGCTTTTATTGCAATAAATATGTTACCCATACATTTCTAATTCAAGTATGTCATAGCATACATATTTTACTATAAATAGAGACACATATAACGTTCTGAATTATTTTTTAATCTTGAAATTACGTATTATTTTTCAAAATTAAACCACATATTTTGCGCGCGTTTTCGTCCATAAGTAGATAATTAGGGGGATTATATCGACACAAAATCACAAGAATAAGAGTTTAGCCACTGTTTAAACTGTTTTTGATTTATTAGCTGATGTAATCCCCCGTTTTAGGCTCTAATTATTCAATTTGTAATCAGAGGTGGCAATATTTGACTGTATAATCCAGTTGTACACACTCTATAATTGTGTGATAGACTGTACAAATAACAGTTCGCAGATGGCAAGGATACAGTGCTGCCGCAATGTTGGGCCATTATCATCGACGCTATCACAATGTTGGAACAGCGTTGGCCAAGTTCTCGCATCGCTTCGCGTATACTGTCACTTGGCTTGATGTTTCCAGGCCAGACAGTGCCGTTGATTGCCGGCGCGTTGCGATTAGCTTTGATGTCTAAGCTTGGGGGGTGTCGCACGAGAGGCACGTGTGTCCTCCTGGAGTGGGGTCCCAAATAGGTAGACACAGGCTCATATCTGGCAGGGTGTAGTGGGAAAACAAGTAGACCCTGCACGTAGGATGGTTTTATCCCTTGACAGTAGGAATTACCCAGCAAGCACGAGACATTGAGCCAATGCTGGTTTAATGCATCTCCCCACGCAAGGCCCGCTGCTCCCGACGTAGGGAGCAGCGGGCATTGCGTGGGAAGATGATTTAATTTTCTAACGTTGAAACGTCTTGTATGCGTTGTTGGGCCACTGTCTGCGGAGCTGGCCCAGCATTAAACGCATATAGGACATTTCTCTTTTTATCCATTGTTCGTGGAACAAAAAGGGTTAGGATTTTTCTCTTTTATCCATCCGCCGGTGGGACCTGAAGGGATATTAGCTACATCAAAGGGATGCCCAGCAAACACAAAACATTTGTATAACATTTATGCAACGTCGGCCCAACGTCTTCGACGTTGGGCCAACATTGCATAAATGTTATACAAATGTTTTGTGTTCGCTGGGTATACGTTGGAAGATTGACCTATTCGTATTCGCGGCGTTTATTTATTCTGAATTTATTTTGTTCTGTCCCATTTACTGCCCCTGCTCTCAAAGCGTCGTCTACTGCAGCTCGGCCCCATATGAACCTGCGCCACCAGCGCCATATATCACTACTATGCATTCACAGCTGTCTGCTTAACCCTTTAAGCTCCAATGGAATAACACAGAGATTTACGGGGACATAAAGGTGACTGGCAGAGGCATAAACATATCAAATACACCGGCTACCAGAATTATCAAAGAGCAAAGCAAAGGGGGGATAGAGCGATGGAACGTGGGCAAAGGAAAACCAAACAATCCACGAAAACACCACGTTTGTTTTTATGGCACAGTTTCTTGGGATGCATTTTCTATTGCTATTTTTTCAAAGGAATAGACTTTTTAGCTTTAATGCGAAAAGCAGAATATAATAATGATCACGTTTGTCATTTGGCGCGGAAGTAATAGATGAAAAGATCAATTTAGGTCGCGACTAATCTCTTTTTCAGAATATCAAAAGGTGAACAACAGGTTTAAACTGTTAAAGGTTTCGCAACTGTTGTTAGAGCAAACATTACTGGATATTGTTTCGGCGAAGAAGCTTTCACATACATTTCAGATTTCTTTATCATCATGCAATACATGTTACTAGGCCTAAAACTTCTCAGTAGACGTCACATCGTGGTGTGGAGTGTATACACGAAATGTTGTGTACACTGTAGCGACGTCAGTGCTGCTGGGTCTGCAGCTTTAGTGAGGCAGACTGATCATGCCGAGGGGCAAATGATATGACCTGATGACAGCGGAATAGTCCCGGCAAAATACGGCGCCATGAATTAAAATATTTATAACGGCCGTAGACCCATAACATAGGTATTCAAATGAAGCGGAAAGAGCTATCTAAGACATTTATGATGCTTTCAAATTGGAAAAAAACAACTTTGGTCGCCATGGTTTTAAACAAAAAAAATCAGCGCTTTAACCCTTTCAAGCCTGAATTTACCATTGTCATCTTCATCCACTACAAGACGCGAATTGACTTGTAGTGGTGAAGATGATTTGGAGTGGGTGAAAAAGCAAAGAAAATTGTAATGTATTGGTAAACCAGTCTCATGGAAATTTTCTTTCTAAAACCATTGATTGTAGGGAAATTCAGTCTGTTTTCAGGGATGTAAAATGATACTTTAATGCATCGCGAGGGCTTAAAGGGTTAGACAAAATGGAGGTCAACTGTTTTCAACTGTTGCTGATTGATGTCACATTTTATCTTTAACATGTTTAAAAGGTGGTACTTAATGTGCTAATAAAAAATGAAAACCCGAATATATGCGGCACCAGCGATTAAAGGGTTAAAATATATATACACACAGACCACAGTAATATGACGATCCATACTTTTTGGGTAAAAAGAGAACAGCTGGATTCGCGCCATTGCTCTTCCGACCTGACATTACAGTGACATTCACTGAGTCTGACTTGACATCACAGCGCAAGCTTCCCTTTATAATCCGGTGAACCGGATTATAAAGGGAAGCTTGCGCTGTGATGTCAAGTCAGACTCAGTGAATAATATTGCTTTATTTTGCTTTCCGAACATTGTGGCAATATCGCGACAGGATGAAGCCCGAAATCGGGACTATTTCCTACTCTTATCGAATAACTTTAAGGGTTCTTTGTAGTGCACAGTACCAGACAGTACTGCACACTCCAGACCCTTGAACAGTGTCAGATCCGAACTGTTGTGGCTCAATTGAGACTTTTTTGATCTAAAGCAGGGTTTCCTGGAGGCCCTTTCAGAGGGGGGGGGGGTTCCCCCCCCCTAAAACTGGTCACTTCCCCCCTAAAAAAATTGCTCGCACAGCAGCTCCTCCGCTCCCCCCCCCCCCCAATCACTCTCAATTCACTCTCAAAATTAATATGAAATCCAATGCAGCATAGGAAACGAACCGGGCTCTCCTGGGCGCTTGATCGTTGACAGATTACATCTGTTTTGTAGCTGAATGTTTTACCTGAATAAAATTAGTTATTTATTTTCAAAAAATGCCAGAGAAACGGCGGAACAGCGATTAACCGACATCGGGTCAACTTTTGAGTATACTGCATTTCCTTGTTTATTACGAAATTACTCATGTTCCCAGTTTTTCGAAAATCTCCTGAATCAGTGACACTAAGTCATGTTTTCACAAATCAAATTAACTTTCGGTCACTTGAAGTTGTGGATCGCGGTAGCGAGACACAACTCCAAGTAACCGAAAATTTAAGTGTAGAACCTTTTTGAAATTAAACTGTATTCAAAGTGCTTATTTTGCACATCTAAGGTTGTGCACTGTGCATAACCCCTTTCAGCGCGGGGACCGTCTTCATACGTCCATATCTGACGTTGTAGACGTCATATTCTGACGTATGAAGACGGTCCCCGCACTGAAAGGATTAATATACTTATAATGGCCGTAGACCCATAACATAGGTATTCACATGAATCGGAAAGACATTTATGATGGTTTCAAATTGGAAGAACTCTTTGGTCTCCAGGGTTTATACAAAAATATATCAGCGTTGTGGGGGCTAAGCCACGCACCTGTTGGCCGAGGTAGCGGATTTAATAACAGATTCAGTGTCCCGTTACATAAAACGATATGATCAGGCGCGCGCGTGAAACACAATCACCAGAAGAAGAACACGTTTTAATTTATTGCTGCATGAAATTAAATCCTCAAAAAGGAACGTTTTTTGTGTAGATTTCCCATTGGAATCGTGCGGCGATTTGAAGGTTTGCGTACACACTTCTGCCACCAGAGGCGTCCGATCCCCACATCCTGTACTGGCAGACAGCCCCGTCCTGAACAAGAGATCATCTTGTAATATTTCGTTTCCACAGTTGAAATATGCGTGCTTACGAAAGCGTATATATAATCTGTTGGGTCGAATTAGTAATTCGTGGTCGAAAAAAAAGCGTGAGCGTAGGCATAATTTTAAGTACAACGTCCTATTTGTTTCGTAGTTCAAACCATAGACCTCTAGAGGCTAGAGGTCTATGTTCAAACTCACCCATATAAGGTCAGAAAAGGGTGAAAACAACACAAACTTGTGTGCGTGCATCAGATACTATAGTTTCCACCATGAACCTCTAGATATGGACTACTAACAGGTGCCAGATTGTCGTGAAATTACGGCGCGCATGCGCGGCTAGGAAAAGGGATAACTGATTTCCGGTCCACCTTTCATGCTGCCTATTTATGTCTTTCATCGGCTCTATAGGCGAGTAATTTGGGCTATTTTTGTCACTATAATTTAAATTACTGAACCAACTAATTTTTCAAAAAATATTGTAATTTTTTATGTTTATGCTAAATATATACATTAAAAACAATGACAATTGAGGTTTACAATTTAAATTAGACGCCAAAGTGAATCTGTTTCAAACTTGACTGTAGTGTATCACTAAGCCAGCATGTCAGTAGACCTTAATTCGGACAATTGTCATATTGAATTGAATACATGTATAGACGTCAAATCATATGTGTATTGGACATGGTGTGTATACGTCTATGATCTATGTCCACATATTGTCACGGGAGAAGGACACTTTATGGGCTTGGATGTTTTATTTTTGTTGTAATATTTAAATACTTTTGATAATGAAGCAGAAGGAACTATTATAATGTATTTCTTTATCAAATACATTTGTTACGATTTGAAAGATATTGATGTTAATAATTAATTTGACTGTGATTGAAATTGTGATTAACACAATGTTTACATACCCATGAAAAAAACGATCAAAAAGCACATGGTTGACAGTTTACAACGGAAGTAAACTATCCCTTTTCTCACCAATTCTCGGAGACGGAAGCTCATACACATTAATCAGTGTCGTGAGATTTGATGTCGGTTGTCCATTCCCTCGATGTCTATGGTCTCTAGGCTTCAAAAGTGCATACCTATAGCAGAAACTGACATTCTCGAAAGCATCAGTGCAAACTTAACTAATTATACGTAAAAATCCAGAGTAAACGTCTGCATATATTTTTCAAATTAATCAATTGTAATGATTTCACAGAAGGTTATGAAGCCTTTTTTATGTAGCGGACTTTTTCAAACAAATGATTAAATTGATTGTTTGAGAGATCGAGAGACACATTATTTGGCGTGCGTGTTAATGTGGAGTTAACCCTTTAAGGGACGGGTGAGTGGAGACACCATCCACCTTAGATGATATTCACTGGGCGAGCTAGGCAAGCGTTTGGGGAACACGAATCCTCCATGCTTTGACACTGACATGAAACGGTATCCGGCGCGCACAGTATAGGATTTGCTGGCGGATGCACCAATCGAAGGCCTGGCTATAGCCAACCCGCCAAGAAGCAGGGGCCTATCGTAGGTAATAAAGGTGATCTATCACCCCTTATATGGTATGAGTAATTATGTCCCTATATGGGGTGAATCATATATGGGGTGATTGGCTATCATGTGACTCTCTCAGAGGGTCACATGATAGCCAATCACCCCATATAAGGAAACACTTGTGCCCCATCTTGTGGCAACTTTGATTTATTTGTCACAAACTTATTCATACTATGTAAGGCGAGATAGATCACATTTAAGCAATCAGGTTAAAGCGGCTCCGTGGGATGACATCAATTTTCGTTTTTAATTTTGTAATGAAGTAGTGTATCACAAAGATCATGATTTTTTTAGGGGGGGGGGGAATAAAAAGACGTCAAATTGTTAATAGTCATGATAGGGTTAAAACATTGAGGGCAAGTACAGTGTACATGTGACGTCAATGTGAGAATGCAGTAAACACGACACTGCACCACCATTGGACTAACGTTGGCCCAACGTTTGCGATGCTGGCAAAGCATTGAACAGAGGGCGGATCCAACTATATAAATAAAATAAAATATCCCACCGACACGAGCAATGAATGCGAAATCGGATCAATACTGCTTGACGGTCTGCGACGCCGGCCCAACATCGAACCACCAGCGGATCCGTATTATAACACATCCATAAACATCTTCAGCGATACGACTAGACTCCGGAAGGCCGCAGAACAGGCTTGTGAATTCTCAATGAGGATGCACTGTTCTCGTCTATCAGTTCCGTTATGATATTAAAAAAATAATAAATTAATTTCAAACAAAGCCTCATCATTGCTAAGCCCTTTTTAGTCTAGCACACTAAAAATATTTGCTTGTGACCTAAATTTATCATTTTTAGCTGGAGGTCAATAAAATTCGAATCATATACTACCTCCGTTCAAAAGTACTGCATACGCATCTGTTAACATGGTTAAGGAGGTAACTGCAGTTTGATTTTCTTTTCAAATTCACATCAATGATTTTGGACGAGAGAATGAATGGACCAGCGAACGTTACGAACGAACAAACGAACGAATGGTGAGCGAACAAACGAGCGATTCAAACAAGTCATTGCACCAATCTTGTGTGATAGGCTTAACGCGAAGAAAGGATTAATTAGCGCAGTGCTAAATTAAATTGTCTCCCACTTGGAGACTGTGCTTCGCTATCAGCTGAAAATATAAGAAAAAATAATATAATATAGATTTGTGTAATTAATCAATAGCTGCACCTAAGCCACAAAGCCACAAAAATGAATAGAGTTTATGCCAGCTTTGTGCACCTATAGGCTAAACTGGACCAGGAGAACCTCCTGGGGATAGTAAGATGACACTGCCCTCTATCAGACACATGATTCGAAATTCGATCCCTGGTGGTCTGAGGCCAAGCACGCTACCTCTCGGTCACAGAGGCTCCCCTCAATATTGAAGCTGTACATGTGAGCGGGAAAGAAACATTTTTGTTTTTTTGAAACTTGAAGGCCAGACCCAGAGTTGGGTTCGAGGCTTCAGGCGTCTCTGGTTCACAAAGGGTTGATGTATTTGGCAGACTGGGGACTGGTGGTGCAGACGGTTTGGCATCAAACATCCCCAACGGACGGAAAAAATGTTTCTATAGCAAACACAATAATACACTGACCCAATGCCGGGTTAATGCTGGGACAGCGTCGCAGACGCTGGCCCAGCATTAATACAGCATTGGGTCAGTGTATTGTGCTGTGCAGTGAATGCTGGCTGCACCCTCTGTCATATTGTTTAGACCGTTTGTCCACGCTGGTATGCCAGTGCTTATTTATCAGGAAACGACAAGATTCCGGAGCCGAACGTAGCCGTGGACGAGCCCCCACTGTAAAGGTGGGAGCCGTGGATTGCTGTATTCATTTCATACGGGGAAATCAACATGGCGGTGACTGAGAGCGATCTCGACCCCAAGGTCTGAACAATGCTCAAAACCAAAAATGACTGTGCGGAAAATCAGCTGAGCACCAGGCAACTCCAGCAGGAGAACCCTCCTCCTGGGGTTGCATGGTATTAGTACTGAAGGGCTCCTTCTGAAGAACCTATATTGTTTAGAGTGTGGGCCAGCGTCGTGGACCGTGCGCCAGCATTAAGCCAACATTTAGTCAATGTCATGACGAAATGTTGGTTCGAACCCAGCCGTATTACACTTAACTGCCACACAACGTACAAATAGTGTAAATTCGTTTTAAAAGAGAAATCAGCGTTTTCCCCCACAATATGCCTGCAAGGCCCCTACGTCATAAGAACTGAATGACTGCCGGTGGGGAATAGGTGAACTTGACAAAAATACCATCCTTGATTGGCATGTAGCTGTCACACGAGGAATTGAGCTGCTGTTGTTTTAATGATGAGCCCCCGTCTACGACGCTGGCCCAACATTAAAACAACATCGGCACAATGCCTCGTGTTTGCTGTGATTTGGCCAGATAAGTCCCGACGGTGAAGGAACGGGGTTCGTCAGTGTTCGCTTTATGTTCTGTTGTTGTCCGGCAATTACGCTTCATGTTCGCTACGTCCGTCTGAATTTCGTTTTGTCCGGTGTAGGTCTACTATATGCCCTGAACGTGTTAGTTTATCGCCCGCATTGACGTAGCCTAATACGTAGTCCGCTGCTGTTCGCTGCTGAGTCCGGCTAAGTGTGATAACTGCATAATGTCCCTGTCACACTTGACCAGATGAGCAACGGACATCACGGACCACGCAATATTGCCTGCTTAGAAAGTAGGAGATCGCGGGTTAAAACACCACTCTGCATGGCCTTCAAGTTTCAAAGAAAAAACGTTTCTTCCTCGCTCACTCGTAAATATTCAATATTGAGGGGAGCCTCTGTGACCGAGAGGTAGCGGACTCGGCCTCAGATCGCCAGGGCTCCGATTTCGAATTCTGCGTCTGGAGGGCAGTGTCATATCCTCAGGAGGTCCTCCTGGCCCAGTTTAGCCGATGTGCACAAAGGTGGTCTAAAACCCCATTCATTCTTTTTTTTACACCAATAAGCCAGAATAACGAACACACTAAGGACATTATATATCCTGGACAAAACGAATTTCTGACGGACGTAATAATGAATATCACCGAACAGGAAGCATATTTGCCGAACAACAACAGAAAATAAAATGAATAGGCCTAATGACGAACACCGACGGATGCCGTTCTGTCCTTGACCGTCGCGGGCTTGCCCGGCCACATTACAAGTAGACTTCGACACATCCCAGCTGACACAAGATATTGAATTAATGTTGGTTTAATGTTGGGCCAACGTCTACGACGCTGGACAGACCCTTAACCAACATTGATTCAACGTCTTGTGTCTGCTGGGATGCCAAGCCGGGTTGATCTTTGCGTCGTCCAATATAATCTCTACAGATTTTTGCGGCGAAAACAGTGGTCCATTATTAGGTGTATGCCGACTCAATGCAAGAAAAGATAAGACCTTTTCAAGACCTTTTCAAAGACTCCAAAACCTAAAATTAATACCAGTTGAGAATGGGGAAGAAATGCAATGTATGTGAAATGTACAGATATCATGACATTTTGAGAAAGTTTTTCAAATCAAAATCCAGACACACAATCCAGTCTCACGTCATTTTATCTCACCGCATTTAAAAAAAATGATCGTAACCATTTGCATCTGAGAAAAATGAAAAAATAAGACGTTTTTATTACATAACTCCCAGTTTTAAAGACTTATAAGGCCTTTTTTTCAAAAACAAATTCAAAGACTTTTAAAGACTGCAAAGACCCGCGGCCACCCTGAGTGGATGAAACCTTCAGTTTCGGCAAAGACCCCAAGCTCTAACAGATTGGGCTAAGTCGGACTAAGCAAACTGTATCATTATTATTACTATTATTCGCCTAATTTTTTTTGGTGGGGGTGGGGGTATCTGAGCGCACGTGCAGTAAACATTTACGTGGATTCCATTTTGGATCAATGTTGGGCCAACATCGGTTCCACGTCTCGCGTTTGCTGATTGATGATAATGCCAAAAGATAGCCTTGTGATAGACCATCATGTTCATCATCAATGTGGATGAAGATATACTGTGGGGAACCACCGTACAAAGCCAAAAGGCAGTAGCTGCTCACTTTACAAGTAAGCAGTTACTGCCTTTTGGCTTTGCAGAGCATCCATCAGACAAAGAATGGGACAGAAAACATCTTAAATACCATATTCACGCGCACTGCCATTAAATGTGATCCGCGGCACGCAATCTTGAGCTGCCGTTCTGCGTGTGATTCTAGACTTGACTCGACAAGATGCTTTAAGCCATGCAAGCTGATGATAATTTTTTAAATAGTTGAAGAACATGACTGTTTTCAACTTCAGCTGTATATAATGAATTGTAGTACTTCAATTGTCTGTCTTGGATTATTTCTTGGGTCTTATCTTGTGACACAACATACACAAAACATCCCGAAGCCGATCCACACCCACGCAGCCAAACCAGAGTAGCATTAGGTCAATAATAACTCCCTTAGGGAGTTATGGATTAGGTAAAAAATAACTCCCTTGGGGAGATCTTTCCCTATGGCGACAAAGACGAAACTACCTGACTACTCCACAAGGGAGTTAATAAATGCTTTTCCGAGAGTTAAAAAAAGAGGTGAAAATACTCCTAATGGGAGTAAATACACAATAATTCTCTAGTTTGACTGTGTGTGCAGATACACAATACAATAATAATTTATATTTTTTTTCAAAATTATTGGATAGTTTGCTATGGAATTGTGAGCAGTATCTCTTCTCATATTAAGTGTACTTACATCGCACCAGACCCTCTGAGCTTGTCTGTCCAGCTATTAGGAACATCAGGCACCGACATTGTAGCAAGTTTAAAACCTTGGTCCAATGCTGTGTGAAAATCCCAGCCCCAAAGCCCAAAAACTGTAATCGTTTTTACGCGTAAAACGTTTTGGCAATTATTGTATGCAGTATTCTACCCAATGCTGGCTATTGTAGGTCCAGGGTTGTAGACGGTGGACCAACATTAAGCCAATATTAAGTCTGCAAAGCTGATCAAATACTATAAACAACCTGAGATGGACGTCTCTATTATATTCAGTATTGGATGATATGAGCTATTTTTTTAAGTTGATCTATTACAGGCTCTGCATGCTGACATTGGCGTGCAAAAGGTGCGGGCGTGGGAAAATCGGGGAACAAAAATAGGGAAAATATGGGACGCAGAGGGAGGTGGCGACCCCAATGCCCAGCTCTCCCGCTCTAAACCCTAAAATAGCCCAGGCCGGGAGGAGAAGGGAACGAGAAAGACGCAGAGAAAATATACAACATCTTCCCAAGCCCGATGGCCAGAGTGGGCGATAAATGATGCAAAAACATCCGCTTATTTTACTGGCAAAAAATATATCATGATAACAAGGAAAAGAAGAACAATAAAAAACAACAACGTCAGCAGCAACAACAAAATTAGCCCAACATGTCTCTGCAAAGATGAGACGTTGACCCAATATTGTTTTAATGTACATTGGCCCATCGTTTTCGACGTCGGCCCAAAAATAAAATAACCTCGGGTCAAAACCTCGTGTTTGCTGGGCTGGTGCTTCCAGGGTTTTGTAAGTGGCTGTTACCAGGTTACATATCCATTACCATTGCGAGGCAACAGCAGACGCGTAAAAACGTATTATAATACCAGTTAATTAGAATCAGCGGTGAGCGATCGATGATCACGTGAAATAATACACCACCCCTGCAAACACAAAACATTTGTATATTGTTTGTACAATGTTGGACCAACGTCGAAGACGTTGGGCCGATATTGTACAAAGGTTATACAATTGTTTTGCGTTTGCTGGGACACAGGCTCTGCTACGAAAGCGAAAAAGAAATGTAACTGCTTAGTTTTTAAGTGAGCAGATACCGCTGTTTGACTGAGAGTTGTGGTGGTGTAAACCAAACTAATTAATAACAGCGGAAAAAAACAGGATATCACTCACTTGTATTTGATAGATTTTAATCAGACTTGTTTCGTTTTGACCTCCAGACACCCATTGCGCCCCAGCGGACTAATTGACATAAAACTAAAAGTCATTTCCAATTAAATATGACATTCATTGCATTGACGTCAATCTCGTGGCCATTAGGGGGAGGGGGGGCGGTGGGACCCTTTGAACACCAACCTCGCATTTATATACTAAATGACATATTGAATAAATTCATTGGATGATGACATGGTGTAATCCATCACAAAACAAAAACGAACATTCAGTTAAAGGGACTGGCCCAGGCTGAAATCATCAAAAAATCGGTGATTTTATTTTGGCTTCTTAATATGACCATATCATGTAAACATGTTCATAGACTAGAACTGCAAAAGTTTTTTTTAATTTTTCTGCTGCGCATTCACCAGTTAGACTAGATATAGAGACAAAATTCCCGAATTTCTAATTTTTTACATGGTTGTCAATAATTAGAAATCAGAAATTTCATCTCTATATCTAGCCTAACTGGTGAATGCGCAGCACAAAAATTCAAAAACTTTTGCAGTTCTAGTCTATGAACATGTTTACATCATATGGTCATACTAAGAAGCCAAAATAAAATATCTGCTTTTTCTGATGATTTTAGCCTGGGCCAGTCCCTTTAATAACTACATTTTATATTAGTAAAGTAGGCCCTTTTGATTCACCTTGAGGTGGAAATTGCGGCAGCGATGGTGAACAAAAATGAGCATGGGAGCGTGTGTTTAACCCTTTCAGTGCGGGGACCGTCTTTATACGTCAGAATCTGACGTCTGTAGACGTCAGGTTCTGACGTATAAAGACGATCCCCGCACTGACAGAATTAAAATATTTCTAATGGCAGTATACCCATAACATAGGTATTCAAATGAAATGAAAAGAGCTCACTAAGACATTTATGATGATTTCAAGTTGAAAAAACCCTTTGGTCGCCATGGTTTATTCAAAAACGTTTTAGCGCTTTAGGGTTTGAGGTGGGTTAAGATAGGCATGAAAATGTAAATAGGAATGGATGCGTGGGTTTAACCCTTCAACCGCCAAATTATTCAATTTAAATTTTCACCCACTTGAAGTTGTGTCTCGCTGACGCGATCCACAACTTCAAGTGAGTGAAAATTATTGAGATTTAACAAAATGGAGGTCAACTCTTTTCAAAATATTGCTGGTTGAAATCATATTTTATCTTCAATATATGTGTTACTTAATGTGCTAATAAAAAATGAAAACCCGAATATATGCGGCACCGGCGGTTAAAGGGTTAAAGGTGGGTGAAAATGGGCACGAATGCGTAAATCATGGGCATGTTCCATAATAATATATACATTTAGTTTGGTTTGCAATTATTTTGATGTTTGCTCAATTGGATGGTTGTTTTGTGTGTCTCGGTTTTTTTCAAGATGGCATCGAATCTGACATAGCATGATCCCCTAGCAACTACATAATTTTATAAAGGACGAATTCAGATATTAATCATCTATACCTATGCAGCAAACACGATATATTGTCCCAATGCTCGGTTAAAATTGTTCGCAAATCACAACTTTAAGTGGGTGGGGAATTAAATGATTTAACTTAGCGGTTTGAGGGTCAATGCTTTTTATTCCATGTGGGGAATAAGTTTAAACATGGAGACATCATGGACATGGAGGAGTTTAAATGTTAAACTGTTTACAGTCAGTCATTCCTACTTACTAATTAACCTGGTGCACGCTGTCTGGGATCCTGTTTATAATCCGATCCCATATTAATACGAGATACCCGGCTAGAATATTTTATCCGGCGTTAATTTATATATATTACTTTTTCTATTTATATGGATATGATTTTTTACAAACCTTGTCCTCCTAACTATTATAATCATTTGTGTTACTAGCTATATCTAACGTGGAATAACCATCTCAATTTCCAGGTTCAAATGACAAAAACAAATTAGGCCTATATTTTATACAAAATAACATTTCAGCGTGGGGGATCGAGTTTAGACGTCCGGATCTGACGTCTACGGACGTCTAAAGTCGGTCCTTGCGCTGAAAGGGTCAACAGGTACAATGGCGGGTGTAATAATTGGTAAGCTGCGCTGAGGCTTCGCTGCACGCGTGTGTCATATGATAATATCCAGCAGAGAACCCTTATAATGTCAGCCACACCGTACTCCCTCAACGCAAAGTGTCAAACTGATTATCACAATACCGGGATCATATTTCACGAGCCTCATGCAGTGGACTCAATGCTCTTTGTATGTTGGCCCAGCGTCTGCGACGCTGGGCCAACATACAAACAGCATTGGGTCAATGTATCGTTTTCCCCATATTTCTGGCTTGATGGAGGCAGCACCGTAGACGGTGGACCAACCTTATGCTAGGTTTACACTATGTTCCCAGCGGCTACGGCGGCCACGTTGCCCGAAACGTAGTACACCGTGGGATTTTAGCCCTCTTTCAATTTTTGTAAGGTCTTGCTACTTTTTCTAAAACAAACATGGTCCGTGCTCGCATCGCACCCTATTGTGGTTTATAAAATAATGTTGGACCAACGTCGCAAAATGTTGATCAGTATTAAAACAGCATTGTATCAATGTCTTGTGCAGATCACATATAGGAGAACATTCACTATTACGTCAAATTACTTTAGGCTTTTATTACTATATTATTACTTTTTTTGGTTGTTTTCGATATTACGTTTCACTTATCGTGATTCATGATAAGTACAAAATGTGATTCATGAGCATTATGTCACTTGTTAGTACTTTGAATTAAATATGGGGCCTATAATAATTAATTAATTAATTTAGTCATTTTGCCGCAGAAAATGTGATATAAATATTTTTGCTACATTTTTTTAAATTTTGTATCATTGTCGCGATCATCACGTCGCGACAATGCTGTGAAACCACCATTGGCATATACAACACTGTCGTATCTTCTTCCTTTACAACATATACCGCTTTTTGACTGTTTTGGCTTTGCAGAGCAGAATAGCACTACCATACAAGTAAGATTGATGATGCATAATGCATAGCATCAGGAGCTGACAAGCACATAGAAACAGAAGTACCCTGATATGAATCGAATAATTATTATTATGTAGATTTGTATTTTTAAACGGAACCGAATTATACAAAGAAATAAACAAAATGGGTCACAACAAATGGCATAGGCCTATATAGATATCATCATGTAAATGTCAATGTGATCACCACTAATAACATGTTATAACATTTAACAGGGGTAATACAACACACTAAGAAAAGGCGGTTCAGTGGTGGTCTTCCACTTAGGACGCCGGCCCAACATTTACCCAGTATTGAGTGAACCTCTTGTGTTTGCTGATAAATGCACACGCCTATCCCATGCAGTGGGCACACCAGGTTTTTGCAACGTTGAATCAACGTTGCAACGGCGTGTGCCCTGTGGGACGAGACTGTAGAAACAGACGAGTGCAAAACATCATTTCTATCCCCTGGGTATGATAGGTCACAATGTCATCCAAGAACAACCGACATGTGAGGACAATGAGTTGACATTTAGGCCACAACAGACTCCACAGTACAATATTCAGTTCGTCTTAGTGTAAAAAAACTGAAGATTATCAATTTTTACCATTAGACTGTTGTGCACTCACAAATACAGTGCAGAAACACTGACATGATCACGATGACACAACAGCATACGTATTGATATATCATTTTATTTTTGATCATCTGGAGTGAGTGAGTGAGTGAGTGAGTGAGTGAGTGAGTGAGTGAGTGAGTGAGTGAGTGAGTGAGTGAGTGAGTGAGTGAGTGAGTGAGTGAGTGAGTGAGTGAGTGAGTGAGTGAGTGAGTGAGTGAGTGAGTGAGTGAGTGAGTGAGTGAGTGAGTGAGTGAGTGAGTGAGTGAGTGAGTGAGTGAGTGAGTGAGTGAGTGAGTGAGTGAGTGAGTGAGTGAGTGAGTGAGTGAGTGAGTGAGTGAGTGAGTGAGTGAGTGAGTGAGTGAGTGAGTGAGTGAGTGAGTGAGTGAGTGAGTGAGTGAGTGAGTGAGTGAGTGAGTGAGTGAGTGGGTGGGTGGGTGGGCCTGTGCACGTTTAGTTTGATGAATGACGTTGGCCCAGCATTGGCCCAGCACTAGACACAATTTATTGCTCGTTGCGATACATGGATACATGTCACGTACATTATGGCAAGCACCAGAATATACCACCCCCCCCCCCCCGCCAGTCCATCCCCTGAACATCCGGCTGTCACAGCCAGTAACCATACACCCAGCTACAACGATACATGGAACCAATGTCGGTTTATTGTTGGACCAGCGTCGTGACCAGCGTCGTAGACGGTGGGCCAACATTAAACCAACATTGGTTCAATGTCTCGTGTTTGCTGGGTGCACAACCCATGATTCTTATTTTCTACAGCGCGAAATGTTAGCGCGAGACTCATCCACCGGAGTTGGAAAAGTGTGTCGTTCCAAGAAACAGTTCAGTACAAGTTATTCAATATTCCTGTTTTGGTTGGGAATAATCGACTCCACATTATGAAGGATACCTGCTCACATGTCACTAAAATATCAGCTACGATACATTCCGTTAGCGTTCGCCATTGTTAATGTGTGCCCGCAGCTTGGATTGGATTGTGGCGCCGCATGACGGTTGATGTCCGTAACGCGAGCCGTCACCACGGAGGACTCATGACTACTATGTTTTAAATTTTTTAGCGTTCGATTGCACATTACATTTTTGATAGTTCAATTTTATATTCAAATTTATTTCTTGCCTGTATATGAACAAAAGAGTGAACATAAAACTAGGAAGACCCTTAACTCTTGAAGCGCTAATTTACAAAAAATACCCACTTAAGTTGTGTCTCGTAACCACTGGTAACCGCCACCCACAACTTCAAAATTGCTTACATTTGCAAAATTTGAATCAAAACATGTGTCAGTGTAGAAGTTTTAAGGCTCATTTACCTTTCATTTTTCTTTTTGTCTGTAGGACAAAGTAAAAGGCTAAAAACGGCCATAGACGTGATTAGCACTCAAAGGGTTAACATCATTTCTGTGCCCCTTTTTTCTGCTGCAAAGCCAAAAGACAGTATGTGCTCACTTGTAAGTAAGCACATACTGCCTTTTGACTTTGCACGGTAACACAGTTGTTTTGACATGTTTTACATAACCGTGTGTTTGTTGGGTGGCGGGTCTTTACATTCTGCATTATAATTTATTATGATATCTGCATCAATCAAGTGTACACAGAGAACTGAGACGAAAGGGGTGTGAAGGTGCGTGTGGGATTTAAAGTGTCAACCTTTGTCCCGCTAGGATCTCATATACACGCATTAAAGCACGTTTCTTGCGAAATAAAATACCACTAAAATGCATAAATAATATGTGAGCTAGGAAATAATATATCAGAGATGGTTATTTTCAATAAATAGAAGTGTTTTTGTCAAATAATTGAATAAATATTCCATGACATCATGGGAGGACAAGAGTTAACTCTCACAGCACGGGGACCGTTTTTATACGTCAGAATCTGACGTGTACGTGACGTATAAAGACGGTCCCCGCACTGAAAGAATTTAAATATTTATAATGGCCGTAGACCCATAACATAGGTAATCAAATGAAGCGGAAAGAGCTAACTAAGACATTTATGATGATTTCAAATGGAAAAAAACCTTTGGTCGCCATGGTTTATACGAAAGTATTTCAGCGCTTCAAGGGTTAATATCCCGGTGGACTACACGCCAGGTTGTATGCAATTAGATCAACCGACAGTGTGGGCGAGGTGCTCCAGAGGGGAGACCCTTCACGCCCCGGTAGCTCCAATAATCTCATCCCCCCATATTTTAACAGCACTCCCGGATCCGGTGTTTGGGGGATCCGCTAGACCGGAAATTAAGACTGAAAATTGTGTTAGCAATAACGCGATTCCAGACTGCGAATAGAAGCCAGAGGCGTCATCGCTATATTGACACCTTACCCCCCAAGTGATCTGATTTTAAATTTTCACCCACTCGAAGTTGTGGGTCGCGACCCACAACTTCAAGTGGGTGAAAATTACTCGCTCACTGTATTTGTTTAATTTGAAGCCAAACATTTGCAAATCTTGCTGTTTAAAAACACATTTCATTTAAACTGCCAATTAAAACATGATTAAATAGACCATAGGACTTCGTGTTTAGCCATATGCGATATTAAGAATATTAACCCGGGCTGATCAGTTTATATACACAGACAAATGAGAGGTGGGCATGATCAAGGAAGACATGTGTGGAATAAAACATAATGTAACAAGCTGAAGAGATAATAAAAAACAAATCGACACGTTAATAATAAAACAAGAAGATATTAATAACAATACATTTCAAAAGGGGAATAATATAATCAACTTTGTCTCTGCCACAAATTGAGGTCTTCTGTACTATATAGAAATACATGTACATGTACGTGCTGTGTACACGATTTATATTTGAATAAATGAGAAAGATAGTACTTTCAAATGACAGATTTACAAGTACATTTTATTAGGAAATGTTGATCTAAAAATCTAAAAATCTAAAGATCTAAAAGTTATTTTTAAATATTAACTAAATGCAGCTATATTGGTCCATTAGTCTTCCCGCTGGAAGTTGTGACCAGTATAAGAAGAAGAAATATATATATCAGTAAAATATGGTTAGTTGCAGTTACATCTAATAAAATGATCAACGTACAGTTGTTTGTCGGATAATAGCACACAAGTTTGCTGAATGGAGTGTCAACGTCGCAGTGTGTTGGCCCAGCATTGGCCCAGTGTTTTCTGCGGGAAACCTGATAACTCAGGCGAAAATGATCCTGACTGGTCAGTAGACAGTGCTGCCAGGAGTGGTCAGCACGAACGTGAGATGACCAGCAACTGAGTGGTCCAGTCTAGAAAAACCCCAGTATTGATTTTGCACAACACGCGACTGACACTGATCCACCCACACGATCGGCATTGACCCAATGTTGTTTTAATGTTGGGCCGCCGTCGAAGACGGCGGTCCAGCATTAAAACAACATTGGGTCAACGCCTCGTGTTTTCTGGGCACACGCTAGTCATGTTAACCGTTTACTGCGGAAAAGCTATATTTTATATAATATACTCATTATATTATAAGCAGCGGGTAGAATGTGACAGAGGGTGATATGGGACATGGTGGCTGTTTTGATTTTCAATGATAATTTTAATATAAATCAGAATAGTTATCTTGAAATTGTAATAATAATAAGGCATCAGGCAATGATATTTCTCCCTGTTTTCCCACAATTTTATACTAATGTTCCATATCACCCTACGGCGGGTAATATGGGATAAATTTAAAAATCAAGTTATTCCCATTAGGCCTATAATAATTATATGTATATTCGCTTTTAAAATTTCATATTTGTCTTTTCACTCTCGATGTCAATATTTATGTTTTTATGAACGGATTTCGGCTACATATTAGGGGCACAGTTATAGACACCAGACACACACAGCAAACACGAAGCATTCATCCGATGCTGTTTAAATGCTGGGCAAGCGTCGAAGACGGTACGCCAACATTGAAACGGCATTGGGTGAATGCTGGGGCCGGGCGTCGATCGGACTGCACTAACTTTTAGACACCTTTAATAATTAAGATTACATTTGAAAATGAAGCGTGTTTTCAATGTGATTTTTCAATGATGATTTTTTAAATTTGTCCCGATTTGAATAACACTTGAATTTGTGAATCGCGTAAGAGAGACACAACTCCAAGAGGGTGAACATTCAAAATAAATTACTTTTAAGGGTTAAAAATACTAAACAGCATTTGAGATTACGGTGTGCGATATACGATGATTATTACAATCACATATAGGTCCCCAACTTGAAATATCACGAAAATAAATTTTTAATATGCCCCCCCGCTCCCCCTAGCAGCTAAAGCGTTGTGTGTGCCACTCAAATGTGTGCCACACAAAACACTTTACCTGCTGGGGAATGACAATAATTATTATGATGCATCTGGGAAGAAAAAATCATTGTATCTGCATAGCGATGCAATTATCTACAGCGCGTAGCACCAAAGTGCTGAATGATCGAATTATTAATTAGGCAATATGGCGTCATTACGACCCATCGCGCTAAAAAACAGGCAAAGCTATTTAATGTGCATGTGCGCGTGATTGATCACGCGCGACTATTTCTTAACTCGTAAAACGCTGATTTTTTTACAAATCATGGAGACCAAAGGGTTTTTTACATTGGAAATCGTCATAAATGTCTTAGTTAGCTCTTTCCGATTCATTTGAATACCTATGTTACGGGTCTACGACTCCTACGCTCATTATACATATTTTTACTCTTACTGTGCGGGGATCGACTTTAGACGTCAGAATATGACGTCTACAGACGTCAGATTTTGACGTCTAAGGTCGGTCCCCGCGCTAAAAAAGGTAATCTAACTCTTTATTATTTAAAGTTGCCGAATGGGTCATGAAGTTAATCGTGTTAATGGAACCTATATTGTCAAATTCTGTCTATCCGGTCGGTGGGATTATGATAAATATACAGTTATTTCCCAAGCGCTTATTATTTTGCTATAAATTTTCCTGTAACACGACTGTCTTATCAAGCACATTTTATAAAAAAAAATTGAGAAGAACAGGTTAAATCCACAAAAAATATGGATGTTTTAGGCTTTAATTAGTAAAATGACACTTGCATAGTTATTAAAGGTCAAATGCAATGCCTGCTCTGCTTATATATCGTCCCCTTGAATATGAAAGGGTGTATCTACCACTTGAATGGCAGATAACCCTTTCATATCCAAGGGGACGATAAATTCACCACCAGGCGGTGTTTATCCTTAGTATCTCTGTAATGAGCGCGATGACTTCTGGGTAAACCATTATCAAGTCAATGGTTAGTGTATCGCTACTAACAATCTTGTATATACATGTACATATATCTCTTTCATTTCTATGACAAATAAGTCTGTAATGACTTTTCTTTTCTGTCAATAAAATATCTGTCTGTCTGTCTGTCTGCTACTTTAAATCAAGATGTGAATTGAGTGGGGTATATAGTAATTCACATCTCAAGTTAAATGCAAATGACACGAAGTCGCTCGGTTCCCAACCCTTTAAGCACTAGGCACGACTACGATAGTTGAAAGTGTCTTTTTATCATGTCAAATACCAGTTTTTTGAGATATAAATTATTGTTCAATTTGTGAGATTATTGTACATGTTTGGTCTCAAATTAACCATGCATATATTAGTAATTTTCACCCAGTTTAAGTTGTGGGTCGCGGTAGCGAGACACAACCCTAAGAGGGTGGAGATTTAAGCAAGATAACTTTAGCGTGTAAAGGGTTAAAGAGTGAAACACATGATTGTGATTTCTACAGACAGACAGACAGATATTTTATTGACAGAAGGAAAGTCAATCCAGATTTATTTGTCATAGAACTAGAGATATGTACATGTATATACAACATTGATACAAGAAAAAAAACAATTTAAACCGGGACCCATTATTCTGTTAGCATCATGTTAGCTATGAACGGCTCAAATCGATCGATCACAGCAAACACGATACACTGACCCAATGTTGGGTCAATGTTGGACCATCGTCTGCGACGCTGGCCCAACATTGAACCAACATTGGGACAGTACAGAGTGTTTGCTGTGTGATCCTCCATTCCCTTGGCGTTCTCCTGCGCGTTTGTGTCTTTCGGGAGTGATAAAATTGTGTATAATTATATTAGATCTTTTTCGCGTTCACGCTGATGGGATCTACACTTTATTGTTTCAGAAGTCGATTAATACTGGAGTGAAGAAAATAGAAACATTTTATAATTTTCGGGCGGTTTGGAGAAAAATAAAAAATAATGTGATTTCCACCAACCATAAGGATCAAATTGACCCTAATTAAGTCAACGTAATTCTATAATTGGCGCTTCAAGATTTCCCACGTTTAACAACCAGAAATATCAGTGCGCCGACTAGCCTATACAGAGGGTTAATCTGAAAGTCTTGTCAAGGGATTCAGTGAACGGGTTTTGCTTTTATTACGGAAATCACACTAATTCCTGGCTTAGCGGGCGGGTTCGCGCCATTTTTCCCCGCCCGGCAGTTCGGCGTCGCTCACTAGGTGGCGCCGGGTTTTGTCGCTTTTGTCTTTGAAAAAACACGGGACTAAATCTGGAGTTGAGATTCCCACCGTCACACGGTGGATTCTGTTAAATTCCCGTTTTATGGAGCGTCATTCACAGTTGTTCGTATTATATGGGCTAACTCAGATCTTGCTTATTTAATTTATTAATATTTTCACCCACTTGAAGTTGTGGGCCGCGACCCACAACTTCAAGTGGGTGAAAATTACTCATATTTATTTAATTTGAAACCAAACTTTTGCAACTCTTGTTGTTTAAACACGCATTTCATTCCCAATAACAGTGATTTATTCAGTTAATAAAATGGATTAAAAGGATTAATTAGCGAAAAACAGGATAAGGGATAAAATTATCGATAACCATATATAATACTCCAAGGTGTTGGGTTGAAAGCATCGGATTCCACTATACGTGCGTTGTTTTCTTTTCATTATAATCCACAAACGTTATATGGAGCTACCACGACGCTATCTAGTATAGGGACAAGTTTGACTTAATCCCCCCCCCCCCCCCAACCGGGATAGCATTTGACAAACCAATGTTGTTTTACTGTCTGATGGCCCAACAGTAAAACAACATTGGTTCAACGGCTCGTGTTTACTGGATCCAAGATGAAAGGGGCGATATGTATACGTGCCGAAATATGAACCAAGAAAATACTAGGCGCCCACGCAATGTTGGCTCAATGTTGGCTCACGGTTCCAGACGTTGGAACATACATTAAACCAACGTGTGTTTGGCGCCCATCGCTTACTGGGAATGACATGAAATAATCAAAATTTTACATTTTCAAACTTTTCACATTTCCTATCAACCTTTCAAACGCTGAGATAATTGTCAATAAGCCATAGACATCAAACGTGTTTTTTTAAAACATCATAAATGTCTTAGTCAGCTCTTTCCGCTTCATTTGAATACCTATGTTATGGGCCCATACGGCCATTGGAAATTTGTTTATTCTTTCAGCGCGGGGATCGTCTTCAGACGTCAGAATCTGACGCCTTCAGACGTCAGATTCTGACGTCGGTAGACGATCCCCGCGCCGAGAGGGTTATAACCTGTGGGATCCCTGTTATATGGACTGCCCAATGCGGGATGCGCTGGGCCTGCGTTGGGCCATGGATGTACCAACGTTTTTGAGCCCGCGCCGGAAACCATGTCTGACGACATGCCAGTAATTCAAGAGCTGCCTGGAAAAACACTGGCGATCAAGAACAGCATTGGCTCAACATAGGGCCAACATTGCGGTCCTTGGCCCATCATTGAGCCAGAGTTGGCCCGCCGGTGACTTGAGTTTCCCGGGAAGCCGTTCGGCCCCGCGCCTTCCCTCCCAGGCTGGCTACTGATGCTAAATTTATTGCAGTCAGTTTCCCAGCGAATATCAATATGACATTGCACACCCAGCAACCATTTGAATCCCGGGGCGTTTTAACCCCCCGGAACATCAGTGGGCCGCGCACCCTTCAAATCTTGACGGGTTTTCATTCCCTGGAATATGATGGCACTTGCTCTCCCACGTGCACATTATATTAGCCTATGTATAACACACTATCACGCCTTGTACATGATTAATTTTTTTTTCAAGAAAAACAATATGCATATGACATTTAATGGTAGTGTTAAGATTAAAATAGGCTCGAATAATAATCATAGCGATATTTTTCAATTATGTTGAGCTGTCCTGTGGCCGCGGTGGACATTCAAAAAAATGTGCCTTTTGCAAAACACTAAGTAATTAGTCACATAAAAATAACCCTGTTAAAGTCAAGCCTTTTATTATAATTAATTATTATATCTGGACTAAACCCTTTGAGAATCAATATAATTATAAAGTTAACCCTTTAACCGTCAAATTATACAATCTGAATTTTCACCCACTTGAAGTTGTGTCTCGCTGACGCGATCCACAACTTCAATTGAGAGAAAATTATTCAGATTTGAAAAAATGGAGGTCAACTGTTTTCAGACATTGCTGATTGATGTCACATTTTATCTTTAACATGTTGAAAAGGTGGTACTTAATGTTCTAATAAAAAAAAAACCGAATATATGTGGCACTGGCGGTTAAAGTGTTAAAGGCTGCTCAGGTTCTAGCTCCAGGCAGTTCGTGTGCAGACTATGGAATGTGGGCGATGTGACCATTGTAGTACAAGGGCCACCAATGTTTGTCCTGTGCAGCTTATACGCCATTCCCCCTAGCAACCAGAGTGTTGCATGTGCTACTCATTTGAATGGCTCATACGACACTCTGTCTGCGAGGGGTCGATATTGGAATACGAGTCCCTGGTAATAATTAGCAAACATTTATATTGACGTATAGGCTATATATCTTGACAAAATAATAAAAATGGCAACACGTTTTATTTTAAAGTTTATAGTAACGGAACATTTATTTGTTCTATATAATTATAATTAATTCAGAATTGCTGAAAGAATAGGCCTGTATCAATTCTGAAAGGAAAACCAGGATCCCTGCTCCCGTTTACATAGTTTACCTTTTTTATTTTATAAATTGACATTTATATTATCGGTATAGGCTACATTCCAGCAAATACGAGGCGTTGACCCAATGTTGACGACGTTCCAGCTGTAAAATAACATTGAATCAATGTCTCGTGTTTGCTGAGATGTCAGACTGTATCTGTACTTTTATGTCATTCGTTTTTGGCACAGAACAAAGACATAATTATGCTGCAGCATTGAAGCAAAAACCACCATCGATAATGCTGATCAATTATCACTTTATTGATGCTGGTAGAGTCCCTCGAAAACAGGACTTAAAATGTATCCAGTCCTCGAAAATAGGACTCAATGTGTCAAGCCATGTGGGAATGAAAGGGTGTACATCAACTGCCGGCAGACAGACAATCCTCATGGGCATGGGGAGGTATGGGCAGGCACATTCTGCATACTAGTGGCGGGAATACAAAAACATCCAGCGTGAAAAAAAGCGCATTCTTACGAAGAACGGGCAGTTCATACACTAAAAGGAAATCCATTTTCATTTTGATGTTGTACAATAAGTATAAACTACAAGAAGGACCAAGTATATATGGGAAGGACATGCCCGTGTTGAGAAGGTTTTAAGATTTTATTGACCGTGCACGGTCATTTTTATTTCTTTATATGTTTTTTGGATGCCGTGCGAATCGGTTATATATATAGGTTTCGGTTATTCTGAATTCCGATGAATTTGAACAGTTTAGGTTAAAGGGACCCCTTGGGATGAGACATTTTCAATGTTGTCAATTTTGCAAATGTATTATATATGAAGCTATATAACCTATAGATCTTAACTAAAAATACAAAAAAGTCAAAAAACAATTTTAAAGCACCGAAAAATAGTGAAATGCCCAGGTTGTATATTGCCATGTAAACAAAACAAGTCAGCAATATACAGCACTTTACACGACATATTCCCACGTCTTGGGCGGTAAGATCAGAGCAATCGCCGCTAATTGTTGTCTTATATTCAGGACACGGGGGGGGTACACCTGCAGCACTGATGGTCTGCTCAACGCTGGGCCGACGGCATCAACTTGTGGCCCAATGCTGTGCTAGCATTTAACCATCTTTTAGGAGAACTCATTGTTTGAGTTTTGTCCGGATTCTTTTAAATATTGTTGGAAAATGTTTCTAAAAATCTGAAATTCCTAAAAAAAATTAAGAATGCTCTCTGGGATACACTACTTCATTACAACACTAAAAACGAAAATTGATGTCATCATACTAAGTCGCTTTAATACATATGTGTGCACCAAGGAAATATCTGCCGCAGCAGGACTCGAACCCGGTACTCCACATATATATTGTCTATAAAATTGTAGAAAATATATGCCAATTTTTACGTTGGATATACACTTCACCGAAGGGCATTCCCATTTTAAACTTTAAGTTGGACAGAAACTACAAAGAAACGTATATCTATTTTATACCTTGGTTTTATTAATGATATTATGTCTAAGGACATGCTTAAGTTGGACAGAACCTATTTTGTTAAGCTGTTTCGAACAATACTGATTGAAAATACGGTGTCGAAACCCTTCATTCTTAAAGTGAAATGTGGCGAAACTTTGCTAAACACGAGACGAAAGACGGCGAAACCAGGATTTAAAATCCATCATTCACTAACGTCTTGTATTCACCATACGGGATAAAGGATTAAATTTCTTCGTGTATTTACCCATAGAGACATTTCCTTCAATCTAGTATGTTTCGTATATTATTTTTACTGATACTATCAAACTGTATTCTAGCCACAGATATCACTGTTAATACATTGACATTTCACAGACAGACGGGCGCCTGGGCCTTTTTCTGGATCAATCGTTAGGCCTACTCAGCAAACACCACAAAACATTTGTATCACATTTATACAATGTAAGACGTTGGTCCTGTCGTTGTACAAATGTTATGCAATGTTTTGTGTTTGCTGGGAATTCAAGCTGTGTATATGTCTTATAGTAATGTAGCACACTGCTCTGCAAAGCCGAAAAGCAGTATCTGCTTACTTGTAAAGTAAGCAGATTGGTCTATCAGAGCTTTGCAGAGCAGTATGGGTCTCTCGGGGCAGAACCACTAAAATGGAGGTTCGATCTCAACTCCTTTCCATTCTTGTATCGGGAGTGTTTTTTATACATCTTCGTAAAACAAGGACATTTTCTCGTAATAATAATTTACGTATTTAACTGATCTTTATAACTTAAATGTTCAGTATATGACTTTAAAGGTGGTCTATCACCCCTTATATAGTATGAATAATTTTGTGACAAATAAATCAAAGTTGCCACAAGATGGGGCACAAGTGTTTCCTTATATGGGGTGATTGGCTATCATGTGACCCTCTGAGAGGGTCACATGATAGCCCATATAAGGACATAAATATTCATACCATATAAGGGGTGATAGATCACCTTTAAATTGTCTCACACTTCACTCGACATCGGTGACTCTCAACATGATGAGATCAGTGAAACGTTACACCAACAATTAATTTAAGGGGGCCACTATTCAATTGTCGGGGGGGGGGGTGGAGTATTTTTCAAATAGTCAATTCCGGCCAGACCCTGCCTGAAATAAATTATTTATTGCAAGAGCTCTTCTGGTGGCCCCCTAACAATAGATAAACGGTGACCTTTATGATTCGAACCTAATTATGGCTCCACAATAAAGACTATAATCATGCCAATATGTACATAAAAATAACTCACATTTTGACATGTTTCAAATTTGTTTCACCTTCCACTGGCTAAACCAACAACATTATCCATGAAAGCAAACCCTGAAAATCTACTCTACGACGGCTAAATGGTCCCGGTAAACATAAAACATTTGTATGACATTTGTACAATGTGGGACCAACGTCGAAGACGTTGGGCCAGCATCGTACAAATGCTATGCAAATGTTTTGTGTTTGCTTGAGTGCTAGCATCACAAGGGTTAATATGACCGTACATCCCGTGTCATAATTCAGCGTCCGTGACACGGGATCAATATAGACATGGCAATAACGGCAGCACCCTTTAAGTCCCGTACTCAGATAAAATTGTGAGGATGAACCGAACCGGGAGAAATATATATTCCGAAACAAAATTAGCGATTCAACCAAAGCGCGGAGAACAAGAAAGTGAAAAATCATTAGAATAGTCACTCTCAACCCTTTCGGTACCGGCGTCGCTTTTAACCTTCTCATCACCAAAGTGCAGTTTTGAAAGCAGACCGTCATAGCATTCAATTTAGAACTGCATATTTTTAAAACAAACACAAATATTTACTTTTTTTCAATTTTGCAGATCTATGTAGATATTTTTGTTATATGTAATTTATAAAAGGTCAGTATTTATATTAGCCGTACCGTCCTCTCCGTTTTTGTTTCAGCCACTGGGGCTAGTCAATATTTAAACGTATAGCTAGGTATTTTTCGTTCATTTGAAGCAGGTCACTGCGTCAGCACGGTCAGTTTCGAATGGCTCAAAGATATAGTAGCAGAGAACGCAGCACCTAAGGTACTGATATTTTACCGTAAAATGCACAGAAAAACATTGCATTCCGCGACAAAATTACGAGAAGCTAATTTTTCTCAGGCGTGAAGTAAGCACCAAAAAATAGTATGGCACCGCAAAAATATGTTGTTCCGATGCTCCCTGGCCGTTTTTTGTCGACATATACACCATTCGATAAGAGTGATCAATACAGATATAATATTGGCTGCATACTGAGCCCATAATAATATAATGTGAGCTATTCACTGCCTACAAAACAGACATTACAGCAAACACAAAACATTTTTATACCATTTATCAGGGCTACCCACAGAAAAAAATTTATCTGGTTGTTCTCCCAAAAATCTTAACTTAGCGCGCCCGAGCAGCTTAACCCTTACACTGCTGCAGCATGTGTGGTTGCCCACTAAGTAATATCTGACACGGTTTTTTTTCAAAAAAACATCTGATGAACAACTGATACTAATGGGGCTGTCACACTACAGCGTTTGAGCCAGCGTATCCGACGTGTTAACAAATTGGCTAAAATGTCGCCATACGATAAACTTTTTGTTCAGAAGAGACTGTTAACGTATGAATAACGTATAGATTGCGTATGCGTAGCGTTCTTCTAACTTACCCGTAACGTGTGTGCAACGTGTAGTAACGTTTTCCAACGTATGACAAACGTGAGGCCAGCGTTCTGAACGTATCCATAGTGTTTGCGTAGCGTCAGTGTTGCGTATGAGTAACGTACTAGACGTACTTCTAACGTATGATAATAAATCAATAATGTGTGTAGTAGTTGTTGTGATTGATCATCATGGAAACAATAGGTCATGTCCGGTACTTGCTACAAAAGTTGATCCCAATAAACCCCGGCATTATTTTGAGACAAAGTAGGGTCAACCTTCTTTGAGCAATTTAATGCATTCATTATTGGCTACTGGGATGATTCATTAAATGCTTCTGATTATCGCTAATATACTGTGCTTAAAAAAATCAGATGATTAAAACAATGTTTTTTAATTCTTTTCGCTATATTTATTGCAGCAAAGAAAATATAATCTGATTATATTTTCTTTGATTGTGAGAATGAAATATATATTCGCAACGTGGGCATTTCTACCATTTGCCCTTGACTTTTAGCTTGAAATAACTATGAAATAACCCTGATAATGAAGCACATTTAAGACTCACCCCTTTCAAGATTTTAGGTTTTTATCATGAATAATTGACTATATTCTGGCTCCTGGGGGTTACTTTTTAAGGGTGGAGATATGTGAAATGACATACATAATGTTGGACTATCGCTTACGATGTCGGCCCAACATCAATCCAACATTGTTTCAACGTCTGAGGTTCGCTGGTATATGACCTTTGTTTGCAGCAGTGCAATGTGTAACACTAAATAGCGAGCACAATTTGCTTGGTCAGAATTGTTTTAATGTTAGACAGGCGTCGCAGACGGCGAACCACCAGAAAACAGCATTAGGTCAACCGATCATAATATGGCTGGGAATTTGCATCAGTCGAATCATAATAATGACATCAATTCAATGCAACTCTTTAACAACTGAAACCACTTTTTACTCAAAATAATGTCACAACCACTATGGGGAACAACTTGGGTATCTTGAAATTACACGTCGCAATACGCTACGTTAATTGAATTTAGAAGGGAACGTATATGGACGTATGTGTGGCGTACGTGCAACGTGTGCAGCGATCGCGTAACGTACTTGTTGCTTAAGTCCAGCGTGTGACTAACGTATATTTATACGCAACTCATACGTCAGATAGTTTTGAACATGTTCAAAATTTTCAGACGGCCGGGCGTATGACAACGTGTAACAGCGTGTAGCAACGTGTTCATAACGTGCTTCTAGCGTATGGCTAACGTTCTCGACGTATGCCAGCGCTCTGACAAATTTTCTTCATACGTTGTCATACGCTGGCTCATACGCTGTAGTGTGACAGCCACATAAAAGCCAATAAATTACAAAATCAGTCAGTTAGCCATCTTTGAAACGCAAATGGAAAGACACCACAAAACGTGACTGAAAAGAGAAAAAAAAGAAAAAAAAAATTCATCCGGTCGGGCAACTGGCAGTGCCAGCACCGTGGTGATATGAACCCTGCATTTATCATGTTTATACAATGTTGGACTAAAGTCTGATGACGTTTTGGGATGATTAAAAATATAAAGGGAAGTGATGAATAGATAAATACTAAAAGAAATAAAAGGCAGACGGTAAATATTTCACTACACGTAGAAGACATACAGCACGTGTATACGATTATATTATATTTTATATTTAAAATTTAAAGTATGCTAAACCTCATTGCGATGGGTATTGCAGCACCAAACAACTATAACACGGATGAAACGAAATATTACTGAGACGGCAGGCACATGTGCGCCATCTGGTGAATGGGAAAACTTCACAGGCCTGATCTGGTCTGCTCTGGACTGTGCTAAACCAGCAAGCAAGAGACGTTGTGCCAATGTTGTTTTAATGTTGGCCCATCGTCTCCGACGCTGGACCAACATGAAAACAACATTGACTCAACGTCTCCTGGTTGCTGGGAAGTCATCTGCAGGCCCTGTTATCCATGTTTATCATGTTTACCCAATGATGGATCGACACATCTTCACGGCAGCAAGTCTTGACACAGCGAGGCCGTCGGGCTGCGACCTCAGGAGTAGCGGGCCTTGAAGATGTTTCGACTCTGTGGGCGGGGGCCCTAGGGTAGTGGTTAGCACCGCTGCCTTTCACGCCAGAGTTCGGGGTTCGGTTCCCGGTCCCGGCGGTTTGAAAGAAACAAAAAATGTTTCTTCCCCATCCACGTGTGAAAGTCAGTATTGTGGGGAGCCTCCGTGACCGAGAGGTAGCGTGCTCGGCTTTAGAATTTCGAATCCTGTGTCTGGAGGACAGTGTCATCTCAATCATCTCACCATCCTCAGGAGGTTCTCTTTATAAATACGTCAAGGAGAATGTTGGAAAAAAAATCTGCATTATCTATCATGACGTGCAACGCCAAATGGCAGTATCTGCTTACGGTGCAAGGAAGCAGATACTGCCTTTTGGCTTTGCACGGCAGCTTGAGTTATTTAAAGCTGGAAATTGCGCTGATAATTCCAACCTAAAATAATCCAACATAAACGACAATATTAGGGCGTATGTGGATACATGGTTAAACGCCACCACTCAGTCCCGACGGCGTCAATGACGTAGCCGGTTGCCAACGGAACAAGGCCCATGTTTATTCGTTTTTTATGCTGTGGAGGAGGAGGGGGGAGGGGGGTTGGACGACACGCCCGCCAATATACGTCAGCGGAAACTGACAGCCTTCAATTAAAGGAACACGATATCTTTAAATAGATCAATTATAATCCTGTATATGGGGATTTATAAAGTAAAAGGAAATTAATAAAAAAATAAGTGAAAAAATCACTGCAGAAATACTTTTAACACAAACATATAATATGTTATAACAATAATTCATGGTTAATTTTGTTACGTAATTACTTTGAAAATTATGAAAGACTTACGCGGCATTTAAATTATATCATATCGCGACATTTAAATACTGCGATAAAGGGGCATATTTTAGATGACACACCGCACCAAGAGACAAATAATGACCCGCGGGCCCGAGAGTGTCACAGCGGGACAGACAGAATGACCCGCGGGCCTCAGAGTGTCACTGTAAATCCAAGGCTTTGTTCGCGGGGATCCCGCGGGATGTCTGAAAGCGAGGCTTGACGTCTTCGCGGAATTCGTCGCCGACCCTCTCTGTCACACTTGTCGCCCTAAAGCTGCAGAGCACCTTTGTAGTCCTAGAGTCAGGCTAGCGATATCCCAGCAAACACAATACATTTGTATAACATTTGTACAATGTTGGGTCGACGTTGTACAAATGTTATACAAATGTTTTGTGTTTGCTGGGATAAAGCCTGATGACGGTAGCAATACCGTGCAAGTTACCCAGCTGACACGAGACGTTGAATCAATGTTGGTTTAACGTTGGTCCATCGTCGTAGACGGTGAACCAGCGTTAAACCAACATTGATTTAACGTCTTGTGTCTGCTGGGTACTGCTTTTTTACTTTGGTGTTGTAATAGTGGAAATCCTTGTAGTTCTGCCCAGCGAGCACGAGAGTTCACCCAACGCTGATTTAACGTTGGCCTAATGTCGTCTGCGACGCTGGACCAGCATTACATCTCCTATTTATTGAATATAATGCCGCCGATTTTTTGCAACAATTTTGGTAACTTATTTGTAATACCGATTTTTACATGTGCTAATATTTTGAATAGTTTCGTCACCTTGGTATTAAAGAGTCTGCCTTAACTGCCACTTAACAAAGTGACTCATCAGACCCTTTAGCACCAAGTGACGAATTAAAGCTTATATTAGACTCTGATGACTACTGCAGTATATCCATACATTTTCAAATGATTTAATCCTATTAGTACTAATCGTTAGGATTATCGGATTTTTAAAAGATATTTAGACAATTTTAGCGACTATTTTCAAAACCCAGATCTCCACTTGGCAAGGCTCATTGTCCTCAGGTATCTCTATACTTATATGGAAGTACATAAGAAAGCAGGGCCCAGTTGACTAGTATTCGTTAAAATATCTCTTATTTCTATGGAAAAAGATAAGATTTAAAATGTAAGCTTTAGCTTCGATTTTAAATTATCGCGCTATAAACTGATAAGTGTGTCTAGTGAAAATCGGTCAGTCATTCGCATCGAGAGATTTATCGTTATCGGAGCTTTCGGTATTGCGCTACTTTTTTTGAAAGGGCGATCGGTTTTGAGCTCAATTCGTGTTAACATGAACTGGTTTCATGAGCCCATTTAACCCTTTAACCGCCGGTCCGGACTCCCAATTATATTCGGTTTTTTTATTAGCGCAATAAGTATCGCCTTTTAGATATGTTAAAGATAAAACGTGACATATATCAGCAAGATTTGAAAATATTCAACCTCCATTTTGTCAAATCTGAATGATTTTCACTCACTTGAAGTTGTGGATCGCGTCAGCGAGACACAAATTCAAGTGGGTGAAAATCACAATAATTTGGTGGTTAAAGGGATGGTCTTTTTTAAAAAGTCAACCGCGAAATAACGTTTGGCAAAACTGCGAGGGAGTCGGGGGACGGCGAGAACGTCTCTGGGGCCCAAACTGTGTCCATTCGGGATCGTTGGACAGCATCCAATCTGTTATCTTTTGTTGTGGTCTACATCCCGTTGCCGTCGGACTCGTCACCAGAGGCGTGGGGTGATGGATGGCCTCAAACCCGACAACCGACGACCGGGCGCGAGCGACCGTCGCACCCTCTCATTCCCCCATGCGACACGGGGATTAACCGCTTTAGCCGCCAAGGTATTGTATTGAAATTTTCGCTCGCTTGAAGCTGTGTCTCGCTGACGCGACCAACAGCTTCGAGCGAGCGAAAATTGTTCAGATTTTTATTCAAATGGAGTGCGGTCATTTATAGAACGTCTCGCTGATCAAATATATGTTTAAACTTTCAAATAATTCAAAGAGTCACGAAAAGATAAAAACAACTGTTATCGTGATTGGAGCTTAAAGGGTGAAATATACGTATACTGCTCTGCAAGGCTCAAAGGCAGTAGCTGCTTATTTGTTAAGTAATCAGATATTAAAACTATAGGTGGTAGTTTAGTCATGGTTGTCAAAAAATCTAAACTTACCAGGTACATCCCGCAATAAGAGACGTTGACCCAATGTCGGAGTAATGCTGGGCCAGCGTCGCAGACGGTGGATCAGCATTAGACCAACATTGGGTTAAAATCTCTTATTGCGGCGTGTATTATAAGCATGTGTTTTTGTGAGTTTTTATTTGTAATTGCTAAAATATTACTAGACTAAAGTATTTCAACAGACACACTTAAAAGGGCTCTATGGGATGACATTTTGGTATTTTGTTTTGTCTAAATCAGTGTATCCCGCAGATCCTTATTTCCATTAAAAAAATCAGATTTTCATTCATTCATTCATGATGTCCTCACTTTTGGACACCAATTACGTCGGCGGCTTTCATGTGCCCTTGGAGTAGGCTTCGATCCCGTCGTTTGAGATGGTGGGTATTTGTGGTATAAATTGTTGTGTACTGCAGACAGTTTTATTCACATGGCAATATATGATCTGGAAAAAAAAACTAGTTTAGTCTTTTCAGCGCTTTATTTTTTTAATGTTTTCATTTGTATTATCAAACAGATCAGTGGCTATTATTATAACTTAACCTTTATATAACCTCATATAAATAACAATTTAAAACTAATTGACATGTGAACATAATTATGTTGTTCCGTTCAATGCAATAATTTTGTGACAATCACGAATGAAAACTATGTGGTGAAAATGAATGAATGGGTTTCATGCCATTTTCGTGCACATACAGGCTAAACTGGGCCATGCAGGGGAAATTTATGGGGATGGTGAGATGAATCAGATGACACTGGTGGGTTAGTCCAGTCAAAACGATTATAGTCGTCATTTGTGCTTAAAAGATGAAAGATTATCGTACCGACATTGGAATAACATTGGCTTATAATGTAAACTGGTTACGGGTGGAGAGACAGTTCCTGGGGGGGGGGGAGGGTAGTATATGACCTGCCACGCGGGGGGTGGGTGGGGGTTTCCAAAGGGAGAGATATCCAGGAAGCACGGGGAGCCGGAGGGACACGGAGTCAGCCAGGATACGCCCAGTGTTGGATAGATTCCGTGACATCGTCTGCGACGCTGGCCCAACATTAAACCAATATTGTGTGAATATTCCGTGTTTGACTTGCCAGCCTGACCTTTCACTTCCTCCGTTCATGCCGCTGGTCCTGTCAAGCTGTGTGCGCCGCCGTCGTCAGCCTCATCCAATGTCAATTTGATGCTGGCCCAACGTCGAAGACGTTGGCCCAGCATCAAATCGACATTGGCCGCCGCTGTACGTGATTGGCTGTATTTTCGCGAGTGACTATTTCTCGACGGGATCGGGACGACTAAGATATTGTCTGATAAAAAATCTAGCAAAACAACTATATTTTCATTCCAACTAGACCTATGAATTTCTGTTGATGGGTTTATTAGGTCATATAATTATAATTATATTGAAGGATATGGATGATATTTTTTTTGTGTAAGTAATAAATAAATACAATCGTACAAAAAAGAAATAGGATTTGTATTAAAAATTAGGAGGTAAAAACGCGAACGGAACGGAATTAATCAAAATGAAATAAAATTGAAAACAAGTGCGGGGATCGACTTTATTCGTCGGAATCTGACGTCTGTAGACGTCAAAATCGTGAAAGAAAAAAAATTCTATTGGCCGTAGACCCATAACATAGGTATTCAAATGAATCGGAAAAAGCTAACGAAGCGTTTGTGATCATTTTGAATTGAAAAAACCCTTTGAACTCGATGGTTTCCCGGGATTTAATGGTAGTATCGGCTATATCGTGTCAGATGTGACCCTTTAGCCCTTTCACCACTGAAGCCCGTTTTTATGTGCTGAATGCCATAGCATTCAGCACATAAAAACGGGCTTTAGTGGTGAAAGGGTCAATTACTCATCCAGTGACGAAATAGAAACACCAAAAAAATCCCCGGGGAAAATGGTGATTTCTCGGACTGTTTTGGCTTCCGCGGTGATTCCCGGGTGCCCCTCCCACCCTCCCCTCAAAATCGATAGACGTCTCCCCGCGCTCAGGGCACTCTGACCCCTTCCCGCGAGAAACTGGGATCATTCGCAATCCCCATTGTCCGAGCCTCGGTGTGCATGGATCCCAGCGAACGCCAGACGTTCAAACAGCGTTTCTACAATGTTGGGCCAGCGTCGCAGACGGTGGGCCAGCACTGTGACAACGCTGTTCCAACGCCCCAATTTACTGGGATTCCACTCGGCAGAGAAGCAACCTAGGAAACGTCGATATAATAATGGCCCGCCGTCTTCGACGCCGAGAGGGATTCCATGGTGGCTCATACGGCTTCGGATGTGAAATGATTCTGCATGGGTTCGCATCTCGACTGGATTTGAATTCCGCGATTCAAAAGCATGAAGTGGCATGCCCTATATAATACCGAGGTGGTCTTTTTAACCTCCTTTATAATATGACGTGCATCGTGTACAGCTCCCACTGGGCACACGACGTTCTTGCGCTGGTTGGTTGTCATTGACGTTGATTCAACGTCGCAACAACGTCGTGTGCCCAGTTGGAAAGTACAGGAGTCGTTGCCCACCATACGCGGACAGTAAACCAATATCGAGCACAATGCCATTCCGAGACGAAGGGGGGTCTATGCTTAAGTTGCATAGGCCTATGTTTTGTGATTTTAACATTTTCACAACTTGGTAAAAATGGTTAAAAAAACATTAAAATGCTTAGGTAACCTTTCAAAAAATAACTATTATGTGTCCAACCAACACGAGACGTCTGTTCTAATGCTGGTTCAATGTTGGCGACGCTAGCCCAATATTAAACCAGCTTTGCGTCAACACTTTTACCGGGAATATGCTACAATAAATTCGAACTAACTTTCTTCGTGAAATGAAAACAATCTATTTTAGGGGTGTGCAGACAAAATTAAAAAAGTTCTTCAAAGAAAGTACTTTTATTTTTAGAGCGCACACATGAAAGGGTCACAAGGACAGGGATGAAACCGGACTTCCGGGCTCAATGGGTGAGCGCTAGGACGTCACGCGATAGGTTTTCTGAGCTGCAGTCGATAAGCCTGGCCGACGAGAGGGAAAAACAGCGGCCCGGACGCCACGGATCGGCGGGGGAGGGGGTGGAGCGGAAATAACCCTCCCCCTCCCCCGTCACTCCCGCGCTTTGCATCCTGGGATAGCTCAAAGAACAGCGAATTCAAAACCTGCGCGGAGCGACCAATACATCATCCGCGAACGTCTTTTACATTGAGAAAGGGGACATTCCCAAATTCCTCGAAATCAAAATATCAGTTGACTAACTATTGGACCAATGTCGCGTGACACGCTTGATCATGCGGGTCCAAATACACGGCTGATGCGAAAAAGACCATTTTAGCCAAATGTTTCCAAAATGCTGGCTCGAAATTAGGAAATTCAGTAGTTTATTCACCAGGGTTGGGGATCGTATTATACTGTCGAGCAAAGCAGTATCTGCTCACTTTACAAGTGAGCAGATACTGCCTTTTGGCTCGTTTTTCTGAGGTTCTTGTCTTTGTTGCCAGGGCGGGACTACAACGTATTTTTTATAAAAGCCTGGTATGTGTATAGTCACAAATGCGCAGGTTTATTTCCCCTGCGAGTAATAGGTACACATCAAACACAACACGCTGGCGCAATGTTGGCTTAATGTTGGGCACTGGATATGATTGTGTGCAGTGGAAATACCAGCTCTTTTTTGTGTTTACACCAGGTTTTCAAGTACGCAATTACTACATTTTTCACATTACGGAGCAGTGTACGTACCCCCCCCCCCTTCCCAGGATCCAAAACGTTAGTCGTAATGGATCAATTCAATTCTCATCCCATTTGGAGTCGAACACAACTCCGTGTAATTATATCCATACATAGGTCGTCCGTACATCTAACCAAGGATGATCTAACACAGCGGTCCAAACTCTCCAATGGCCCGGAGTGTGCATTACAGCCTATGCTGGTATTGTGCACTATACTGCCGTTAAAAGCCAAAGGCAGTATCTACTCACTTTACAAGTAAACAGATACTGCCTGGCTTTGCAGAGCAGTATAAATAACCTGTATTAACAGGTCAAGTTCGTCAGCATGGTTAGAGAGGACATAGTCCAGACTTCAGGCTTCCTTTAATGGCGATGAAGTACAGGAACCTACTTCACTGTACGGTTTAGTATATTTCACGTTTAATTGAATGCCATATAGCCCATATAGGCTAAACTAGGCAAGGAGAACCAGGGCCGTATCCAGGGTTTTTTTCGGGTGTCTCTAACCCCCCTGAATATTCCCAAAATGCCTTCTTTTTCAAAATTTCCCGGACCCCCCTATTACCGGATGGTCGACCTGTAACCCCCCCCCCTTTGTCTTAGTCTGGATACAGCCCTGAAAACCTCCTGAGGATGGTGAGATCATGGAGATGTCTCGAGTTTGTCTCGAGTTTGCTGGCACTTACGGATACAGGTGACATACAGATGACATACATGCCGTCCCATTAGATATGAAAGGGTGTATCTGGCACTTTGTAAAGTGGCAGATACACCCTTTCATATCTAAGGGGACGTATAGTTAAAACGTAATATCATAAGCATTATAAACACACAGACAAAAAATAAACAGGTCATTTAAATGGCCCTGACTAACACACTATAAAACTGAAAATTGAATAATTCAGGATATAAAAACCCGGTAAACGCACCCGGCACTGACCCAATGTTGGGTTAGGGTTGGCACGGCGTCGCAGACGGTGGGTCAACAGTAAAACAACATTGGGTGAATATGACGTGCCTGCTGGAAATACATCGTCCCCTTGGGTATGAAAGGGTGTATCTGCCACTTTGCAAAGCTGCAGATGCACCCCTTCATATCCAAGGGGACGACATGTGTGATATCTCAATATTGCTCATTCAAATATAATTACGTAAGTCAATTGTAAATTTTTAGCAAACCAAAATATTTTGAACATCGATGATTTTTTAAATAGGAAACCTATTAATCACAATGGGGCTTCAAATGTTACGTGATATGGTCGCCCAGCCAATATTGGATGCATATCACTCCGCCGTCGATGCCCGGGGTTGTGTGAGCGCACGTACGCGCATGGCAAATAGACCACGGAAGTCAATGCGCGTAATAACAATAAAACCTACTGACCACGTGACAGGGGTAATGATTTACATAACATCACGTGATATTATCCGTCATAAGTAAACTATGCATATCGTCCTGCAGGGAGGTAAAAGGTCATATTTACTACTTGTTCATAATCATGACCTCTTGATTCCAGGGGACAATATATTTGCATTAAAGTAGGCCCTTTATCGTCCCCTTGGAGCTAAAAGGTGTTAAACTGCCACTTTGTAAAGTGGCAGTTTAACACCTTCTAACTCCAAGGGGACGATATAGACTAGCAACATCATTTTCCGACTGAAATCAGAATAGGCTATAAACACATTTTTTCCGTTTTTTCCCGTAAAGATGCATGGTAAATCTCGAGATCCAATTCTTGGAAACGACATCCTTATCGTCACCAGCAGGCAAAGGGTTTGATGTGCCACTCACACGAGTGGCACATCTAACCCTTTGCCTGCTGGGGGGGGGGGTGACAATTATAGGGCTCAAATTTCAACGGAATCGATGTGTCTGGAATCTCAGGGCTCCACTTCACGCGGCCGATTTGCGTTGTTGCCGAGCTACCGGCAAATAAAATCCCCCCAATAAATCCAGACAAGAATGCTCGGCGCAAATGACACTGGAGACGAATGGCTCGCTTTCGCCGCAGGGACAGCCGCGCTGTGGTCAGTGACTGTCCAGTCCGTGCTGACCACTCGCTGGAGGTCTGACCCCAGGAGTCTCGTGTGGCAGGCCCCACTACCCGATAAACCCGACAAATCGGATTATTCCGAGCGTGCCACTGCCGCGTTCATCGCGTTGACAGCGATTGACCCTCTGAGCACCAGATGCACTCAATTACTGCTACGCAAAATCATGTAGAACCCAAGTAATAGAATTGCAAAAGAGGATCGTCGTAAAAGATTAAATGAGTTGAGACATCAAAATTGATTCCCTTTCTATGTTTTTTTTTCACTTAAAACATGCACGGCAAAAAGGCACGTTATAATAAACCACCGTTGATTTGACCCTTTAACCGCCTGTGCCGCATATATTCGGGTTTTCATTTTTATTAGCACATTCAGTACCACATTTTAAATAATTATGTTAAAGGTAAAATGTGACATCAACCAGCAAGATTTGAAAAGAGTTGACCTCCATTTTGTCAAATCTGAATAATTTTCACTCACTTGAAGTTGTGGTTCGCGTCAAGTGGGTGAAGGGTTAAGTTTTATTTACGTAAGCAACGTGTAGATAACCATACTTTTTATATATTTTTTTCCATATCATAATGTTATTGATCGTGATCTCTGCATGAATTATTTCAGCGATGCTGCCGTGCAAAGCCAAAAGCCAGTATCTGCTGACTTTTCAAGAAACAGATACTGTATTTTGGCTTTGCAGAACAGTATGTTTAAGCAGTTATACGTCGTCGTTAATACACATGATTGTCTGCATGGTTGTGGGCCCGCCCCAGTGAGACAAGAAAACACCACGGAGATTGATATATGCTTTAAATATTATGATTAACGACAAGCGACGACGTAGCGCCCTCAACATGTTCTAGAGTCACAGCGTGAACTATTTCTTGAACTAATTCTTGAATAATATTTCTATTAATTATATTACTTTACTCACGTTTCAATGTTTCTGATAAAATATGAAGTGGGGTTGACCCTTATAGCGCAGGGATCGACTTTAGACGACAGAATCTGACGTCTGTTGACGTCAGATTCTGACGATGCCCGCGCTGTAAGTGTAAAAATATTTATAATGGCCGTGGACCCTTGACATAGGTATTCAAATGAATCAGAAAGAGCTAACGAAGACATTTATGATAATTTCGAATTGAATAAAACCCTTTGGTCTCTGTTCATGATTTACATAAAACATATTCAGCGCTTTAAGGGTTAAATTATAGAACTAATTAGCAACAGATTCATTTTAGCTGGTGTCCACAGATAATATGTCAGAGGGATAATTTCATAATGCCATGTAGACACGACAGGCGGCGATTCTGGAAAGTTATGAAATGAAACTCTACACCTGAATAATTACGGTTTTCATTAGCACAGAGCTCAGAAGCGTGACATTTGAGCTTGTAATAAATGCAGTTATAAAAATAGACAATAATTAGAAACTTGAATCACGTAACCTTATAAGCCCTATACACATGGTATATGTATCCATTTGTTACAAAACAGCGTTTTCTATTCAAAGAAAGGAATCGCAGATTTAAATTTCAAATGATTTTCGGTTATAAGTCCCATTATACACCCATGCACTCCGTAACGGCGAGTATAAAGCATGTAAAGTCTTCTTCACTTTGAGTATCTACCACATTGTAATGTGGCAGATACAGCATTTCCAGAGCTGACCTGAGCATATATCAAAAAAGTATTCAACTATATACACTGTAGATTTGGTCACTTTCGCGTGTTTACATTTTCGCGAATTTTTATTTTGAAACTTTTCATGAAGTTTCGAATTCGCGAATTTATATTTGTCTTCAGTGGCGCTATTATAAGAATCATTTTCGCGAGATTCTTGAATTCGCGAATATGTCCTCCTCGCGAAATTCACGAAAATTAAAACCTCGCGAACATTACGAGATCTACCTTAGAGCAAACACAAATCACACTAAACATTTGTATAACACTTGTACAATGTCGGACCAACGTCGAAGACGTTGGGCCGACATTGTACAAATGTTATACAGTTGTTTTGTGCTTACTGGGGCATGTGTATGGTGAAGGGTTTTTGTTAAGTGTTATCAATAGCAGACTGCATTGTCTGTGACGCAGAAAACCGCCGACGTGCAGAAAAAAACATCAGCTAAAAAACTGCCGACACAACAAACGCTACTTGGAAGTTTTCATCAAAGGGTGTCTCCCACCATTTCATTGCAAGGGGATCGATAAGCCATCCAACTCCGTCTCTCTGATGCCCTTTTTATTATAGCAAGTCGACCTTGTTGACTGCACTTCACCGACTAACCCGAGATGTTGAGCCAATGTTGATCCCATGTTGGGCACAGTCTGCGACGCTGGATCAGCATTGTGGCAACATTGGCTTAGCTTGTTCGGGGCCAATGTTTTCGCAGCCGATTGAATATTGATTTAATGTTGGACCATATTCAGAAAACATTGGCTCCCTGTCTCTCCATCAATGTTTATATAATGTTGGTACAACGTCTGCGACGCTGGACATGCATTAAATCAACGACTTGTATATGGAGCCAATGTTGTTTTAATACCCATAGCACCGTTTGCCACGTCATTTTCCATCATCAAAATTTAGCATGCCACGTGTTTTGTAACCCCTTAAGAAAATACTTGTACTTTTAACAATAGGCAGAGACATTCGTCATACCTTTTGTTTGCATCCGGCTGTGCTGGACCTACACTGTATGCTGGACCCCAATCAGGAATTATCGCCATGTGGGAGAGAAAAGGTCAACTCTGTGATCTGCACTCTTAAATTCCAGCCAGCATAAGACATCAAATAAATACTGTTTTACTGCCGGGTCAGCGTCGCATACGTTGGGACAACATTATAACAGCATTAAGTCAATGTCTCGAGATTGATTGGATTATGTCAATAGACCTTTCAGCACCATAACCATCACAACTTCCCCATAATAATGGAATAGATATTATAGATGGATAGATGCTGATCTTAGAATAGATTTATACCTGATGAAAAAAAGGCAAATCTTATTGTGTCTATTTTATATTTTAATTTTTATTTGTATAATTAAGCACTGGTATTTATCAAAACTTCGAAATATTTTTTAGTTTAATGTGCAGCACCCTAGCAGTGAGAGTGTCCGTCCACATGGATCACTCAGTTCACTGTAGTTATCCGTAATAAGAGGCGTTGAACCAATGTTGTGCCACTGTCAGTGACCCTGGCCCAGCAGTAAAACTTGGAGAGTCAGTACGATACACTGCACCAATGTTGGTTCAATGTTGGGCCAGCGTCTGTAACGCTGGGCCAACATTGTACCAACATTGGGTCAGTGTATCGTGTTTGCAGGGTTTGGTTAACATCCGCGAGATCTGCCTTTCAGGCAACCACGATGCAACATTACATTAATGTTGGGCCACAGCCTGCGACGCTGACCCAACCTTAAAACACAACCTCGAGATCGAGGGCAAACGCTTCACTATTCGACCAGGCTACAGCTGCGCAATCTGAAAAATTCATGCCCCATTTTCATCAAATTTTCGCACTGTCGAGTCCGCAGGCCAGACACAGTAAACAAGGTACATTGAGCCAATGTTGGCATACTGTTTGGCCAGCGTCGCAGACGGTGGACCAAAATCGTACCAGCATTGGTACAATGTATAGTGTTTGCTGGGATATCGACGCACAAGCTATACGTGTACCACGTACATGTGTGATGCAGGCCCAACATCAGAACAACATTGGGCCTTCATTTGGGGTCTCCAACTCAGTGAACAGGAGACGTTGACCCAATATTGTTTTATTGGTGGGCCACCGTTTGCGACGCTGGCCCAACATTAAACAACCTTGGGTCGACGTCTCGCGTTTTGTGTTTGCTGGGTTGGCATAATGTTGACCTCTAGTAGACTTTCAAGACAAAAGTCGCCATATTTTATTGTAGTGGCGCTGTCCTGCATCGCACTAGCGGCATAACAAGACAGAGTCTCACTTTTTACTTATTGTTTCTTTTACACATACCTAATTTTTAAGTACCGAGTTCAATGTTGTACTATGTTGAGAATCAACACAAAAGTCGCCATATTATCGTGGCGCCGTAGCAAGACAGAGTCTCACTTTTTACTTATTGTATACCGAGTTCACTGTTGTGTTGGGCGGGGGCCCTAGGGTAGTGGTTAGCACCGCAGCCTTTCACGCCAGAGTCCGGGGTTCGGTTCCCGGTCTCGGCGGTTTGAAAGAAACAAAATTGTTTCTTCCCCATCCACGTGTGAAAGTTAGTATTGTGGGGAGCCTCCGTGACCGAGAGGTAGCGTGCTCGGCCTCAGACCGCCAGGGCTCGAATTTCGAATCCTGTGTCTGGAGGACAGTGTCATGTCAATCATCTCACCATCCTCAGGAGGTTCTCCTGGCCCAGTTTAGCCTATATGTGCACAAAGGTGGCCTAAAGCCCGATTCATTTCATTTTTTCACTGTTGTGTTGCTGAGAATGTGCAACTCATGTCAGAAATCCTATTGAAGAGGTATAATCTCTGATTATAGTCGCATGTACACTGCACGCCAGCATGGGCACTGCAGCCCCAAGCACTGCATGGGAGTGTAAGTCGCATGCGACACTTATGCTCAACTCATGCTGAGCAAACTGTAGCCTTACAGCAAATGTAGATCAACGGGCAACGTTTTTCTTTAGGGATGAAAACGTTGCCAGATTTGTCGGGCGGGATGTGGTGTAAGTATCCCCGGCTCCCCCTCTGTGCCAGAGGTTGGTTTAGTGTTGGGCCGACGTGTAAACGTCGGCCCATCACTAAACCAACATCTGGCAGATCATGCCACAGAGCTGGGTTCCAGTTAGCGCGGAACCACCTATTATCGCTCACCAGGCAGTTTGTTTCACAGCGCACACCCCACCCCCCTCCCGTCCGGGCCTGGAGCTATAGTTTTGCCGTCAAATCCGGCACCCTCTGCGTGCCACTGGCGGACAAACACGCGGGTGGAGCTGTGGCTATGAAAGGGTTGCTGATACTGGTATTATTGCTTACATGTATATATAGGATGATCAGCGACAGCAGACAAAATTATATGTTGTTAAATTACAATTTAAGGGATTTAGACCTATGCTATCTTAATTAATATAGAATCCCAGGGAACATGATACATTGACCCAATGTTGGTTTAATGTCGGGCCACCGTCTGCGACGCTGGCCCATCATTGAACCAACATTGTATCGTCAATGTATCGTGTTTGCTGTGATACTTTTTGTGAAAATAGGGATAAAGGGAGAGACCACGAGATGTAGTTTATTCTGTAGAATTCAAAGTGTCGCGGCGCATATCGTGTGTGGGGAAGCAATAGTTATTGCATTCTTTCTTTTCCTTTCCAAGTGAAACTAGGGTGGGGGCGGGTGTCTCGACGCAAGGGGGGTCGACAAAACAGGAACGCACGCAGCAAATCCGTTACCATGGAAACGGCGCAACCCCCACCTCGCTAACTGCTGGATTCTAACCCTGCTGCAATTTATCCCGAATGTGCCAGGTCGGCTGCGCGGACTCCACCCTTTGAGTACTGGATTCCCGCTGCTCGCACCCTTTGCGGACTGATGCGTGGGGAGTATTAGTTTTACTCATTGACAAGCTTGTTTTCGCAGACATGATGACGGAACAAACATAGGCCTACGTTTTATACATTATTCATCATGCTTGTCATTTATTCTGTCTTTAGACGTCAGATTCTGACATAAATATTGTAATTCTTTCAGTGCGGGGATTGTCTTCAGACGTCAGAATCTGATGTCTACGGACGTCAGATTCTGACGTCAAAGACGATCCCCGCACTGAAAGAATTACAATATTTATAGTGGTCGTAGACCCATGACATAGGTAGGCCTATAAATATGTATTCAAATGAAGCAGAAAGAGCCAACTAAGACATTCATGATGATTTTAAAGAAAACCTTTGGTTTCCATGGTTTATACAAAAAGATTTCAGCGCTTTGAGGGTTAGAAGAAAATCGAACAAAATATAAATCCTGGATTTTTTAAGAGGGTTATTTATAGCGTTTCAAAACATGTGAATCAGAAATTAAACTTGCGTTGCAAAATCCATCCTTAAACGAAGTGAAATGGAAAGTATACATAGCAGACAATCATATTTAGCCATTTTGGCGTGCATTATTTATCACGTTTTAGATTGGAGGGTCGCTGTGAGCGTTTCCTCCTCACCGGGATGGTGTCGACGACAGGAGAAGGCCAGCCCAGCGTTCCCAGGTCAGCTGCCGTCGCCAGGAACAGGAGGCGGGGGGGGGGGGGTGAAGGCGGGATGACACTCTGTCTGCTAGGATTATTCTAATGGCAGTAACAACCCAGCAAACACAAAACATTTGATTCACATTTATACAATGTTGGACCAGCGTTGGGTCAGTGTATCGCGTTTGCTTGGTCCACCGTCTACGACGCTGGACCAACATTAAGCCAACATCAGTTCAACATCTTGTGTTTGCTGGGTGAGTGTTATGCCGTGACGTCCTTTCCGAGAGCCGTGGGTTGCTGTATTCGTTTTACCCGAAAAAATCAACGTTTTTCAATGTGGCGGTGACCGAGGGCGAAAATGGCGGTGACCGAGAGCGATCTCGAACCCAATGTCCGGAAAATTTCCATAACTTTTTAATGACTGCGCGGAAAATGAGCTGAGCATGTGACCTCGTAGCTGAAATGTTACTGATTAAAAAAAAAACCTAATAATTTTTTGACCTGATTATTCGAGGGCAAGGATTAGATATGACCGTTCAAAGGAATGTCCCACGATTTTGTACGGGGTTTTAGCCACTGGGGCTAGGTGAGAGCCAACAGACTCGACGTTGGTTCAAAGGGTTAAATTATTGCCCGGCATTGAACAGGGGCTCCATTCCTAGCAGTAAAGGGGTGCTTGCCGCCCGTGAGAAACGACGCACGGCCCTGCTTCCGCTTGCGCAGAAACCTCCTGCGCGGTACTTCCGCTCATATTTCTCAGCACGCACTAAACTTTGACCCAATGTTGTTCCAATGCTGGTCCAATATCGCAGACGGTGAACCATCATTAAAATAACATCGGGTCAACGTCCGTGTTTTCTGGCTGTCTGTGGGGAAGCCTTGCCAGGAATTCAGTATTGAAGAGAGCCAGGCCGAGATAAATTACAGATGAAAACTAGATATTTATATTACCATGATAACTAGTGAAACACCCAACCTTATTTAATCTATCTGCATAAAAAAAATGTCTGAAATTTACATTTTTTTTATTTCTACATAATAAAGTGTTCCCTCGCCTCAAATCACTGAAAATGTCCGTGGGTATTTTTGTTTTGTTTGCAATGACCACTAGACGGACATTACCAAGGAGATAGATCTATTCACATATCCTGACAATATCAGCAACAAAGAAATACGTTCGACAACAAAACTCTTCCTCTATCCTTTTAAGCAGCACGGGATGGACCCAGCAAACACAAAACATTTGTATAACATTTGTACAACGTCGGACAGTTGGTCCAACATTGTACAAATGTTATACAAATGTTTTGTGTTTACTGGGGAGGCTTTGGATGGGTGCCAAATCCAGCCTTTTGCATTGTTATCTCTTTTTATATTAGTCCAGACGTTACTGCCTTCTGGTTTCACACGGCAATGTGGATCGTATTATCATTTTGTCGCGTCTGGGATACGAGCATTCAGCTCTGAGGCGACGCAAAGGTTCTCAGTGAATGCTAGAATAAAAATACTGGTTCGGCATATGTCAATATGAGCAAAAATCTTGACAGAAAAATTTAGTGTAGTATATAATTCAATAATATTTATTTTATATACACCACTATAATTTATTTTTTAAGTTACAAAAACGGGTGTTCCAGGCATGTCAAATACTGATGTTTGAGCAATCTACAGATATTTTTAGTCAATTTAGTTCCTGGAAGGAGTCAAGACGCACCCCAGCCTGAATCCGTCAATGGTACATGTGATAAATCTGTATTGGTCGACAGGATGATTGCTCAGTTTTTCACCATTTATTATGCGTTACAATAGACCAATATTGTTGTACACATAGCATGTATAGTAATCGTTGTACATTATGCATGGTGGATGTTGCATCTTGGATCGAATCCGCGCAGGATTCGATCCAAGATGCAACATCCACCATGCAGCAATCCGGATCGCATTACCTTAACCCTCTCTCTTCTGGAGGCGCATTTCTGCGCTGCAGCACGAAAAGGGTTAGCGTGTCCTTGCGCATGCTCAGTGAGGCAACTCGATAACGCCCACTTGCATCTGGCGTAAGCTTTCTCAGGGATTCATCAACCCAGTCGGCGCTATTATCGGAATCTCCAGCCGACTGCTGGTCCCTTCACATAAAAGTGTCCCCATCGGTTACGTCACTATGGAGTCCGTCGATCGTCTGCAGAGTAAGTCCAAAAGACGGTAAGTGCCCACTTGAAAAATGAGCAGTTACAGCGGTCTGTGCACTGCGGCATGCGCTTCACCAGGGGGCACTAATGACAAGTTTAGCCGTGAGGTCTCGCGGGACGAATTAATAACATTCCGCCATCTTACTGGACAAATCACAGATGCAACCACAGATAATCATTTACGTTCATCATGAAAAAGGTGTGTGGTAACTTGATGGGCCCGTTCGTGTTATGGATAATGGGATTCGGTACACGCGTGCGATGGGAGCGAGTATGTATGATGCCATCTTCATCTATCCAGTTGTCTACTACCGGCAGACTAGTCTGACGGTCAGACCTGATACTAGGTGAAGGTGTTATGATGCATGTTGCGTAACGAAAATTCCGTTTATGTTTTTTTTTGCTCTCGGGCGCGAGTCGTTTTAATAAATCTCTATCTATTTAATTAAAAGTATATGAATGAATGAATGAATGAATGAATGAATGAATGAATGAATGAATGAATGAATGAATGAATGAATGAATGAATAAATGAATGAATGAATGATTGAATGAATGAATGAATGAATGAATGAATAAATAAATAAATAAATAAGTAAATAAATAAATAAATAAATAAATAAATAAATAAATAAATAAATAAATAAATAAATAAATAAATAAATAAATAAATAAATAAATAAATAAATAAATAAATAAATAAATAAATAAATAAATAAATAAATAAATAAATAAATAAATAAATAAATAAATAAATAAATAAATAAATAAATAAATAAATAAATAAATAAATAAATAAATAAATAAATAAATAAATAAATAAATAAATAAATAAAAGAATGAATGAATGAATGAATGAATGAATGAATGAATGAATGAATGAATGAATGAATGAATCAATGAATGAATCAATGAATGAATCAATGAATGGATGAATGAATGAATTATTTGATTAATTAATTATTTAATTAATTATTAATTTCATAAACTGTTAAGTATACCACTATTTTGCTTGCTTCAAAAGTTATAGAGAACTTTTTAAATGATCACGAGACAGCTATTTTGAAACAGGTTCAATACAATACAGTACAGGTTGAATACAATGTAATACAGGTATTCCAGTTAACAATTCCACCACATATTTGGCGGTTATCTTTGAAAATGGCTGATTAATGGCGTAATGGAGAGTAAACACCACAAAACAAATTACCCAAGGGTATGATTATAGGAGAACGAATTTATTGTATCTTATTAACAAAATTGGCCAAATAATATCAGAGTAGGAATGGTCAATAACAAAGGCGGCGAAAAACAAGCAAACGATATAAGCCACCCCCTTATAAGCTAAAAGCTACCCCCTTAAATACCAATGCAGAATGTACACACGGGGATTTCTGAAAAAAACACGTATTTTTCTCTCCCAGAATACATAATGTGTAAAATAAATAACTGTTTAGTCAGTGGTTATCACGGTTATAAAATAATTTTTCTATCTATCATTTTATCCAGGGAAGTGAGCCAATGTTGGTTTAACTTTGTTCCAGCGTCTGCAACGCTGGCCCAACAATAACCCTTTAACCGCCAAATGATTCAATCTGAATTTTCACCCACTGGAAGCTGTGTCTCGCTGACGCGATCCACAACTTCAAGCGAGTGAAAAATATTCAGATTTGGCAAAATGAACTGATTTCAAATATTGCTGATTGATGTCACATTTTATCTTTGTCACATGCTTAAAAGGTGGTTCTTAATGTGCTAATAAAAAATGAAAACCCGAATATATTGCGCACCGGCGGTTAAAGGGAAAAAGCCTGAACACTAAAAACAACCTAAAAACCAGAGCCCAGTGTCTGGCCCAATATGTAGTCACAGGGCCAGTGGTCAGGCTAAGTCATTCCTTGCCACATGATAACGAGGGTGATACCAAGATACGACTACAAAAGGCAGTATCTGCTCACTTGAAAGTGAGCAGATACTACCTTTTGGCTTCGCACGGCAGTAACAGGAGCTGCGTAAAAATGAATCAACCAAAACGACATGTTAAAGCTATCAGCATCTGCGCCCGGCCTGGGGCCGCGGTCGCCAAGCGAGAAGGCTTGGACGTTGTCCAAAATTTAGCCAAATCTGTGCTGTTCAACCGGCGTGGTTTGCGATTAGAACGCGCGATAGCTTATATTACACAGCAAATAATGCCAAAAAAATACATCTTAATTCAGATAAAGTAAAATACCCAACAAACACGAAACGTCGACAAATGTTTGCTTAAAGCTGGCCGACGTCGTAAACGGTGGGTCAACGTCAGGGCAATGTTTGGTCAATGTCTCGTTCTTTGTTGGGCAGTGACCTCCGGCAAAAACATAGATTATAGGATTGCGTGAGCTCGCTGGTCGGCGTGGGTCGCACCTATGCGACACATAGTATGTTGTGAAAAATCATTGACTGAGAAATGATCCAATCCATTACAATAAGGACGTTCTGAGCTGTCATCTGACATATTCTACACTTCATCGAATGATTCGATTCAATCGGAACATTTTTATTCACTTTAACCTCTCTGCCTGCTAATCACGACAACAGTCGGTTTTAGTCCGTTTAACCTTTTAACCGCCAAATTATTCAATTTGAATTTACACTCACTTGAAGTTGTGTCTCGCTGACGCGATCCACAACTTTAAGTGAGTGAAAATTATTCATAATTGACAAAATAGAGGTTACCTCTTTTCACATCTTGCTGGTTGGTGTCACATTTTTATCTTCAACATATTTAAAATATGGTACTTAATGTACTAATAAAAAATAAAATCCTAATATATGCGGCACCGGCGGTTAAAGGGTTAATTAGCCGATTAAACCACTGCTATTGGGGATGCTGATGACTGTTTAGACATCAAGATTTGTAAATGTTTGGTATCAAATTATTCAAATGCGAGTAATTTTCACCTTATTAGTGAACCAAAATGAGACCAAACAGACAGACATGTTATTAAAGTAAATATATAAAGTAAATATACGTAATATATTTATGTAAGCCTAACTGGGTGCTTGAATTTACTCCCCCCGCCCGCCGTCTTCTTTAAGTGGCACCACAGGATGGCTGGCTGGTATTGGGGGAGGGGGGGGGGGGTATTTACGTGACAAAGAAACCGGGTCGCTCAGAGCCCTCAGGAATCACCAATCGCGGACAAAACCAGATCCAGATTTAGAAGATTTCCGCTACTTCGTCCCAGCAGTAAGATTTCATCCCGTCTCGGATTTCCGATTCTATAAAGGCACTTCTCGACTCAACTTGGGCTCAATTTCGGGCCAACGTCGCAAACATCGGCCAAAGTTATATATGGCAATGTGTCTTGCTCGCAGGCCTAGAAACACCCACACATTCTGGATATTTCCCCACCTCAGGATGGGGCGGGGGGCATCCATTGAAATTGGGCTGCCACAGTTATGAATAATTACAGCTATAGATGACATTACTTAGAGCTGAGACTTTTTCTATTTTTATCGAGCCATGTGACCTTTATGTTAATCACACCAAAATAGGATGTACTAAAAACCACACGTTTTCGAAATCAATCAATCAATCAATCAATCAATCAATCAATCAATCAATCAATCAATCAATCAATCAATCAATCAATCAATCAATCAATCAATCAATCAATCAATCAATCAATCAATCAATCAATCAATCAATCAATCAATCAATCAATCAATCAATCAATCAATCAATCAATCAATCAATCAATCAATCAATCAATCAATCAATCAATCAATCAATCAATCAATCAATCAGCAATACTGCAGCTTCTAAAGCGCCTAACTCTCGCTGAAAATAATGGTATTCAGAGGGGAATAAATTATTCTCAACCGATCTTGATCCATGTTTGGACAACAGCCGGGGCAGAGACACGAAATCTTCTGACATTTAGAGCGGAAAAGCCAGTTTAAATTTAATCGCAGAAAAATCGGCACAAAATAGCATGGTTTAATAATAAAGAACTATTGATAGCTACAGTCTGGCTCTGAAGGGCGTTCTGTGGTGTAGATGCAGTTTAAATATAGAGGAAGCTTATTCGATCCATATAATCAGTTGGGACTAATGAATTTAGACCTTTTTTATTATGACCAAACTATTGTTTCCCAGCCGGATACGGCCACCGGGTACTCAGAAAGTATATTTATATGTAAAATTTGCTGCACATTTGAAAATGTTTAATGCAGTAACACAAAACAAAGTATTTGCATAGTATACGGAATACGGCGTTCGCTCATCGTGATTGGCTCTATCACTGAAGTTAAGCAACGTCGCGCCCGGTTCATAATTGGATGGGTGACCGCTTGGTGACTGCCAGGTGCTGTATACACTCGTGGGGCTCAGAGAACCACGTAAATCAGATGGCTCGTCTGACTGACCACGTCTGACTGACCGTTGGACGTAAAAGAACCTCGATGGACGTAGGCGCAGTTTCCATCCAGCAAGACCCCAGAAAATCCATATTGTGTGAGTACATGGCACATAAGGCGAATTTGCTTGGAATGAAAATAGCTTGATGCGCCTCAATGGCAGCTCAGCTGTATATCTGCCAGGAGAGTTGGAATTTGACTGAAAACAGGCCTTGCTAAGTTACTCTCGATGCTCAGCGCTCTGAACAGTCTCCGGCTGGATACATGCGCTATATAAGATTTCATTCATTCATTCATTCATTTATTCATTCATTCACTCATGAGCTGATAGATGTAATAGTGGAGAACAGAATCTTGTAAAATATACCCCCTTACAGCGCGGGGATTGACTTCAGTCGTCAGAATCTGACGTCTGTAGACGTCAGATTCTGTCGTCTAAAGTCGATCCCCGCATTGTAAGAGTAAAAATATTTATGATGGTCCCAACCCATGACATTCAAACGAATCGGAAGAGCTGATCAGCACATTTATGAATTCAAATTGAAAAAAAACCTTTGGTTTCCATTCTTCCCACACAAATATATCAGCGCTCTAAGAGTTAAGACAGGTAAATTCAAACCAATTTCCAGCGGTGGCCACGATGCATAGAGCGTGGTTTGTGATAGAAATCAGTTCTTGCCGCGAGGGAAATGATCACTTTTTGCTGGAATTTCTCTTTTCTTGCTACCTGCCGCCCATTCTCTCCACCCGTGTTACCATGGTAACTGTCAGCAAGCATCCCACTAAACACGGACCGTTGACCCAATGTTGTCTTAATGTTGTGCCAGCGTCGTAGACGCTGGACCAACATTAAAACAACGCTGGTTCATTGTTTTTTGCACAATTTCCACCTAATCACACGTCATGACGCACACGACACAACCACGCTTCGCCGTTGATTTAACGTCGAACCAATGTTGGTTAGGCATTGGTTAAGCGCTTTATATCTTAGTGGCGCGTTTTTCTTACAATATTTAATGAAGACATCGTGACAATGAATAATGTTATCCGTGATTTGGGTTGGTTCCAGCACACTGATCACCTGTATTCGACATCCTGATGTACACAATTTTACTTACAATTATTGCATATTTTGTACGATTATTGTATTTATTTGTGTATATAAAGCCGAATAAAGAAACAAATAAAAGTTGAACCGCTTTCTCGATTAAGTTTCTTGCATCTTCCCGATAACAAGGCTTGACCTCGAAGCCGTCAGGCCTGACGGCCTCGAGGTCAAGTCTTGCTAACGGGAAGATGGATTCTGGTTGCATTGGCTTAATGTCGTAACACCTTTAATCTGATCCATGGAGCCGATAGAAACCGCCGATACACAAAATTCACCCTACTCTTTTCACAATAGTAAAAAGCAACCACGAGATGTTCATCAAGGGTTGGCTCAAGGTTGGGCCATCGTCGCAGACGGTGAGCCAACATTGAGCCAAAATCAACCCTTTAGAAACCCGGTAATTTTTATATAATTTTTTCAGTCACCTTGCGGCTGCCTGTTATTGCCGGCGTGATAGGCGGTAGAGCTAACCACCACATGAGGGTCTCACTCTATATGCATAAAGTAAACGACGACTCTGCAGATCGCCCACTGAGGATATGCGAACCCACCTCGCTGCTCGAGAGCAGAATCCCTCTCCGAGATTACAAAACGGTGATGCACGTCCACGGAGGTAGGAATAAAATGGCACAATGTTTGTTAAATGCGGGGCCAACGCCACAGGCGTTAGCCCATTGAAGAGATGCGAGTCCACCTCGCTGTTCGAGAGCAGAATCCGTGTGCGAAATGGTGATGCACGTCCGCGGAGGTAGGAATCAAATGGCACAATGTTTGTTATTTGCGGTACCAACGCCGCATCGCCCACTGAAGAGATGCGAACCCACCTCGCTGCTCAAGAACAAAATCCGTGTCTGAAATTGCAAAATGGTGATGCACGTCCGCGGAGGTAGGAATCAAATGGTACAATGTTTGTTAAATGCGGGGACAACGCCTCCCCGCATTTAACAAACATTGGGCTTACGTCTCGGATATTTAGTTTCGGTTATTTAGTGGGTGACAGTGCCACACGTCGCGGGTCTCATGCGTCCCGTGCACTCTATGCCATCCTCCGCACAGGATCCCGACCCCCGGCCCCCGCTCGCTGCGGTTCCCGGGGGAGCGCCGCGCGGCACGGCACGGGTCAGCACAGCTCGGAGCCCGGACAGATTACCTAGGAAACTGAACCGGATGGATTGGTGAAAAATAAATGCGCCGCCCCACCCCCCCCCCCCCAGAAAAACCCAGGCGGCGGGGCAAAGGCCACTTCCTGCAAATGTGACAGGTGTTTTCGTATGCGCACGGCGCGCTCGCGGATCGCTTTGGCGATTGCATGCCTGCGCGGACACACAACATCCGAAGAAAAATCTCCGCGTCCCGCATACCACTCACCGGGATTCCGGCAAACACGAGGCATTGAACCAATGTGGAATCAATGTTGGTCCACCGTCTACGACGCTGGCCCAACATTGGTTCCACATTGGTTCAATGCCTCGTGTTTTCTGGAATATTATCACAGTACATACATCCATCTAGCCGAGCATAGAATCAAGGACGTAGAATAAAATTGAACAAAATGTTATTCACAAGGCGGTCGCCCATTATATAAACACGAGGCGTTAAGCCAGTGTGGTTTTGATTGATTGACTCGGTTGGAACAAGGAATATTCTAGGATATTGAAATATATTTTTTGCTAACGTTTGGAAATGCGGGATGCAATATGAACATCAAATATTAAAAGATGTGGAAAAAATATGTTGAGATAATAAAGTATCGTAGGTATGCCTATATCGTCTCTCAGAACTTAACCATATCAGCGCAGGGATGTCTTTAGACGTCAGAACCTGACATCTCTAGACGGCAGATCCTGATTTCTAAAGTCGGTCCACGCACTGCCTACGATATATCGTAGCTTGTACGACATGCACGGGCCCTGCTGAGCTCTAAGATTTCAAGTTGTTCTTGGAGGCCGCAGTCCGTCGCACCGCCTGACTGTTGTGCATGGTTACTGGTCGTGGCCACTGGGGACCGACGAGAACGGGTTACAATCACAAGAGAAATTGGCGCATAACTCTCCCTCTCCCTGTCCCCTCCGAGACGCCATTCTGGCTGTGCACTGTATCCTGGGCTGTGCTTCGTCTGGTCAGCACATTCCTTGATTTTACCAGCGATTATCGCCGTGTTTCTAAAAGGCGTTTCACCGCAGCCTGTGAGTGTGACCATACCCACTGTCACTAATATCCGAATGCAACTTTAAACTACACAGCAAAATATCGGGCAATGGATATATCAACGTCAGAAGATACTGTTGGTCAAATTATTATGCCATAATAATATTTGTATCGCGCGAATAAAAATGCTCAGTTATATTTTACAAAATATCGTCTATTTCTCATTGCGAGAGCCGTGGCTCCAAAATATTGCTACAGCTATTTGGGGCTGCCACGAAACCTCAGCAACCACAAGACATTGACTCACTGTTGATTTAATGTTGGTCCACCGTCTACGACGCTGGCCCAACATTAAATCACCATTGTGTCCATGTCTTGTGTTTTCTGGGTCCATTTGGCCTGACGCTGTTGGCGTTGGCCCAGCATTACAACAACATGCCCTCCATTCAGAGATAGTGCCAGAAAACGGAGAGAGCTGCATGCAGAGAATTCTTGGAATTCTATGCTCAGCGGTCGCAGCTGCGAGCGAGGAACAAGGCAGGATTTAACAACACAAGCGGTGAAAAATGACCACGGACGAATTGTCCGTTCTGGAGCCCGCTCCCCAGCAAACTCGAGACCATGAACCAATGCTGGTGCATTGGGTCAACGTCTCGTGTTTGCTGGCTCGCTGGACGAACCCAGGTGCACTGTATAATTATTCCTACTCGAGTCTTTTAGCCATGGAGCATAACACTACGCCACGATGTTTCTCCCCAGGACAATTTGGTGTTTTTTTAGCGCATGCACAAAAATGCCGTCCAGCACACGATTTATTCAATCATTCATTTAGCCTACAGCATAAAGAATTAAAGGGATCAGACGGACACGATTAATTATTCACGCCCATAAGTATGTAATGCAGAATACTTCATTTAATTTAGCTAATTTTGATATTTAAATATTTTAAAATGTGGTTCAGCGAGTCAATGAAAATAATTGATTATTGTGGTAAATATATATTGGACATTATAAAAATAAACTGACCATCTGAAAATAAATCTGTCCGATCAGTATGAAGATGTCTGCAGCTTTTGTTGAAGCCGGAAATAAACAATATGGATAGGCATGTAAGGTCAAATAATTCTAATGACCAAGAAATGAATCCTAATGACACAATAAGTTAACCCAATGTCGATTTAATGCTGGTCCAGCGTCTTTGACTGTGGCCCGATATTCCTACATTGGCTCAACGACTCGTATTCGCTGGCACCACACAGTCAAGGGTACGAGAGTCAGGGTTAGAAATTTAGCAATTCTAATTTCAAGCAAATTGATAGTTCTCGGACACGTCAGGGGTTCAGAGAGGCTGAAAACGCCGGCTTCCGTCGTTGTCTCTGACTCCTGATCCCTCCTCTCATCCCCCCCCCCCCTAGCTCGATCTAGACTGTCTCGCCACGCGCGCAGGATCCATGCCTGAAAATAGGATCTTTAAAATCAGCGCTTCCGCAGATTTTTGCCCCTACATCAAGGCAATGTTTGACCATCGCTTCACAGACACCAGTTCTCAGCATCAAACACGAGACCTATCGCTGTGATGTTTAACAAATGTCACAGCGACATTTGTTGAATGTCTCGTGTTTTCTGGGCTGTGAAGATGTTCTATTAGCAAATACTTCATATTTTGTCGTCACACTTTATCATTTTTACTGCATTTCTATTTTATATTATCTGCCTACTCACGAAATAAGATCGAAATATCCGGATGAACAAACATACTAAATTCCATTTCAAAAATAAAATAAATGTGCTTTTTCAGTCTGTGGCGCCAGTTACATTTACCAACAAATTGATAAACAAGCTTCAGTTTAAAAAATATATATTTGTCAAATTGATGAAGATCGTCTTGACGATCACTTGACCTTTACAGCCGCTCAAGGTATAAAATATTTCCCTTAGGCTCACTTACATGTTGGAGCCGCCACACGGACATTATATAAAAATATTGTGTTGATATGTCACGGAAATATCAGCAACGAGGAAACCTGTTCAACATTAAAACATTTTATCCAGCTCAATAGAGGTCACCCACGGGTGCACAGGGCGCCGCATACAGATTCATGTCAGTGTCAAAGAAGGGGCACTTGTTCTTGTGTGGTAGTTCTCGGTGTCAGTTTCCCGGGAGCGCCCACCAAATTACGCCAGACATCCTTGTCTCGCTGTCATCTGCGTCACGAACCTCTGTTGAACGCAATCGCCGTCGGCACGTCATCTCTGTTGCTAGGGGGAGGTACATCGGCGTTTTTGAAGTACCGTGCAAAGCCAAAAGGCAGCATGTGCTTACTTTTCAAGTAAGCAGATGCTGCCTTTTGTCTTTGCAGAGCAGAGTTTTCACATTTGCACCAATGGACATCCTACTCAGTCGCCGTGACAGCCTCCGGGGGGCTGTGGTAAATACAGTGAAAATTACGGTGAAAATGCAATGAAAAAAAAAGTGGAAAATATAGACGAGGAGAGACCAGAGGCACATATATAACCGACATTATCAGTTCTAATAATAGGAAAACGGAAAGGAAACAGACAAATGCCGAGTCTACCGCATCCTGGCTACGGGCCTGATTATATGGAGTCATTCACCAGAATAAAAAGCCCGGTCACACCTGAAAACGGAATTAATCACAAAACAGACTGAAACTGAAAATGAGGTGGAATTTGTGTCTGTTCACACCTGAAAAACTGGCCTGATTGTGATCATTACGAGAACAGAAAGTAGCACCAAATTGCACGGAATTGCACGAGAAGAAATCAGATTAATTTTCAGTTCAAATCTCCGGTATTCGCTGTGAAGACGTCTTGACCCTTACAGATCGACTTTAGACGTCAGAATCTGACGTCTGCAGACGTCAGATTCTGACGTCTAAAGTCGATCCCCGCTCTGTAATGAAGTAAAGATATTTATAATGGCCGTAGCCCCATACCATAGGTATTTAAATGAAGCGGAAAGAGCTGACTAAGACATTTATGATGATTTAAAATTGAAAAACAAACCTTGGCTCTCCATGGTTTATACAACCCTATTTATTTCAGCGCTTTAAAGGTTATGATTATACTTAAAGGCATTGTTCCCTGCAATGAAGGTTTATTTGATATATTTTCACCAGGTGGCGTTTATCCTAGTCCCAGTGGCTGAATTGATCCCGTACAAAATCGTGGGACATTTCTTTGGACGATCATATCTAAGATTTGTTCTCGCATAATCAGGTCGAACACATGTTCCTTAAAATCAGTAACATTTCAGTTACATGCCCGCATGCTCAGCTCACAAGTCGTACAGTCATTAAAAAGCTATGGACATTTTTCGAACCTTTGGTCGAGATCGCTCTCAGTCACCGCCATGTTGAAAAACGTTGATTTTTTCGGGTAAAACGAACACAGCAATCCATGGTCTCGGAGAGGACGACACGGCTAGCGTTTATCCCTGCCCTATTATGTGGATCCACGAGTCCGGTGCTTTCTGAGTATATACTTTTATCCCGTTTAAGAGAGGGGCGTGTCATAATTCATATATACTAATAGTAATTATTGTTGCCCTGTTGAAACAACAAAACTGCCCATCTCCGCGATTTTGGATGTCATTCTGATCAAACCTATCTTACGTAAAGACCTACAATATGGTCGTAAATTTACGCAGTTAATTAATTGCATCTAGGGAGCACAAATTACCAGGGATTCGAGCTTAGAGGCGCGACACTGCGAGGCGAAAATAAAAATACTATGTAGAGATTTGAGCCTATACTGGTTGCATTATATCAGTTCTTTGAAGACAATAATAACTCGTCACATGGATATGAAAAGGTGTATTTGCTAGAGCTTGAAGGATATATTAAGGGACTGGCCCAGGCTAAAATCATAAAAAAATCGGTGATTTTATTTTGGTTTCTTATATGTAAACATGTCCATAGACTAGAACTGCAAAAGTTTTCTTAATTTTTGTGCTGCGCATCCACCAGTTAGGTTAGATATAGAGACAAAATTCCTGATTTCTAATTTTGGACAACCATGTCAAAAATAAGAAATACGGGAATTTTGTCTCTGTATCTAGCCTAACTGGTGAATGCGCAGCAGAAAATTTAAAAACTTTTGCAGTTCTAGTTTATGGACATTTTGACATCATATGGTCATATTAAAAAGCATAAAATAAAATCACTGATTTTTTGATGATTTTAGCCTGGGCCAGTCCTTTTAAATTGAACACTAATTTAGCTGCGTATATTTTCCGAGCGAGGGATAATCTCCACAGTGGATTTCAAATGGTGTCGTGCCCATGGGATTCTGAATTGGCAGGCGACCGGGAAAGTCCGCATGACTTGATCAATGCACGACTGGCTCCGTAGAACGTCCTAGAAAGCAGCACTGCTCTGCAAAGCCAAAAGGCAGTATCTGCTTACTTGTAAAGTAAGCAAATAATGCCTTTTGCCTTTGCACGGCAGTATAGATGTTGAGCCATGGTTGGCTCAATAACGGGCCGATGGTTTAGACCTTTGGCCAATATTGAACCATTATTGGGTTAAAACCGTCGCGTTCACTTGATACGACCTCTGAGGACGGGACATTTCCCCACGAACTGAAACCAAATCCTGGTGACGAAAAAACGGCAAACGGTGAACATGCATTATAGATAATAATATTACCAGGAATGAAGATATGGTTTTGTAACGTAGCAAAATAATTCTCAAGGATTAGGATGACAAGTCCATAGCCCCCCCCCCCCACTTCTAATAATATTATACTCCTGTCCTAAGATTTATCTTCGAGGTGCAAAGCGTTTTTGGAACTCTGGGAAGAGACAGGTTATTAACGATTCCCTCGTGCACTCTGTGCCAACGACGGCCGCGGAGAGGGGTGACTGAGGCTGTGCGCATGACCGGAAGTTCTGGCTTTGCCTGCGGGGCCTGCTGGGATTGGGGAAGCTCGAGACAGGAAGTGACAGAAAACATGGCCGTCAGGCTAGCGCCGACGGCAGCCGGGGCCGAAATCAACCAAGGCCGAGATCACGCAGTCCAATTTGCACAATACATTCAGACAACGCTGGAGTAGAAATGGACATAGCCGTGTCGTCCTCTCCGAGGCCGTGGATTGATGTATTTGCTTTACCCGAAAAATCCGACATGGCGGGCACTGAGAGCGATCAAGACCCCAAGGTCCGAAAAATATCCATATCTTTTTAATGACTGTGCGACCTTGAGCTGAGCATGCGGGCATGGAACTGAAATGCTACTAAATCTAAAGCAAAATACCGTGCAAGCACTCAAATACCCCTCGGCTGATGCAGTGACTCTATATATGCCAGGTTTCAAGGCAATTAATTGAAAATAAGAACGATTTATTAAAATTGATAAAACCAAAATGGCCGCCGCGGCTACGTTTTCAGTCTCACATGAAAACGGACAATACTAATAGACTCACAGACCCCGAAAACCTATATACATAGGTCTACCAGGTTTCAAGGGAATTCTGAAAAAAAGTTGAAAAAAAATTAGTCGCCAGGTGGCGGCCATTTTGATTATCGGTTGAGAGCTGAAGATCGAATCAGGTCATCTCCATACTCATGGGCAACATCACATAAAAAATTGGAGAGATCCAATAATTATTTTTCAAGTTATCGCGTTTACAAGGAATTTTGTAATTAAAAAAATAAAGATGACTGCCATAGCCTCGTTTTCGGTTGCACGCGAAAACGGACAATGCCAACAGACTCGCAGACCCTGAAAACCTATAGATACCAGGTTTCAAGGAAATTATGGAAAAAAAAATTAAGTCGTAAAAATATTTAGTCGCCAGGTGGCGGCCATTTTGATTATAGGTGGAAAGCTGAAAATCTAATCAGATGATCTCCATACTCATGGGTAACTTCACGGAGGGGTTTAATGTTTGTATGAATTATGAATTTAATCTGCTGCACCAGTCCATGTTGGTGTAGTAGCCAAAACAGTGTGTGCGGCGGCGGCGCACGAAGGGGACGACAATACCCCTTCAGGCCCAACGGGCCGAGGGGTAAAAACTATTCTCGACCTGATTATTCGAGGGGAAGTCTAGATATATGACCGTCCAAAAAAAAGTATGTCCCACGATTATCTGGGGCTAAGATGGACAAACCAAGTAATGGCGGCTACCCAGCAAGCACAAGACAATGTTGGTTTAATGTTGGGCCGACGTCGTAGACGGCGGGTCAACATTGGACCAACATTGGTTCAATGTCTCGTGTTTGCTGGGTACGTTGATCTGATGTGCATGGGTTTAACCCTTACAACGCTAAACTAATTTTGTATAAACCATAGAGCCCAAAGGGTTTATTCAACTTAAAATCATCATAAATGTCTTAGTTAGCTCTCTCTGCTTCATTAGAATACCTATTTTATGGGTCTACGGCCATTAAAAATATGTTTTTCTTTCAGTGCGGGGATCGACTTTAGACGTCAAAATTTAAAGTTTATAGACGTCAGATTCTATCGTCGGCCCCCTGGCTGAAAGGTTAAAAATGGCCCTCGGTCTAGGACAACGGGCTCAGTGGCGGATCCAGGAATTGACAGACAGGGGGGCGCCGATTTTTGCAATAATTTATACACACCTCAGCTGGTACTCATATTGAAATCTGAGGCCTCAAATGACGCATTACAGACCATATTTCGGCCGAAATATGGTCGTTTTTTGTTTTTGGGACCATGAACGGGGGGGGGGGGGGGGGCGCCGGCTGCACCCGCGTCTGGATCCGCCATTGGGGCCAGCATTAAACTAACATCCAGTCAACGTCTTGTGTCTGTTAGAATCATGGTTGTTGTCGTTGTCAGTAATCTCGTGAAACAAATCTCATGAGGCTAAAATATTGTCAAATATTACTTAATAATTAACCTTTTCACTACCATACATGACGGGAATTTCCGTCGTCATTCGTCAATGAACGTAACCATAAAATGAAACAAATTTTCGTCAAATATATACTACAATTATGTATTTTTCGTCATTTGAAGCTGGAAATTGCGTTAGCAATTCCAGCTTCAAATGACGAAAAATAGAACTCCTACACCAGTATATCTGGATCCTGGCATGCACCCCGGCCTGGAAGTCAAAGGGTTAATAACAACATTAGGCCTATACAACATATCGTCATGACATTTAGAATTGACATGACACAGTTGACGGCTGGACGATCTGATTCCACGGAAATAAAGATAACTTGTCTGCCGTGAAAAGGCAAACGGCAGTATCTGCTTGCTTTTCAAGTAAGCAGATACTGCCTTCGCACGGCAGTTGTATCTTGTCTCCTCCATGTCCCGATGACAATAGTTTGAGGTCATAAAATCTTGTCTATTTATTTTGCTGGGACGTTATCGCAAAGTGAAATTTGACTGACTGGTGATCATGCATGGTGATGTACTGGATCTCAGACTAGTCTTATGTCGGGTGGACGTGGTAATCGTGACTTTAATGGTTGAAAAATAAATTGAAATGAAAAGCAAGATCACCACTACTCCGTCGTAATCCATCGCCGGTGCTTTTTCCAAAAAAACTTCCCAGATGGATCGGAATTCAATGCACGAAAAAAAGATGGGGACACCAAAAAACAACAAGATCATGGTCCACTATTGTTTCAATGCCTACTCAACGTCCGCAGCGTTGGCCCAGTGTAGCATAAATTCTGAGTGACAAGGTCTCAGCATCGCTTCAATGCCGACTTGTTTTGATGTTCATGTGGGAATCTCGCGCCCTGTCTGAGCAAACGCACAAATCTATGTGCGTTTTATTGTTGTGTCAGCGTCTGCGACGCTGGCACAACGTTAAAGCGACATTGGGCCATTATAACGTGCTTGCTGACTAATCGCCGGCATCGCAGTCTCCGCCGCCCGGACAACAAATCAACCGTTTTCGCGGAGAATTCCCAGGAAATTGAGGCCCAACTCGGCTGGCCTGTCGTTCAAAAGGTTGAGATGACGGCATGGGCCGCGGCGGGCTCTCCCCGCGACGATCTTCGGCCTCGTTCTCAAACAACAAGCCTCGCTTTCGAAGCAGCGGCCTCGCTGCCAATCTCCCAGTTTAGAGGCTACTGTAAATGATCAAATTTCGTAGGCAGTGCCAATCTTATTTTTTCAATACTACAGTTTCATCATGAAGTTGCATCCCCTCGAGGTATAGCCCCAGTGGCTGAAACCGGGTAATTTCTAGTAAAAAAATAAATATATATACGGCACTTCCACTCCGACAAAGAAGGCGTCGTCCTCGCCGCTTTGTCAGCAGAGAATGTTTTGTTGAAAAAATATGACATCTCTCGGTTGTCTTGGAAACGGTACATAGGCCTACACTACGGAATTTCTGTTTCTGAAGAGGAATGGAAGAGCTGTCTAACAAGCTTACCGTCGTGAATTAATTTTCATGAAATTTATGATTGAGAAAACAAAATAATTAAACATCATCCGAATAGAAATAATGTGTGATAACTCCCATTATCAAAATCAATTCGCAAACACAAAACATTTGTATAACATTTACACAACGTTGGCCCAACGTCTTCGATGTTGGTCCAACATTGTATAAATGTTATACAAATGTTATAAAAAATTACCGACCGATTTCTATTCTACCATCCATCTCTAAAATTTTCGAAAAAAAAATTTCTAACCAAATTAATGACTATTTCAACTTAAATAATTTGTTCCATAGCGGTCATTACGGTTTTAGAAAGCACCACTCAACCGAATTGGCTGCTATGGAATTAATTGACAGAACAACACAAGATATGGATAGAGGAGAAACTCCTTTTGGCATATTCTTGGACTTCTCTAAATCCTTTGATACCCTGAATCACACAATACTCTTAAATAAACTAAATCATTACGGTATTAAACACTGTCCATTAAAACTTCTCAAATAGATTACAATATGTAGAACACGATACTATTAAGTCGGACTACATACCAATTACCACATGAGCTCCTCAGGGTTCTATCTTGGACCCACTATTATTAATTATTTATTTAAACGATATTTCTTCTTCAAGTAAATTATTTAAATTTGTTGTATACGCAGATGACATTATTCGCTAGTTTCAGAATACCCACAAAAATAATAAATTGAATAAAGAATTAGCAGAAATAAGCCCTTGGTTGAAAGTGAACAAATTATCACTTAATTCAGCTAAATTGAAATTCGTGATATTCAGAAAACCACAGAAACAAAATAAATTACCAATTGTCAAAGTTAATGGAATACAAATTAAAATATAAATGTGTTGATAATTTTAACTTTTAGGGGTGATCATAGACAAAAATCTTACTTGGACAAATCATTTAAATAAAGTCTCAAATAAAATAGTCAAAATAATTAGTATAATGAACAAACTAAAATCCACTCTTCCTCAATAATTATCTACAACTCTCTAATAATACCACACATTAACTATTGCATTCTTTTATGGGGCAGCGAAAACAATCGAATTTTTAAATTACAAAAAAGAGCAGTACGAATAATACAGATCCGATATATAAAGAATTGAACCTCCTTAAAATAAACGACGTATATCGCCTTCAACTATTAAAATGTTACTTTAAATACGAGCATAATTCACTCCCGAAATACTTTGATGTATTTAATCTTAGGCACAATTCTGAAATCCATGCTCATAACACAATAAATCAACATAAATTACGCATACCTTTTGTAAAACATAATTTTGCCAAAGCGTGTGTTCGATATCAATTACCAAAAACCGTAAATAGCATGCCACGATCAATAACCGATAAAGTACACACTCATAGTTTTAACGGGTTTTCAACGTATGTCAAATTAATATTTTCAGACACATATGCTACTGATTGTAATATCACAAACTGTTATGTATGCAGTATCAATTTGAACTAGTGAATTCTGCTCTGTGGGGCCAAACGGCAGGACCAGCCTATTTGTATAGCAGGCAGATGCTGCCTTTTGGCTTTGCACGGCAGAATCAATGTTTATTTTTCCAACTTTATTTTATATAATTACTACGTTTATAGGTTAAACGTTATAATAAACCTATTATATTCGCTCACTTCACATGCATAGCCCATATGTATACTTATCATATTTTTTCAAAATGTTATACATGTATGTTTATATAGATGACTATCATGGGTGGCATCTATGCTAGCGACCTTGTGGTCTTAATGGAGGTCTCCCAAACCATCCTGTACATTGTTTCACTTATCTTTCATTAACTTATTTTCATGGTTGAATAAACACTTCTTCTTCTTCTTCTTTTTCTTCTTCTTCTTCTTCTTCTTCTTCTGTTTTGTTTGCTGGGTTGGAAGTTTCAAGCACTATAAGGAACCAACCCCTTATTACATAATATGTCGGGGGTATAGGTTCTCTATTCCGAAATTATTCGAAAAAATGTTTTCCCGCATCGAAATATGGAGGTTCTGAGCCAAATAAATTGGCATGTCGTTTTTATTGAACTTAAGCTTCACGCAATGCTGGTTTAATGTTGGACCAGCGTCGTAGGCACTAGGCCGACATAACATTAAACCAGCATTGCTTAAAATATGCTTTCAATCTTGAAACACTGATATATTATGTTGGGAATTAAATTTCACAAATAACACAAATTTTCAGTCACTTGAAGTTGTGAATCGCGGTAGCGAGACACAACTTCGAGTGGCTGAAAATTGAAATTTCTTAGTTCAGTGCTCTAAGGGCGGCTCCTGCATGTGAGTGAACGTAAGCGACAGAAACTGGGGACGAATTTGATAAAATGAATCCGATAGACTGCCCCACAGGGAGCGAGGGGCTAGATTACAATTCTTCACGGAACCTATAGGATTGCAACCGACTACATTTATCTGTAAGATTGGCCAGCTCGTATCGACTGGGGCTTGTGACCTGGAGGTACCAGGTTCGAATCCCGGTCGGGCCGTATATTTGTCATCGGGGCTGTGCATATACACTGCTCCAAACTGTTCAAAGGAATGGGGTGTATAGTGCTGCCTATGATACTGTGGACTATAAAAAACCCTTCAAGTCATTCGAAATAATAGTAGGGCAAAGTTCCGGCTTCGGGCTTCCTTCTGTCGCGATATTGCCATGATCGTGCATATAGCGACGTGAAGCAATATTCACACACACACCGTACTGACAGATTCAGATTATGTACTGCAGAACGCGCTGGTAAATATCTCCGCAAAAAAATAGCTTTTCCCGGTGCTGTGTTCTCTGTTTGTAGCCTTGTTGACTCCTGCAGAGCGCGGAGCGCGCCCGGAGAGCGCGATGCAAAAACCGATGTCTCGCTCCGCCGCGACTCGCGATTCCGTGTCCAACTGCCAGCGTTTCCATGCAACGTGTTTTATATGTAATGGTATGAGTACCAGGTGACACAACCTATTTTCTAGCAAACACGAGACGTCGACCCAATGTTGCATAAATGTTGGGCAAGCGTCTGCGACGCTGGCCCAACATTGAAACAACATTGGGAAAAACGTATGTTGTTTGCTAACATCAAGGATACTAGATACTAGTATCCTCGCTACCATGCAGTGGGTCCCTGCTGGTGATAAGTCTAGTCCGGAAGTTGGTAATCTAATCTTCCACACTTTGGATAACTCTCTGTCAGCCAGGGATCACCCTCTCCTTCCTAGCATCCTAAAATCTCAAAATAATTTGTTTCATAAAACAAAATAAAACGTTAGAAATATAGAGTGTAAATCGTATTTTCATGTTTTGAACAAATAAATCAAAGTAGATAACCCAGCAAAAAGGTCGATTTAATTTTTGACATTTCTGCACTTCAGAGCTATGCACGATGCGACGATGCAGATGGGCCACACACAGCACAACAATTATTTTATTATATTTGTAAATGAAATAAATGGGGATTTAGGCCACCTTCGGGCGTTTAACGCGACTAACATCAGATATGTGGGTATTTTTTACCTCGATCCCATGTTAGTTGGGATTTTTTGTATGAAAGCAAGCCACCCGTTCAAAGGCCTGAAGAGCATCACAAATAACAAGAAAAACATGTTAGTAGTCTGAAATATATGGGGGGCGGGGGGATGGTGAGGTATGATATTAAGGAATATAAGTAAACTATGTGCAGGACACCTTTTAATAATTATCTAGAAGTTGAAAAATAGCCCTGCAAACACAAAACATTTGTATAACATTTGTACAACGTCTGCCTAACATCTCCGAAGTTAGACCGATATTGTACAAATGCTATACAAATGTTTTGCGCTCACTGGGATATGATAAGAAGTCACGCTATCCGGGCTCAATGGGTGCCACATGTATACTAATAGAGCATTTTTAGCGATCCGGATTTCTGACCATCCTGGAATCATGTTTGAGTGCAATGTATGGTCCGTATTGATCCGTTGATCTTATCCCATCAAGCACGGGTCGTTGGCCCAAATTTTGGACTGATGTTGGCCCATCGTCTAACACGGGGCGTTACCCCAATGTTGGCCTGATGTTGCCCCAGCGTCGTAGTCAATGGGCCACCATCAGTCCAACATTGTGCAAACGCTGTTGGCTGGGATCCCGCTCAGAACAAAAACAATCCAAACGTACAACAGGTCGAAAAATAATTCGCCCTAATCTGCCACGCTAAGCCATAAGGCAGTAACTGTTTAATTGAAAACGTCAAACTTTTCTAGGCATATCCATACCTGAAAATTACATTTATTTTTGACCGATGGTCGACCAGTCAGGCATATTGAAGTTAATTATGACCGATATTCTGCAATTTTGAATTTGATCAAGTTGACATTTTTCAAGACGCGGTACATCCCTTCTTGAAACTGAACTTTTTTTTATAGTAATGGCCTACCTATCTGGAATGGCTTACATCAGGCAGATTAAAGTTATTAAAATATTAAAAATATTATTAAATTTTGAAATATTAAAATTATCGGCCATTCTGAATTTGACGATTAAGTTGAAATTTTATAGGACACATCTCTACCTGAAACCGTACATTTTGTTTTATAGCAATAATAAAATAAATAAAGCTAAATATGTTGGCCACATCTACACCCCATAAGGGATGTGTGTGTGCAACATGAAAGAAAGGAAAGATCTGCCACGGAAACGGAAATGCAGAAAGTCGGACGGACTGACGGACATCCGAGGCGACGCCATTACCATTTTTTAGAATAGTATGGTGGTTAACTCTCTGGTTCGTCCCCCGCTCTGGTATTCAGGATAGGCGATTAAAATCTGACCTATATCTGTGCACATTAGAAGGTTCCCAGCTGACACAAGACATTGAACCTATACTGGCCTAATGTTGTCCCGCCGTCTGCGACGCTGGGCCAACATTAAGCCAGCATTGGGTCGATGTCTTGTGTCTGATGGGTTGTTGTCCAGTGGGACTCACTACACTGCCTTTCTCTTGTTTTTTCCGCCCTCGCGGACTGACTGGCCAAGTTTATGAGATATCTGGACTGGAGTGACTCTGGATTGGGATTGTCGGTGCATTCAGTCAGTCAGTGTGTGTACTTGGTGACCTTTTGGAGGAGTGTCCAGTCGGCACTTGGACCAAGAACGTTCTATACGTATAAAACGTCCTTGCTTGGACTAGCACCCCAAACAGAATACCCAGCAAACACAGAACGTTGACCCGCCGACGTTATCAAGTTGACACAATTACGTCCCTATAACGGAGGTTCATATAATCGGTCAGCGACTCATCGAGTTAGACGAAATATAATGGAGTATATTGAGCCGCATCAGGGGGAAAAAATTCTCGAATGGTGAATATAATAATTGATTGTTCCCTGTAACGTTCTTTCTCCCAGTCGGTATTGGGAGAGTCACCCTTTAAAAGCGACTTTCGCTTTTCTTTGTGGAATCCCCTTCTCTCCTTCGGGTCTATCCTCCTTACTCCATATCCCAGCAACACGAGACGTGTAACCCTTTAACTGCCGGTGTCGCATATATTCGGGTTTTCATTTTTTATTAGCACATTAACCTTTTCACTACCATACATGACCGAAATTTCCGTCGTCATTCGTCAATGAACGTAACCATAAAATGACACAAATTTTCGTCAAATATATACTACATTTATGTATTTTTCGTCATTTGAAGCTGGAAATTGCGTTAGCAATTCCAGCTTCAAATGACGAAAAATAGAACTCCTACTCCAGTATATTTGGATCCTGGCATGCACCCCGGCCTGGAAGTCAAAGGGTGAAGTACCACATTTAAAATTATGTTAAAGATAAAATGTGACATCAACCAGCAAGATTTGAAAACAGTTGACCTCCATTTTGTCAAATCTGAATGATTTTCACTCACTTGAAGTTGTGGATCGCGTCAGCGAGACGCAACTTCAAGTGGGTGAAAATTCAAATTGAATAATTCGGCGGTCAAAGGGTTAATGTTGGACAAGCCTCCCAGAGAGTGGGCCAACATTAAAACAACATCGGGTCAACGTCTCGCGTTTGCTGGGATTGTATTACTCTCTTATCCATGTTGTCCCTATAAACCGTTTCGTTTGTTAAAATGGTGGTCTATTTTGAAGGCAGGTTCGTTTGTTGTGGTCGGGTTTGTTGACAGGAAATTAATTTTAGGCTGCCGACAATTTTCATCTTCATTTGTAATTCACTCCTAGCGCAGTGCCGCTCGTCAAACATTGGTTCAATGGCTCGTGTTTGCTGGGAATGAAATGCATCTAAAACTATGTGATAAACAGTGAGTGGACACTGAACCAAATCATTCAAGCACGAGATGTGGAAACAATGTTATTTTAATTTCGGTCGCAGAGAGTGGACCAGCATTAAACCGACACCGGGTGCACGTTTCGCGCAAGTGTAGCAAATAGTGTAGTTTGCTAGGTTTCTGTGTCGGTCAGCTGTAATGATTTATCGACCCGTCATTTTATTTGAGGTCGTACGTATAAATACAGTCAGCCTGACCTGTTGATCAAGTGCAGACTGCAGAGCGCGGCAAAATGGACCAATTGATTTATTTATAAAAAGAAACGCGAAGCAACTTTGTATTCCTTTAGAACGATTCCATGCGAAGTTGCAACATAGTATAATATACGATGATAAACCTCATGCAACAAATATTACACGTGTGGTATAACTATCTTCCCTAAAGCAAGGCTAGACTCCGCGAGGCCGTCAGGCCTGACGGCCTCGCGGAGTCTAGCCTTGCTTTAGGGAAGATGGGTATAACTGGGTGACACGTGTAGGCCCTATCGGGTGTAACCTGTCTTCATTATACAGAATGAGAAATCATGCAGTGACGAATATTCTTTACTGTATGCATAAATTCCAATACCATAATTACAGGGAATTACACGGGCAGTGTAATAGGGACTGTGGAATGAGACTTTAGTATTTTGTCAATTTTGAAAATGTAATTTATATGAAGCTATTATACCCTACTGCGTTCCGGTTTTGTCGACCCCTCCCCCCCCCCCTCCCCATTGTGTCGAGACACCCGCCCCCACCCTAGTTTCACTTGGAAAGGGAAAGAAAGAATGAAATAGCTATTGCTTTCCTACACACGATATGCACCGGGACACTTTAACGTTTGAATATCCTAGGTGCTTGTTAACAGGTACCTTACAAAAGACGCAATTTTTTTCATTCTAGCAATTCTACCTTAAACATGTTAAAACGCGGGGAAGTACTACAATGAGATTCAACACTCAAATGGTTAAAGGTATACACTACTACCAAATCATTAAAAGATTATTATTAATAAAGTTTATATTATAAAGTGTTTAGATACGATATTTTTCACTTTCAACATCGCGGTGCTGAAAAATAATTCTCAGCCGGGCCGTAGAAATGCAAAGGTCGCTCGGTGGTTTGTAATGGATCCGCGAAATATGTGCGTGCTCTTGGCAAACAATGGTGTCAGAGAGCGAAAGTCTGCGCTGCTTTCGGGGCAAGCCCCCCACAATCATAAATAGACTGATGACGCAGACAGGCCAGGAGGGAGTCCTCCCCCACGAGATCACGGCGTGTTCACCCTTACAGTGCGGGGACTGTCTTTATACGTCAGAATCTGACGTCTGTAGACGTCAGCTTCTGGCGTATAAAGACGATCCCCGCGCTGAAATGACCAAAGTATTGATAATGGTCGACCATTATCGTGGACCCTTTACTAACGTAGGTATTCAAATGAACCGACCGACCGACTAACTGACTCTCTAACATTTAACTCGACTGACCGCAATTTCACATTTTATTCGACTGAACACAATTTCAGATTCTATGATCAGTATTATCAAAAATAAAGGCATAAGATTACGCATTTTTGGTATTATTTGTGTGAATAATCAACACTAATCTCGTACAACAGTCCGATATTATTATTTTTAACTCTTGTAAAAAAATTTCAAAGGAGTATTCAATCACACTCAATTCGAGGTTTCTGTTGCCCATTTTATTCGTGCCCCTTCGGTATTTTCTGGGTATTATTTGCGTATTATTGTGGTGCGCCGTGTGCATGGTGAGTACACAGTCCTCGATGACTGCGATTTTAGCGATGCCATTTACACATAGCGCGACGCGATAAGCCGCTTTATCGCCCGATAATTTCAGATTGAAACGGAAATTATTCTCACTGAAATATCATGCTATCAAATGTATCCTGTTCACGCAGAACATTGGCGGCGCTGGCCCAACATCAAACCACTGCAGAGGCATTTATCGCGGACAGCACGATTTTCTGGTATCGCGCGGACTGTAAACGGGTCTGTGCCCTGCCGTGCAAAGCCAAAAGGCAGTATCTGCTTACTTTCAGATGCTGCCTTTTTGCTTTGCACGCCAGTATACATATGAGCGCAACATGCAATCACCTCAGCATGCTCAGCTGCAGCGAACGACAAACGAAAAAAAACACAATTTTCACCCACTTGAAGTTGTGTCTCGCTGACGCGATCCACAACTTCAAGTGAGTGAAAATTGTATGTACAGAGACATACAAAAATAACATTTTAACGCTTAGAGCGCTGAATTAAACATTTTAATTTTCATCCACTTGAAGTTGTGACGCGACTCACAACTTCAACGGGTGAAAATCACCCATTATTTATTTAATTTGAGACGGAACATTTGCAAATATTGATGATAAAACTCAATAACTGCAATTTAAACGGCGAATAAAACTGATTTAAAACGACTATAGTAATGCTTAGCGTTGTAAGGGTTGAGATGAATGTACGACAAGGGCAATGGTGTGATGGTTACGGCTGCCTGCCTGTCACGCCGGCGCTCACAGATTTTCACCCAGCCCGGTGTTCAGGTCTGGCTAACAAAATACTTATTCCATGCACATTCCTAAATATTCTGTATTGTGGGGAGCCTACGTGACCAAGAGGTAGCGTGCTTTGTAACACATCACAAGGGCTCATATTTCGAATCCTTGTCTGGACAGCAGTGTCATCTGACATCTCACCATCTTCTATAAGTTCTCTTGATCCAGTTTAGCCCGTACGCGCACAAATTTGACCTAAAACCCTATTGATTGATTGATTGATTGATTGATTGATTGATTGATTGATTGATTGATTGATTGATTGATTGATTGATTGATTGATTGATTGATTGATTGATTGTTTGATTGATTGATTGATTAATTGATTGATTGATTGATTGATTGTTTGATTGATTGATTGATTGATTGATTGATTCATTCATTCATTCATTCATTCATTGTTCGTTCGTTCGTTCGTTCGTTCGTTCGTTCGTTCGTTCGTTCGTTCGTTCGTTCGTTCGTTCGTTCGTTCGTTCGTTCGTTCGTTCGTTCGTTCGTTCGTTCGTTCGTTCGTTTCTTTGTTCGTTCATATGTTCGTTCGTTAGTATATTTTGTTACGAGCCCTGTGGTATTACTGTCTAATTAATGAAGGTTCTCCATGTACAGTGTAAAATACTGAAATTGGGAATGTAGGTGTCAGACACAGTCAGCTCGGCGGCGCTATTATCTGGAGAAGGTGATCGATTATTGATCTGTGCACTTCGATCGCTGGGTCGGGGGTAAGTGCAAACACTTGGCGGTGCCGGCGAGTGGCGGCCCACATTAAAGGCGAGATCCACGAAGAAAGCGAGAGAGACAGAGATACATGCACCTTTCCAGCACGGAAAGGCGCTATACACTGAACCCTTTAAGCCCCCAGGTTTTAAGTGCATTGCACCCAGGCGTGAAAATTTTATTCACCTTGAGGCAGCAATTGACAACTCTAGATGAATAAAATTGTTTTGTCGGGGGGGGGGGGGAGGGGGGCAACTGGTTAGTAGTGGGAATAGCAACGCAGTGCCGTGCTTGTCGTGTCACCATTGCAAAAGTTGACACACACAGATAATTCAGTGAAGGAGATAAGCATCTTCCCTACAGCAAGGCTAGGCTTCTCGAGGCCGCAGGCCTGCGGCCTCGAGAAGCCTAGCCTTGCTGTAGAGAAGATGGGGATGAGAAATATCGTGTACAAGAGTGCAATGTGATGCGAGCACGATTCTTGATGTAAACAGTCCTGATGAACTTGTAACTGTGCGACACGTACGTGGAGTGAGAGAAACAAACAATGTTTTATGTAACCATGGTAACCTAGTTGTTGTGTTTTTCCGTATACAAAGAGCAGTGGAGGATCTAGGATCTGAAGAAAGGTTTTAGTGGTCCCCTCCCCCCAGTATTTTTTTGTATGTAATTATATAGGCCAATTTCCGGTACTTTATAAAGCATTTGGAAAAAAATTGAGGAGGCACCCCTTGCACCCCCTTGATCCGCTACTGTATTAAGTAAGCCCTTTAGCCCTTACAACGTTGAATAATTTTTGTATGCAGACAAAGGTTTTTTTAATTTGAAATCATCATAATTAATGTTTCAGTTAGCTCCTTACGCTTCATTTGAATACCATGCATGGTCTACGGCAATAACAAATATTTTCACACTTACAGTTCTGGGATCGACTTTAGAGGTCAGAATCTGATGTCTACAGACGTCAGATTCTGACGTCTAAAGTCGATCCCTGTACTGTAACATGTGTAATAGGGGTTGGGCATAGTTATTAACAGAAAGAGATAAATGTATTTATCTATTTCTGTTATTAATAATATATTGTGCTGAACAATCAGCACGATATTCGCTATAACCGGCTCAATCGATATAGGGTCCAAATATTTAGATCGATGCCGATATGTCCAATTTACACAACACATTAGCCATATGCTGGCCTAACGTTGGTCCACCGTCTGCGATGCTGGCCCAACATAATGCCAGCACAGGTATACTTGCGTTGAGCAGAGTGCATGTTTAAATAAATGCAGTTGGAAACTTATATTGGAACTTATATTTTAACACTATTAACCCTTTCAGCGCGGGGTCCGATTTAAACGTCAGAATTATTCAAATAAATCAGAAAGAGTTAACTAAGACATTTGTGATAATTTCAAATTGAAAAAAAAACTGTGGTTTCCTGTTCGAATCTGCGATCTGCAACTTTCCAAGCAGGCAGCTTTAACCACTGCACCAGGGCCCCCGCCCATATTTGTTGGGATTTTTAAAGTTGTAAACTCGACAAATTATCCGCTAATAACAGTGTGGACGATAAATCTTCCCCTTGGATATGAAAGGGTGTATCTGCCACTTTACAAAGTGGCAGATGCACCCTTTCATATCAGAGGCGACGATTCGGTGGTTACCAGTATAAGCTTGAGATGTTGACCCAATGTTGTACGAATTTCGCAGACTGTGGACCACCATTGGGTCAGCATTGGTTCAACGTTTCCAATTTAGTGAACTGTCACCATGACGACCCGTCGTTTTATTGATGTTCGACTAGCAGGACCAGACGATCGACCTCCGAAAAGGTCACTGAGTGCACAGAGCAATCGCGCCATGACATGACTCAAGATCAGCTTAATGATGGTCCAGCCGCCAACACGTTTGCGCCATTATCCGGTCATAGAACTGCCAGAGAATTAATCTGCAAAAAAAGTTGTAACCGCTTTGTGTATAATAAAATTACTAAGCAGCTAAAAGTGTCAACATTTATGTAACATGCATGGTAACATGTAGACGATTGTACTACTCATTTGTGTAAGAGCGCTGGTTGTTTGACACTTACAACAAAAATACTGCTAAATTTCCGGTCTACCAGAAGGCGTGCGTTGTAGCGTAAATAGACTTTCGGTAGATTACTGCACAGGGTGATGTACAGTGATGTAAACGTCAAATGGTCCGAGAATGAGGCCAGAAGTTCTCGCTGTACAAATCAATTCCCGCAGTTCACCTGGATAATTAGTGACACGGCAGCGTAGAAAACAATTTTTAAAAACTCTGCCTTCCCTGCAGCAAACAAAAAAACATTTGTATAACATTTGTACAATGTGGGACCAACGTCGAAGACGTTGGGCCGACGTTGTACAATTGCTATACAAATGTTTTGTGTTTTCTGGGTACGATATACGTGATAACGTAATAATTTGTATAGATCATGTTTAAGCTCAGACTCTTGATGAATTTACTGAAGAACGTTTCCGTTTTTACTGCTGTCTGTATACATTTCAGGTGCCCTTTTAACATGTTTGTTACTGTTGTCAAATGGATCATAAATATGTGGGATGACATAATTTTTTTGTTTTGTATAAATTAGTGTATCCGACAGGTCATGATTTCAATTTAAAAAAAATGAGATTTTAAAAACATAAGAATCCAGAGATAACCAGATAACACAAGCAAACTATTTGTACACAAGAAAGATGGTCGAATGTTAGTACAGCATCAGGCCACATGTTGATGACGTCGGCCCATTGTTGAGCAAACAATATTGGTGCTGCAGGGCAATCCCCCAATCCCTCACTTTCACACACAAATTCACGTCGGTGCTTTTTGAAGTACCCTAAATTCCACGGTCTGAGAGGGTGGGTATTTGTGGTATAAAGTGTTGTATACTGCACACATTTCTGTTTACATGGTAGTATATGACTTTTAAATAAAACTATAGTTTAATCGTTTTTCAGTGTTTTTGAATTTTTAAATTATTTTTTTTAAATATATTTACAGGTAATATCAGTAGATTATATAGCTTCATATCAATTTATTTTTATTATTTATAATGTCAACATATGCAGTCCCTTTAACCCAATAATCCAAATTCGTGCCATGTTTTCTTTCAGTGGTCGCGTGTAAACCATTGTACTGCTCTGCAAACGCTAGAAAGTGCAGTATCTGCTTATTTATTGCTTACTTGTAAAGTAAGCAGATACTGCTTTTTGGCTTTGCGTGTCAGTATACTGCCGTATAGTAAAGTGAAGCAGATACTGCATTTTTTTGCAGAGCAGTATATAGCATGCCTATATTTTTACGGCTAGCGTCCATCACAGAAAACAATAATTTTATATCTGCGACTGTGTGCGGCGGGCTGCCGCAATCGCTGAAACGAATGACCTAAAAGTAGTAGAATTATTCTATTTATATGTTTATTTGACTACAGTTGTGTTAGTGTTATTGTATAGCAAGTTTGTGAGTAGTTTTCCGAGAGACCAACGTCAACGGGGTTCGAACCCAGGACCCTGATCTGATGGCTGACATTTTCATAATTTAGCACGTGGCTGTACCCGCGCACAACCTATAAATAGGCGCCTCAAACGATTTTGTCGTAAAACCATTCACTTTAGTTGAAGTAATTTATTGTATCTTTATGTCAAATAAAACCCACCACAATCAATATAATTAATAACCTGATGACGATGAAAGACATCTATATCTTCACTTTAATAATAACCGGAATTTGTTTTCATTTTAATAACGTGTTATTAACTGGGATTTGTCAAAAAAATTGTCATTCTTTCTTAAACATATCCATAAAATATGTCTTCTTATACCGCTTTAAAAATGATTTTGTGGCAATGAGAAACAAACATAGGGCCTATTATTATGTACAATCATGTTGATAAAAAATTCCTAAAGGAGTTCAGTACCTCTTTGGAAGGAAAGGGTCGGTGTGCGCAGTGGGGAGAGGAGCGTCGTTTCCGGTCATCCCTCCGGTCGGTGCCTCATTTTGTCGATCCCGACAGTGGCTGTTCCCAGCGTCTGCTAGACCCTTTCCTACCCAGATCCACCGTAAATTACAGCATATCGCACCCCGAATTCCCATCCATGGCGAGGTGTTGACCGCCGCGGCGGTCAACACCTCGCCATGGATGGAAATTACACGAGGTGTCTGAAGACTAGAATCCGTAGCTGTATACGTGGCCGGTCCGTAAATTCATACGTGGGCGCTGCGAAAAACGCCATCCTCGGGGACGAGAACTCTAATGGGTCATAAATAAAGACTTGGCAGGCAGCGCTCCAAAAATACGATAGGGCATGCTGCACCGGGCCGATGCCACCCTCTGCTCCCGGCGGCCCGGATAACCCTTTCAGGTGCTGTAGCCGATGCAAATTCGCACGCGCGACAGAGATTTGTGGAACGTAAAAATGGAACGCGGCCTTGCAAATCGCGAGGCGGACGCTGTCGAGCGCGTCCTTATCAAATCCTGAAACTGGTTCAGCCCTGGATCCTGACGGTGATCCCGACAAACACGAGACGTTCAACCAAGGTTGGTTCAATGTTGGCCCACCGTCTACGACGCTGGCCCAACATTGAACCAACCTTGGCTGCACGTCCCGTGTTTGCTGAGATTGGCGAGGTGACGGATTTATCTGGATTTATCCACGGAGTTCGCAAAGTACGGCCAAGACATATTTTTCAATTTGAAAAAAAACACTAACAGCAAGGATTGTGTGTACCCTTTAAGCTGAAGCGTCACTTAAATACGCCACATGCTACATTTTCGATCATATTTATTCCTGAGAAAATGGTATAGGATTAATCCATCAAGACGCGGACGTTCTGATACTTTATTCCAGATTACTTGGGTATGCATAAGTATTCGAACCCTTTCAGTGCGGGGACCAACTTTAGACGTCCAAATCTGACGTCTACATGTAAGATTCTGACGTCTATAAAGCTGGTCCCCGCACTGAAAGAATTAAAAATGTATAATGACCGTAGACCCATAAAATATAGGTATTCAAATGAAGCGGAAACACCATTAAACTCAGAGATTATTTTATGATGATTTTAAAATGAAAATAACACTTGGGTCTCCACGGCTTATATACAAATACTTCAGCGCTTTAAGGGTCGAAAAATCAAGTGGGAATTGCAGCAGTAATTCGCATTTCCAGGTGAATGAAATTAAGAAAAACTACTTGGTTGCTGCATGGTAGGGTCAATATCTGAGTTGATAAAAACAAATGCTTTATTCATTTGTATTCATTTATTTTCATATCACAGTACACAGAGCACTGTGCTGCCTGTTCCGTCTAGGGTGAGCAGTGTAATATCACAGTAGCAGCGAGAGGTTTTACTCTAAAGTGGAGCATATCCCTTCTATGGATGGACTACGCACTATTTTGATATCTGGGAGAGAGTCGATTTTTTATTTCCAGTCATACACGTTCTCGTGATAATTATTTTCTCGTAAACTACAAAAACAACCTTTTTTGTTACTTTTTTATTTCAGTGAAATTCAGTCACATATTTTCTCTCCCAAACTATTTATTGAAGTGCAGGCGTGGGCTTTACAAATATTTCTTTATTCGAGTATGTTTTTTTTCTGTGAATAAACATGAACGATAATTATATGGATGCTACTCTTCAAAGTATAAAAAGTGAAAAAAAATTATATCGCTAAGATTTCAGCAGTCCTAGCAAATACGAGGCGTTGACCCAATGTTGGTCCGCCGTCGGTGAAGCCGAACGAGCGTTGAAGCAACATCGTGGGTCGATGTCTCGCAGCGTGCGAGTTATCACGTATACGAAAGACGGGACTAATATTGTGAAAACTGGTTCGTCGCGCCGAGACCGCTGCCATGGCAACGCCGTCATGGGAACCCCCACAGGGCGTCAGACGGGCCTCCGAGTCCCCTGACACCGCGCTGCCCCGAGGGCGGGGGCAATCACCCCCTCCCCCTCCTCCACGGCACCCCTCCGCCCCCGAGCTGACACTCAGGGGGGCGGGCGGCGATTCACGTGGGCCGTTTTGAAGGTCCGGGGGCGAAGAACTGCATAAATATCAGTATTGCGCAGCGGGCCACATATTATATTCTCCTTGGATATGAAAAGGTGTATCTGCCACTTTGTAAAGTGGCAGATGCACCTTTTTATATCCAAGGGAATGATTCTCCTTGGATATAAAAGGGTGCATCTGCCACTTTGTGATGCACCTTTTCATATCCAAGGGGATGATTCTCCTTGGATATGAAAGGGTGTATTTGCCACACGCTTTCATATCCTAAGGAATGTGTATCTGCCACTTTGTAAGGTGGCAAATACACCTTTTCATATCCAAAGGGGACGATATATTATCTGATTATGAGATCAATCAGATAAAACCCATTAATATAATGTATAGGCTCCTAATCACGATTATATCCGTTTTAATCGATTTATTTACAGATAAAAATAATCTGTACTCAAGACAGAAACACGAGACGCTGACACCAATGTTGGATTGATGTTGGGCCACCGTCTGCGACGCTGGCCAGGCATCAGCCCATTATTGGTTTAGTAGCATTGTGCGTACTTTCTCGGTGTATGTAATAAGCCATATACGTCTGGCTTCCTTGAAATAAAATCTGATATATGTTTTGATTGTGGCGTCGCTAGGAAAGTAAGTATGTGTCAACCTTCGTGGATGACCTTTTGAACCCTGACACATATACAATATGATAATGATCGCTCTCTGTGCGCCGCCGGGATCCCCAAATTGATCCCTGTTTTCGAAATACCGGACGTGAAACTGACATCTGTCGCGGTAACATGATAAGACCCCCCGGTGCGGGCTTCTATGTGGATCCCTTTCAGGTAGATATAATAAAAATTTATGCCGATTTATATTTTTAGCGAGTTGTGTCGAATAATATACAATGTCATGTGCTCTGTATAGCCAAATAAAAGGCCTTGCGCAGCAGTATTGTGGATAGGCTAAACCAAACCAGGACATCTCATGTTGGAATAATAACAGGCGATTGTTATAAATCGCCAAACTTAGCTTTCCCTGCCTGGGAATCGAACCCGAGGCCCATTTATTTTACTGATTCTGTGGTCTGGTCATAGGTGCGTTACTAATCGACCATCATGTAGGCGACGCCTGCGTTAGCGTATTGAACCCATTTCTCCCAATAGGTACTAAAAGGTCATATCAGGAAAAAGGACACCTTAGCTCTGAGTTTACGATTTATCGATGGAAGAAAAGTTCGTATAAGCAGGCGCCACAGAACCCGTAGGCTACTCTCGGACAAGTTACGATATATCGTAGGCTTCGGATTGGTCGAGATGGCCATCTCGACCACTCCGAAGCCTATGTGTGTGGTTTTACGCTGCATTTTAACAGTTTGAAGCACTAGATATTAACCCTTTAAACGCCGGTCCCGAAGATAATTGTTTGTTTATTTTTATATAAGCCCATTAAATACCCGCTTTTGAACATGTTATTAAAGATAAAACCTGACATCAATCAACAAGATTTAAAAATCGTCGACCGCCATTTTGTCAAATCTGGATGATTTTCACTCACTTGAAGTTGTGGATCGCGTCAGCGAGACACAACTTCAAGCGGGTGAAAATGACAATTAAATAATTTGGCGGCAACAAGGTTTATTTCGGAGAAGCAGAGACGCCGAATCCTGCACTGCGTGGAATATTTTGTTCGCGAGATTGCACCGCGATATAATAAGCTGGGTTTTACATGATCAGCTATGCACACATACATTGGACCGCGCAGCCAAGCAAACGCGATACAGCGGCCCAATGTCGCATTAAAGTTGTACGAGCGTCTGCAACGCTGGCCCAACATTAAACCAGCATTGTTTTCCAGTCTCGTGTTTGTTGGTAAGGACCCGAAACAAACATACGTACAGCGCTGTCTCGTGGATTGGCCGATGCCGGCAGTGTTGGCCCATCATCGATAGTGCACTGCACCGCACATCGTGCGCACCAGCTCGCGATTGTGAAGCGAACAAACTTTATCGGCCTAGGGGCTTCTCGACCACCCTTTAAACGGCGGAGTTCACGCGACATAACGAGTAAATTCCCGGCGTCGTTATAACTTCAGAGCTGGTTTTGCAAATATTGACCTTCTACAAAAATTATATATTAGACCTATTCGCGCTAGAGTGAAATGCAGGGTGATTATTACGGCGGTTCTGGCGGCGGCGGCGATCCAAACTAACAATGGGCGGAGAATGGGGACTAAAGCGTCAGCACTTGATGCCCCGAGGCGGGGAATGATAGGGTTTCTGTAGACTCTTAACCCTTTCACTACTGGGCGCAATCAATATTTCCAGCCACTTCAAAAACCTGCCTGTCCAGCAAACACGAGACATCGAACCAATGTTGGCTTAATGCTGGCCCACCGTCTACGACGCTGGCCCAACATTAAAACAACATTGGTTCAATGTCTCGTCTTTGCTGGTTGTCGTATCGACGGAAAAACATGCTATATATAGTTAGAGTGTAAACATGCTATATATATAGTTAGAGTGTATACATGGTATAAGGGGCCTAATATCAATGGCTGGGAATTTATCATTCTAATCTTGCAAAATTACAAATGAAACTTCATGAACTTTTGACGCAGTTGGAAGTGAAAACTACAAAACTACTACTAAAAAAATAATGTACAGCGCTGAAAATTATTTCGTGATAACGGTTGATTGAAAACATGTTGATGAAAGAGCTACCGCCTCCTTTAGAATCGAATAAACTGAATACGGTGGGAAGACCGTAGCATGAGAAGGGTTAATAACTACCATGCCAAGCATCATCACTATCACACACCACCCCTCTCATACCATACAAACAACTACACCCCTTAGCTGCTAGGTACCAACATACCACCTAATAATATAGGTTAGAAAGTGAAAAACCTGAAATGCATTTCCCTGAATTCTCATTATGTCGTTACAGTTTGTTATATAGATAATATTCTTCAGTAAATTTACATATTGGAGGTTAGATCTAAAAGCCTGCTCTTCATAGTTTTCATCTGTTATTTTCAACACGTTGAACTTGCACTTCACCACTTCTACATACCACCCTTTTTTGCTCTGCAAAGCCAAAAAACAGTGTCCGGCTAAACCAGGCTACTCACATTGCGATGTGATCAGGGTAAAAAAGCAGTATTTTGACTTTGTAGAGCAGGATGATTGTGTGTACGTACAGCGTCTTGTATGATAAAACGTTCACCCGATGTTGCATCAAGTCAGAGTCACACTGCAACCATAATTATCCACGACACGAAAACACTGTCGTGAGGAGAATTTTTTGAGTTCGTGAGTCACCTGCTTGTTCACACCTCGGTACCAGCACCCGTATTCTCGTACAAGTTACGATATATCGTAGGCTTCTGATTGGTCGAGATGGCCATCTCGACCTATCAGAAGCCTACGATATATCGTAACTTGTACGAGAATACGGGCTCAGTTCACATAAGCAGAACTTTCCACGACGAAAAGTCGTAGTTCGCGGCGATGCGAAACAGTAGAATTATTACCGGTAGTTCTTCTATAGCAAGCTTCAAACACTCATTTCATTCCTAATAACTGTGATTTCATCGGCTAATAATTCACGGATTTAAAACGACTGTTGTCGTGATCAGCAGGCAAAGGGTTAACAATAAAACGTAAAATTAACCAGGCAAGTTTGATCGTTTTGCTAACTATGAATAAAACTAGATGGTGGGCGCGTCCCTTTTAAGCCGCTACGCGCCGAGTGTGTGACTCAATCAGTGGTTCCATCGATGCGCGCGCAGTGTGCCCAATATTTCGTCTTCTTGGATGTGAAAGGGTGTATCTGCCACTTCGCGAAGTGGCAGATACACCCTTTCATATCTAAGGGCACGATTTGGTAGCGCACCGATCCGGTCCGTCGTTTTGGCCCGGCATGGCATAATGCAATAAACAATTATTGATTTGTTGATCAAGCGCACTATGTCTGTCGATCGACGGAATTTCCGTAAACGGGTGCCAGACAGGATAACGAATCGTGAGATTCTCAATTCCCCAAGGAAGATCGTAAAACATTGTCGGCATGTTTTTTATGTGAATGGGTATCTCATATAATTATATACATGATGTAGCACAACAATGCGTGACTAAACAGCTAAAAACATCCCGCAAATTTTAAAAAACTATCCGATCTTTCAAAATGCAGAAAAAACACTATCTGAACGAACGAAATCCGGAGAAATCGCGATGTCGACCAAAGTACGGTATTCTCCCCCCTTTCAATGTCACTCTCGCGTTGAGGTGGAAACCAGTTTATCTTCGTTAATTTCGCGCAAGGCCACGCGCCACGCGCTCCTTCACGATGTCCTGCGTTTTATCGTCACTTCACTTTTTTTATCAGATGTACCATGGAGCTATGATGTACCATGTACGATATAAAATAAAGAAATTCATTGGTGAAATTTGACCAGAAAAACATGAGAAAAGAAATGTACACCGAAAGCAATCTTTGACTTAACATGATAATTAATTATATTAAACATGTTAAATGAGACAACCAACATGATGAATAACATGTGAAAAAGTTATGACTCAAGATTTAAATCAATCAATCAATCAGTCAATCAATCAATCAATCAATCAATCAATCAATCAATCAATCAATCAATCAATCAATCAATCAATCAATCAATCAATCAATCAATCAATCAATCAATCAATCAATCAATCAATCAATCAATCAATCAATCAATCAATCAATCAATCAATCAATCAATCAATCAATCAATCAACAGCTATCCAGCTAGCCAATAAATCAATCTCATCAATGACTCATCAGTTATGACTCAAGATTTAAATAAAGCAATGAATCAATGAATCAATGAATCAATGAATCAATGAATCAATCAATTAATTAATTAATTGATTAATTTATTAATCAATCAATCAATCAATCAGCTGGCAAATGCAGACAGTAGATCAGAGTTGTTTATTGACCCTCTAGTTGACAATGTGTGTGGCGGTTTGGCGGCGGCGACGCGTTATTGATAGCATCCGCTCCAGTGCATGGCTGCTCTCCAGATACAGAAAAAAACACAGCAACGTCCGCAGAATAAGATGCACTGACCCAATGCTGGTATAAAGTTGGCCCAGCGTCGCAGACGATGGCCCAACATTAATCCGACATTGGGTCAATGCATCGTGCGTTCGCAGAGCCCGCCGTATTGACGCAGTTACCAAAGCGTTTACGATCAACAGAAACGCCGGCGTCGTGCTGATAAGCGGAGCTCAGGACGCATGAAGCCGCTAGGAATTAAAGGGTGTCACCTGATAAAGTGATCAAAATTGACATACTCGGCACGTCGCCCAGAACTCGTCCTGTGCGACGTGTACGTAAGCTTGGGGGTCGCGGTATCGCGCGAGCACCTCAAGTTTATTGTTAGCAAAACCTCATCCTCCCCCCCCCCCCCTAGCTTAGCTGAGCTTGCAAAGGGCGATATGTTCCTATTATAAAATGCAGCTCAAGTGATTGGAAATGAATGATCAATATCAAATTGGTTCAACACGTTGCGCGTGATTCTAAATTTTGACACTGTTGCGGAGCCTGGGCTCCTGTCCTCACCTACCCATGGCTGACTTTATGTTGGGCCAACGCCCATGACGATGGCCCACCACGAAGCCAGCAATGGGGACGCTTCAACTGCCAGTATTTTTCATTCATTTGAAAGTGGAATTGCTAATGCAATTTCCAGCTTGTCAAATAACAAACCATGTGTCCGTTTATGAAAAAAGACATATTTTTAATTGATTAACTACTTAGCCTTAGGCATCCAACGTGGCGTAGGCCTATATCGTTTCATTGGAGCTAGACGGTGCTAAACTGCCAAAAAGTGGCAATTTAACACCTTCTAACTCCAATTTCAGATAGACTTATGCCTAATTGAGTTTGATGCCGGCTTGAAACAGAATATATACGGACCTAGCACCGCAAGGGTTAAAGTTACCGGTTTCAAGCCACAGACACAAGACTTTGACCCAATGCTGGTTGAATGTTTGCTCAACGTCGAACAACATTGAACCACCATTGGGTCAAAGGCGAACACAAGTCGTTGACCCAATGTTGGTTTAATGCTGGACTAATTACAACCAACATTACACCAAAATTGGGTCAACGTCTTGTGTTTGCTGGACGTTAGGCCAACATTAAACCAACATCCTAACAAACACAAAACATTTGTATAACATTTGTACAACGTCGGACCAACGTCTTCGACGTTGGACCAACATTGTACAAATGTTATACAAATGTTTTGTGTTTGATGGGATTGGGTGAACGTCTTGTGTTTGCTGGGGTGTTGTATTTTTTGGGGGGATTGGACTCACGGTGTCAGCGGGGGACAGCTCAGCTGAGTCGTCCGTGTCCACCTTCTGATGGTCCCCGTCATCTCGGGGCGATCCGGATCCGCAGCGTTCCGGATCTGCCTCGCCCTCGGCACCCTCCGGATGGCACTCCTCGCAGCGGCAGTGGGGGTCGGACCCCAGCAGTAGCTGCCCCTTGCTCAGCAGCAGTTTCAGGGACTTTCCGTGGTGTTTGATACTCCTTTTCCAGTCCTTGGCCGTCTCCCGGCCGCTGATCGCCTGGAACTCGTTCGGAGTCAACCAGGATTCCTCGAAGAGCACGCATGCCCCTTTGCTCCCCATCTTCAGGCGGTGCAGGTAGAGCACGGCTTTGTTGAGGCCGCACTGAACCTCCAAGGAGGAAGGGTCTGCCTCCTCCGCACCTCCTCCGACCTCCATGTCAGGCTCGTCTCCTACTCCCATTATCGTTCTGTACTCGTATTCCACACTGGTATTCCACAGAAACGCGCCACTTGCGGCGGGGTGTTTACAGACGCGGGTTGCGGGCGTCGCGATATCCTGAAAATGGGTGGACTTTTATCCGCGACAGGGATCTGGATCGCTCGCGAGAGCTGCGCGTCTCTGGGACGCAAAGGGTTGCCGCAGTACGCGGAGTTGACAGTATATAATATATACACGGCTAGGGGTGGTCAGTACGCTCCTTACGCCGAGCCACGGCGTGACAGGGGCTTCTTCTCTTGTAAACTAGCCAGCGTCCGTCCGGGCCCGTTGTATGTGCCAGTCTGGGCGGCCCAAGCCGCAGAACCGCGCTCTCTCCGTCGGCGACGAGAATTCCGTCGATGGGCAGCCCCCTCCCCCCGGGTACCCCCCCGCCTTCCTTTTCCTCCACGCACCTCGCCACCCCCCGCGGCTCTTTCTCTCACGCGCTCGCTCCGTCCTCTCGTTTCGGAGCACCCAACCCCACCCCACCCTTCCATGGCTACGGCCCCAGTAGGGCCGTAGCCATGGAAGTGGCGGGGCGGGGGGTGGTGATTCCGGTTGCTGCAGCAGCCCCCGCCGCGTGTCACCAGCCACCAGACGGATCCCCCACCCCACACCCCCACCCCATGCGAGAAAAAAATCGTGCCACTTTATGCGAAGAGGCGACCCGAAAATCACTTCACTTTACTCATTTCAAAACCGTACATCTCAGCAAAAAAATCCCAATTTGCATCCCGGCACACGTCCCGCTTCTTAATAACGCGAAACAAAATCACAGTAGATCAGTATCTCTAAAAGGTAATGAAAAATGTATTTATTTTTTGGCACGCGGAGCTTAAGGGGTGCCTTAGTACCTCAAGGGTCCAGATAGCGCGGTGCACAGCACTTGGACAGTTTAAATAACAGAGGCTGGCTAAATTCCGGACCTGCGCCGCGGCCGTGCGCGTTATATTCTACCTCTTTGTTCATTCCGTGTCTTGTTTTGGTTTTCAGACAGGAAGAGACCCCCTTTGACAACCCCCTGCAAGCGCAAGAGAAGAATTTTTTGCGGCGGGATCGTAAATTTGGGAATTTTCGCATTGTCGTGCGCCTCGTTAGAAATTTGCAACAGGAAATATTTCCGTAAAAGGCCTCCCGCCAAACACAAGGCATTCACCCAATGCTGTTCTAATGTTGGCTCATTCTCGAAGACGTTGGGCCAGCATTGAATCAGTATTGGGTGAATGCCTACGTTCATGTTCTACGTTCATGTTGATAGGCTACAATGTTGGTTCATCGTCGGAGACGGTGGGCCAACGTTGTACCGACATTAGGTGAATGTTTCGTGTTTGCTGGGATTAAACGTAGCTGCAGTATAAAACTCGAAACTCTGAAATCTCGAAAAGTTAAGATAAAACGCGATTTTTTTGTAAATTTCTTCAGATGAAACGTCGTTTTAATGCTGACCCAGCGTCCCCAACGTCGGCCCAACCAATCCTTGACAACACGAAGTCCATTAGGTTAATGTTTGGTCAACGTCGCAGACGCTGGGCCAACATTAAAATAACATAGACATAGATCGATGTACAGTGTTTAAAGTTCACACTCCCAGCAAACACGATGGTCCAACATTGTACCAACATTGGGTGAACCTCAAAATCGGCCACAGAAGACTGTGTAAATTGCTGGGCTCCCAACCTAAAATATAATAAGGTAACGTTATATTGGATTTAAAAACACCCCTGATTAAGAGATAGACGTGGCAATTAGAAAACAAGATATTCTCGTCTATACTGCTCTGCAAAGCCAAAAGGCAGTATCTGCTCAGTTGAAAAGTAAGCAGATACTGCCTTCTGGCTTATCACGGCAGTATTATAGGCCACCATATTATACCACGACAGGCCGTGCACGTTTCCAGTGGAACTTCAGACGGCGCACGCCTCAAAAGCGGCCACAAGAGACTGTGTAAATTGCGGCTTTTTTCGCGCACTTTCTGGAAATCAGCGTATAAACGGCGGAGGGAAAAAAAGGACTTGAGCGTGGGAAGGTGCGGGCGGGAAGGAGCAAACCCGCGACGTTCACTCAATGCTGGTTCGATGTTGGGCCAGTGTCGCGGACGGTGGACCAGCATTAAACCAGCGTTGGTTTAATGCTGTTTGGTTTAACCGATGGTGTGCATGGGGGATGCCAGGCAACACTGAAAAAATACCGTAAAGTAACCGTTTAGAAATGGAGTGGTCTTGCGAATTTACGGAAATTAGAGATTTTTCAGATTGCTTAAGACTCGGCCGCACCGAGCGAGTGAAGTGGGTTTGGTGAGTGAGTCGTAGCAAATACGATATTGGGTGCGGCGTCTGGGTCCGTATTCTAGTACAATTTACGATATATCGTAGGCTCCGCATTGGTCGAGATGGACCAATCCACAGCCTATGATATATCGTAACTTGTATACGAGAATACGGGCCTGGAGTGCAAAGTGCACCTCGTGGTAAAAATATCGTAAATATCGTAAATATCCCGTAGAAAGCGCGTAGTGCGCACGTCACTGGGTGTTTAAGGAAAACGATTCGGTTGAGGATAATTACTGTTCACATGTCACAGAAGTATACCAGCGATACCATCTATTTGACAGCAGACCTTAGCGTCCGCCACTTGACAGCGAGGCCTCCCTCGGGGGCAGCCTGCTACCAAATCCTGTTGACGTCGACAGTCATGCTGATAGCGATGTGAATTATATTATTGCTGACGGAAGCCAAGTGAATATCACAATAATGTGTTTTACATACATTACAAAACTCACCTTATTTGACCTTGAAATGACCCTGAAATGACCTTGGTGCCATCTTACAACTACGCCACGTTAAAAGCCCTGAGGGCTATGTAGCCATAATGTGCAAAGTTTCATTATGTTACCTCTAATAGATCCGTATGAGGGTCTACTTGAATTAATACATCACGATGAAAAAAAAAAACTTGTGTTCCAGGATTGCGTTTTTGTGAGGAATTTGGGTAATTGCAAAGAAGAGTTTTAGGCATACACAAACGAGGGAATCGTATATTTAGAAAAATGCACTCATGCAAAATGAAATAAAATGCATGGGGGTTTAGGCCACCTGTGCACATATAGGCTAAACTGGGGCAGGAGAACTTCCTGGGGACGTTGAGATGAATGGGATGACACTGCCATCCAAACATAGGATTCGAGTTTCGAGCCCTGGCGGGCTGAGGTCGAGCTTGCTACCTCTCGCTTACGGGGACTCCCCACAATATTAAATCTTTACGAGTGACCCGGGCAGAAACATATTGTTTCTCTGAAACTTGAATGTCAGAGTGTGGTTCGAACTCAAGATCTCCGACTTTCCAAGCAGGCAGCTTTAGCCACTACACCATAAGGGCCCCCGCTCTTGCACTCAAGCAAATTTCAATCGTACAGCTCGGTCTAAATGATACGGTCTTCGTGGGATAACATCAATTTTGGTATTTTGTTTTGTATGTATCAGTGTTTCCCGCATACCAGATCATGATTCAATTTTTTCCCAAAATTTTCTGATTAAAAAAAGAAGTTTTTTATCAACATTTCTATGAATCCAGAGGTAACCCAAACAAACTATTTGTACACCTAAATGATGGTTGAATGTTAGCATAGCATTGGGCCACATGGTGATGCCGTCTGCCCATCGTCGGGCAGCCAATCGTTGCCACAGGCACCAATTAATGGCGGCAGCTTTCATGTGCCCTGGAGTAGGCTTGAGAGGGTGGGTATTTGTGTAGAAAAAGTTGCAGAAAGTTTTGTTCACATGGAAATGTACGACCTGGAAATAAAACTAGTTTAGTTTTTTTCAGTGCTTTTACATTTTTATGATTTTTATTTTTTTCAGTTAAGATCAAAAGGCTATATAACTTCACATAAATACATTTTTCTAAATTAACATGCCAAGATATGCTGCCCCTAAGGTTGAAAATATTCTAACCGTTTTAAACTGCTTTTTCAAAACGAAATTTAATTAATGTAATGGTATATATAAATGGGACGCCTGTCTGGTACTGCGTTTCATACAAGGAACTGAATGATGTTTATAAGATAAATTCTGTCATTTTTATATGTCATAATCTGACGTCTATTGACGCCAGATCATGACGTTTAAAGAGTAAAAACATTATAATGGCCGTAGACCAATAACCATAGCAGCTTCTCTGGATAATGGCAGCGTGCTCACCCGACTCAGACACACCCTCTACACATAAAACATTTGTATAACATTTATACAATGTTGGACCAACGTCGAAGACGTTGGTCCGCTGTTGTATACATTTTATAGAAATGTTTGTGTTTTATCATTTATCATTTGGATAGACTTGCAACACATGTTCAGGACATCAAAATAGGTTTCAATATTAGTATGAACTGGGGTAATGCTATGCTGGAACTTCAAGGTCATTTCAAGGTCATCTCAAGGTCATTCCAATTTCCAACATTTTGATGGCACTCTACTGAGTTGGACACTAGTATATATATGTAATTATATTTATATACATGTGTACACCTCCACCATGTGTACCACCACCATGTGCACCACCACCACCATCACCATGTGCACCACCACCACCACCATGTGCACCACCACAATGTGCACCACCTCCACCACCATGTGCATCACCACAACCAGCACCACCACCATGTGCACCACCACCACCATCACCATGTGCACCACCACCACCACCATGTGCACCACCTCCACCACCATGTGCATCACCACAACCAGCACCACCACCATGTGCACCACCACCATGTGCACCACCACTACCACCATGTGCATCACCACCATGTGCACCACCACCATGTGCACCACTACCACCATCACCTTGTGCACCACCACTACCACCATGTGCATCACCACCACCCATGTGCACCACCACCATGAACACCACCACTGCCATCATGTGCACCACCACTATGTGCACCACCACCATGTGCACAACCATCACCATGTGCACCACCACCATGTGCACCACTACCACCATCACCATGTGCACCACCACTACCACCATGTGCATCACCACCACCCATGTGCACCACCACCATGAACACCACCACTGCCATCATGTGCACCACCACCATGTGCACCACCACCATGTGCACCACCACCACCATCACCATGTGCACCACCACTACCACCATGTGCACCACCCCATGGACACCACCACTACCACCATGTGCACCACCACCATGTGCACCACCACCCTGTGCACCGCTATGTGCATCACCACCACCACGAAGTGCACCACCACCATGTGCACCATCGCCATGTGCACCACCACCACCATGTGCACCACCACCATCACCATGTACGCTGCCATCACTATATGTGCACCATCACCACCATGTGCACCACCACCTTGTGCACCACCACCATGTGCACCACCACCATGTGCACCACCACCACCATGTGCACTAACACTCTGTCACCACCACCATGTGCACCACCACCATGTCACCACCACAATGTCACCACCACCAAGTCACCACCACCATGTGCACCATCACCACCATGTGCACTAACATTATGTCACCACCACCTTGTGCACCACCACCATGTCACCACCACCATGTGCACTACCACCACCACGTGCACCACCACTATGTGCACCACCACCAGCATGTGCATCACCACCACCATGTGCACCACCACCATGTGCAACACCACCAACATGTGCACCATCACTATCATGTGCACAATCACCAATGGTACCACCACCATGTGCACCCACACCACCACTATGTGCACCACCATCACTATGTGCAACATTACCATGTACACCACCACCACGTGCACCACCTCCACCACCACCAGGTGCACAATCACCACTACCACCATGTAAAACACCACTACCACAACCTGCACTACCACCATCATCGTGTGCACCTTCACCACCATGTGCACCACCACCTGCACTACCACCACCTACACCACAATGTTCGGAACAGCCTAACTTTCCGGAAATAAGATTTAAACCGTAACTGCTGCAGTCCGAATTAACTTTCATTTCATATGAATCACACACTGACAAATACACTTCGCGCACATACATGCGAAAATAGGCCTAGAAAACTTGATCATGATAAGATGAATCAGAAGACTAACCAGACACAGGGTTCGAGTCTGTCGGTCTGGTCACGGAGGCTCCCCACAATGCTATTTTTTACATATGAGCAGTGAAACACAATTTTGTTCTTTGAAGCTCACAAGCTCTGACGTGGCAGGCAGACAGCTTTAACCACTACACCAGAGCCCGGTGTGGTGGACATTAATGCATCAATTCTTGACATATGTACTGTGCCAGCTGGAATGCGTGTATAGTTGTTTGTCGTAAGCATGGTGGTGAGGGAGGAATGTTAATTACATAACATGCAGGGAGTGAGAGATAAAACTCTACAACCAGCAAACGCAAAACATTTGTATAACATTTGTACAACGTAGGCACAACGTCGAAGCCGTTGGGCCGACGCTGTACAAATGTTATACAAATGTTTTGTAGTACACCCAATAAGCGTAAAGCATTTGTATTATAACATTTATGCAATGTCAAAATGAAATTAATGGGGTTTTATGCAAAGTGTGTGCAAATGTAGGCTAAACTGGGCCTGGAGAACCCCCTGAGGATGGTGAGCGAATGAGATGACACTGCCCTGCAGACACAGAATTCGAAATTCGAACCCTTGCGGTCTGAGGCCGAGCACGCCACCTCTCGGTCACGGAGGCTCTCCACAATATGCAATCTTTACGAGTTAGTGGGGAAGAAACATTTTGTTTCCTTTAAACTTGAATTCCAGAGCGGGGTTCAGGCCCGCGATCTCTGATTTTTCAACCAAGCAGCTTTAACCACCGCTGATATGCTGCGGCTCTCATAGAGGAATCGTTTCGTTGGTCTCTAATCTTAGCAATAAAACACTTTTTTTGTGCTTTCAAGTTGCTTGTAGTTTGTGACATTGAAGAGATATAATTTGTATAGTTTGAATGAAATTACATATACATATATATGTGGATCTTTGTGAGTGATCTATATCTGCATGGTAAGGGTTAAATAAAAAGGTAAAGGTGCAGGTTTATAGTCTGATATCAAGTCTGAAGACCTATCATCCGACTTTACATCTTACCCCCTGGTCACTGGATCATTCGTGTGCAATTTCAACTCCACGGAGAGCATACAGTCCTGCAGCCGTTTCGGCGCATTGAACTTATGGTACACATTGCCATCTCTGTCCTACCAGGTACTCATTTTCACCTGAGTCAAGTGAAGCAATTTAGGGTGAAGTGCCTTGCCCAAGGACATAACATCTTAGCAATGTCCCAAGATTGAGAGGGGAGAAACATGATATTTCTCTGAAAATTCTGCACCAAGCGGGATTCGAAACCGCACGGCAGGCAGCAACATCGGCAGAGCGCCACGCTCTAACCATTGCGCCATGTCCCTCTCTAAGGGTTACTGCTAAATATATTCCACAGCAAGCATTGTAGATAGCTCTATACTAGAGCACTGAAGTGTAGGGGGGACATTTTAGGTTGCTGGTGTCCGTCTTTTCTCGTTTTTCTGTGGCCAGGCCCCGGTTTTACCAACCGACCCAAGTAAAAATGTTGTCTTAACTATCAACACTATAAGTGTAATGGGCTGAGGTCAACGACAATGGTTTTAACTCTCCTAAATCCCAAATATGCCATCTCAATCAAAAGCACAGGGTGTCCCTACAATTTTCACCTACTTGAAGTTGTGGATCGCGTCAGCGAGACACAACTTCAAGTAGGTGAGAATGTTGTACCATAGTGAAAATAATTATTCAAATCACCTCACGTGCATGGTTCGTGCTCAATGGGTTAAATGTTGAACCACGACTTGGTTGATGATATTCAACACTCAGTTGATCTGAGGCTCAGTACACACGACGCGAATTGTCTCATAAGATATGTCTTATGAGAATAATCTTACGGAATTAAAACATGCCGAATTATTTAGTGAACGACACTTTTGGTTCAATAAATTGTGTCTTTAGCACGGTGCACACGGTAGATTCACCGCACAGCATGTCTCATGAGACAAATCGCATGAGATATAAACCTTATCGTGTGTGTACCGCGCTTGACGGTATTATTGGAAAGGGTGCGGGCGTCAGATCTAGGGCGACGAGAGCGGGCGCATAGAGTACGCGATAGGAGCGGGAGGGGATCCCCCGCGGGGCAGCCCGCGTATTCCCACAAGACCCCCCAAGACGTGCGCGGGAACAAATCAACGACGCAGTGCAGGCAACGAATATTCCCTTGGCTATTCATATTTTGCTCTCTGTCGCGAAGATTACATGCGACCGGATTTTCACCCACATCAAATCTAGAGTCGCGCTGGCACGACTCTAGATTTGGTGTGGGTGAAAATTATTATTGTGCTCTTTTTAAAATAAGAAACAGAGCAGTTCGAAGCCATACTTTGATATTTAAGTCTTAGGAAGACTCCATGGGTTCACTTTATGCATTTTGCATGGACGATTTCCGGTACGACTACACAAAGCAGAAAGCCTCTCGTTCACGATCACCTACATGTTGGAGTGATCACGAGGACATTATCATGGAGATAATTATGTTGACATGTCACAGAAATATCAACAACAATCAAATACATTTGGTAAAAATCTATCTCCGCCATTATATTCAGCGCCCAGTAGAGGCCGACCACGTGTGCATCTGGCACCGCATATAGATTCATGTGAGTGTTTATTTGTATTTATTTCTTTCGCTTGATGCATACAATACATATCACTTACAAAATAATAGTAGCATGACGTATATACTGTAAAAATGTATGCAAGGGATGTCACTACAGGTGACCAGCAGCCAATGGGTCTGACATCCATACAAATCGATACATCTATGTTTAAAAAGCATATTATATAAACTAGTATAAAATTATGGTAATAAACATATGTATAGAAGTGTGTATTAGACACAACTACTGTACTTTAAAAAGTATGCTAGATAAAAGTAGCATAAAGGTATGATAATAAACGTATGTAAAGATGTATGATGCAATATATTAAATTAGGATAATATAAGTAAATTGAATACAAAAATGTGTCATATAAACGTATGTCAGTAATAAGTAAAGTTAATATCATAAACATAAATTAAAAATACGCACACGCCTGACAACGGCAAGTGCTTGTCCATGAACAGACATTATGGCACATAAAAGTGTCTTTGAACTTCTTTAAATAAAAACCTTCTAGCTCATTAACAACAATACTAAATGACTGATCCACTCGCAATGCTGGTGGTAACTGGTTCCATAATATAACAATTCTATTGGTGTAAAATCCCTTATTACATCTCTGTTCTCAGCTGCTGAGGTTGCAAAAGCAGACCTTTACTGTTTGAGCGAAGACGTGGGTTTGACTAGTTCAGAAACATTATTCGAAAAATTGGTCGCATACATGGACTTGTAAATCAATTTAATATCTGCAATTTTTCTTCGAAACGAAAGTGGTAAAAGGTTTATAATTTCACAGCGTTACTTGTGTCAAAGCAGGGGGTTCTAAGAACACTTTACTAGTAAATTATATTTTTGAAAATGTTATCCGTTTATCTGCTGTGGAGTAAATAAACAAATTAGAATGAAGAGCGAATAATAAATAGACGATTATTACAAGAGAACGCCTGTGCATCTGTACTGATTATTTCGGTACAGTTTGCTAACCTCTTGACGTGATATAAGACTAATCTGGTGTTCAGTCCAGCCTGAATCGTAAATTTACAAGAAGAACACAACAGGACACTGCTCTGTATTTAACCCTTGCAACGCTGAAATATTTTTATATGAATAATATAGAGACGAAAAGTTTTTTTTTCAATTTTAAGTCATCATAAATGTCTTAGTTAACTTTTCCGCTTCATTTGAATATTATGTTATGGGTCTACGGCCATTATAAATTATGAGCTCTCTCAGTGCGGGGTTCGACTTTAGACGTCATAATCTGAGGTCTAGTAACGTCAGATTATGACGTATAAAGTCGGTCCACGCGCCGAAAGGGTTAAATATTACGCCCACAACAAACAAAAACTCCATAGTGAACCCTGACTGTGCGCGGGCTGTGCCCCCGGCCATGCTCGCTGTAAAATGCCAAAGTTGGCAGATTTGTGTTGATTTAGAGAATAATCCACCAGCGTGTGGAACTGAGCCTGTCTATGGAGATTTTGTTTATCGGTCACCACGTGGTGTATGCTTAGGTTTCAACGGCAATTGCATGTCACTATATGGATTACGCACCACGAAGTGGGATATTGAAATATATAAAATGGATATCATATAGCTAGGCCCAAGTGAACACATTCCATTATATTATACAGGTGATATTGGGTTATAGGTTGTGCAATCGATCGATTGATATTTATTGCCCCAAATGTATATTCTATGGGAATTCGCGAAAAAGGCGCAGCGCTAATACTCGTTTACTGTCTGGAGGTTACTGCGCACTTTTTCTCGCTTCCCGAATCCGAGCTGGAGCGACTCCCTTCAAATCCGCGGATGCGGGCCCCACCCTCATTCTTTCTTTTCGGCCTAATATCGCCCGCTCAACCGCCACCCAGCCAGCGCGAGATGTCGACTCAAAGCCGGGCTAATGCTGGACCAGCGTCGCGGACATTGAACCGGCATCGGGTCACGTCTCGTGCTTGCCTGGCTCCCGCCGTCGCGCTGAGCCGCGAACGGCGCGAGAGCGATCGATATACGAAAACGTCCCTTCTTAACCCCCTGGACCGGGATCCAGATCCCGTCGATTCCCGGCAGACACGAGACATTGACCCGAAGCTGGTTTATTGTTGGGCCACTGTCGCAGACGGTGGCCCAACATTCAGCCAGCATTGGGTCGATGTCTCGTGTCTGCCGGGTGGATCGCCGCAGGGACCGCGTATAATTAATCGCAAGATGCAGGATTTCCATGCGTTGTGGATTTCCGTCGCTGAGTTTTAAAACTTTAAATTATATTAACCCTTACAGTGCGGGGATCGACTTTAAAACCCTTACAGTGCGGGGATCGACTTTAGTCGTCAGAATCTGACGTCTGTAGACGTCAGATTCTGACGTCTAAAGTCGATCCCCGCACTGTAAGAGGAAAAATATTTGTAAAGCCCGTAGACCCATAGCATAGGTATTCAAGTTAATGGGGAAGAGCTAACTAAGATATTTATGACGATTTTAAATTAAAAATGACCCTTTGTTCTCCATGGTTCGTATAAATTATTTCAGCGCTGTAAGGGTTAAAATGGTTTTTACACCTACCGCGGGCCACAGAGAGCCGGGAATGTGCGCGGTCCATTCTTTGTCAGGCTCCGACACCCTTTACCGGCAAAGGCGCACCCAAGCTCAAAATAAAAACGCTATTTTCTAACGCGAATCACACCGTAAATATGTGTGATATTAGTACAACGTATACAACACGTGTGAAAAACATTCTTCGGAAAAAGAGTCATTAAAATTGATCAGTTTTCTTTTGCATAGATACAATAACGAGGCAACTCTGACTTCGGGACTTACGAGGATAACGCTTTGCGTGCAATCTCGTGTCTATCTCAGAAATAAAAGCGTGTTTTTTGTTTGCCTGCGGACTACATATGGACAACCCTTTAAGTCTCGGGGCGTGTTTACTTTCTGCAGATGCGTCTGTTTTTCGTTTGTTTGCGGGCGGCGTCGGCATCTCGCGATCTTTAGGTTCGCGCCACGACTACGCCCCGGGGACGAGGGGAAATTAGTGGGTAGGGGGGGGGGGGATCGTCGGAGCGATGCCGGGACTACGGCCGAACCTGGCGCGCGCACCGCGGCACCCCCTTCTGATGTATGGGACGGCGTCCCGCGGGGGTCAAAAGGTCACATTGACCCGGTCGGGCCGTTCGTGCGCGGCGTCCGTATTTCTCGTCCGCTATCTGGCACGCACTCCGGCAACCCTCCGCTTCCTGGAAAGAAGTCCGCCGCGTCTCCTCCCGCCGCCCGGCCAATCCATATCCCTCCCCGCGCGGAAAGAATCCCCGCAATCGTCGATTTCACTGGCGGCCGGTCGATTTCACAGCGTTATATCCCGTATTTCTCCCGCGTGTCGATTTCACGTGATACAGCGAGCCGATGCTGGTTTACTGTTGGTCCACCGCCGTGGATGGTTATATAAACCAAGAGACGAATCCCAGCAAACACGACACATTGAAACAATGTTGGTTTAATGTTGGGCCAACGTCGCAGACGGTGGGCCAACGTTAAACCCACATTGTTTCAATGTGTCGTGTTTGCTGGGATGCTGGTTTTATGCCGGTCCACCGTCGTAGTTTAAACCAGCATTATATAGGGTCACACATCCCACTTTATCAAGCGGGAATTCATTATGAGAGCAAACGCTCAACACAATGAGCTACCACTCCTGTATGTACATTCCGGAGATAAATGACAAATCCCGGTCGTGGCCCTTGTGCTAGACATAAAATTGTCTTAACGAGGGTCTCCTTGTCAACTTTATTTTCTTAATGTTATTACTGTAGGCCTATATAATTTTTATGTATGTTTTGACAAAATAAATGAATCCTGAATCCTGACACGAGGCGTAGGACGTGTCGTAGTGTTTATAAAGGACGTATATCTACCGCTTCACAAGCTGGTAGATACATCTTTTTATGTCCGATCAGGGAGAAAACCCCCTCTGGTCCAATTCGCCAGTTATAACGTAGTTTGCCATATGCAAAAATGGATTTACGTGGTTTCATACCACGCAATAATAGGCCTACATATTACGAGTAGGCAGAGAAGAAACATTCCAGGGCAGCTCAGGCGTGACAGACGGCAGCGTGCGATACACTAGTTTCAACCTTAACACGACGAAACCGCCATTAACGTGATCGCCCAGTAACATGGAGAGGGGAGAACGAATGATGCAGGCATCAAAACAGTCCTACTTTTCCTACGTTTTCCTAGTTTTTTTTTCATATCCCTACTTTTCCTACTTTTTACAGGTAAATTCCTACATTTTCCTACTTTTTTGAACAAATAATATTCTAAATAATAAAAACCTACTAGCATACTGTATGAATAATAACAATCTGTGAATAAATTTTAGTTAAAAAAAGTGTTTGCACTTTTTTCTCTTTTGTGTACCGTGTCTGGTATTCTTTGTTTTGTCCCAATGAAGCATACTGAGGGACACATTTGCTCTTTTAACACAAAATCATTATCACATTTGAGTTCAAATTGTAGCAGCTGGCTATTTTATGTCAATAAAAAGTTTCACTTTTTCCAACTTTTCCAGGAATTTGTCCTACCTTTTCTATTTTTTGTGTGAAAATGGGTCCTACTTTGTTCCTACCTTTTCATCTGACCCTGTTTTGATGCCTGTACTGATGTTTCCCTGAAGGATCAGAGAGGATCAAACCCAGGACGTCGGCTGTTGCGCATATCTATTTAGGATTTTTTAGTACAAAATGTTCTAACATGTGTATTTGCTTGCATATTGTTGATGATAAAAAATTATTTCGTCTGCATACACACACATGACCGGCAGCCAACATTTACAATAGATTTTTGGTGTAGCCTAGTTTTGACTGATTATTCTGAAAGCAAACACTCAGTTCTCGTTCACGGCGGCTCCCCACAATTCGGTGAAACGCAGTGACGTCACTGAAACCGTTTTGAATGGGAACTCGTTGAAAACAAAGTTATATAAGAACCCCTCCCCCATACTTTATTGTATTAGCTAGCTCGGTGAAAACAAAAGAGGTCAAGGTCATTGAGTTTCACAGAATACTGAATTGTTGTGTGTGTGGGGGGGATTTTTTTTTTCAACCACCATACCAAAGCGGGGAACGAACATATTACCTTTAAATTTGATAGCCTGAGTCAAACAACATTAACCACTACACCAGGACCACCGCTTCATGCTTCTGTGCGCTTTGTTAGGGATAGAAGAGAACATTCATCATATTCATTTTTTTATCTAATATAGTATTTCAGGCACCATCCTGATTTCATAATAGGTTATATAGTATCATTATATTCCCTGGTAACAAAAACATATGGTTTGTGGAAGATATGAAATTTTTAGTGATGACATAGTTATGGCGGTCATTTTAAATTTTGCATGATAATGATGTCGAATAGTAGTATCGTGTGTTTTATTGTATTGCTTGATAACGAAAACATATGTTTTTTGTAAAATAATTATTGACAAATAGACTATATGAAAACTTCAGTGATTTTTTACCGTAATGATAACGATGACGATGTCAAATGGAAGTAACGTGTATTTTATTGCATTCCTTGATACCGGAAGGATATGGTTTGGTGAAATAATCTCGTCTCTATCTGGATTATTGATAACAATATGATAACTTTAGTGATTTCTGAAATTCATGGTGACTATTTTTAATTTTGCGCTTAAAAAAATCCCTCAAGGGTTAGAAACCCACATCCGCCCAGATGTAATTATGGGGATGCTAGCCATGCAGTTATAATCGAAAGAGAACAATTATCAGCCAAAACAAGCTGACCAGCTTTGGCTGCCGGACTACTACGTATTTTACAGTAGATATAAATGTCTACATGTTATTTTGTCCGCTGTGTGAAAAAACGTACAGTAAAACCTCGGTTCCGGACCACTTCAATAAGCGGACCACCTCGCGTGTCAGGCCGCTTTTGTCCAGTCTCTACCTTTTCTCCATTGACTTAATGCTTAAGGATTAACCTTTAGCGGACCACCTCCGCTATTAGGGACTCGGACCACTTTTTTGTCACCAAACCAGTCTCAACCTCGCTAAGCGGACCACCTAGGATATCAAGGGTCAATTTTTCGAGCCTCTTAGATCACAGACAGAACATTGACACTTGCATCTTGATATTTAAATAGCAGTCTTGGTGAGATAATAAATATACCATGGGCCCTGCATGGTGGACGTCGCGCCTTCACGCTTGCTTGCACACAAACGATAACCATCTAGTTGCTCAGAAAACATCTTATTTCATGTCAATTTTAATATTTTTGTAGCGATTACTAAAGTTGAGCTGATCACGATAATCTTTGAAATCTGTATCTATGTAAAATTCTGTATTTTATACGTTCTTCTTGTAACTATTTTCTATTTTAGAAAAAAATAATCACAATTAGCTACTACATGTAAAAATATATATTATTATTTTCATTATCGTGAGTGATCAGAAGTTGAAACACTCATGTCCCCTTCGCCAAAAATGTGACCCTCCGAGCTAAAAATACCAGCGTTATATATTTTTTGTGCACTTGAAAGACCCACCTGTAATTATAATTCTGTATCTGTGCTTTTACTAACTTTCATACTAGTTATTCGGTCTCAGGGTTTCAATAAATTTATCATTTTATATTAATTGCTTTACTGATCTTTATATGATCTAACAAATAAACTGATTCGTATTTGTAATAAGAGGCGGCAATTACGCGTGTGATTTATCCTGTTTTTTACCCCATATTAGCAATGCCAGCCCATTGCGTTCCAGTGTCAGCTTTGATCAATTAAAGTGGATAACCCACCAAATACGCGACATTGAAACAATGTTGGATTATTGTTGGGCCGGTATGTCAGATGGTTGGCCAACAATAATGCAACATTGGGTCCATCTTGTGTTTGCTGGGTATAGGCCTACACCGTTACACTTAACGTAGCATCTCTATAAAGTTTTGCAACTTAGCGGAACCTCTCCCCACAATAATACAACCAGTACAGCCGATTCACATAACCTTTATTTCATGTCCATATCCAATCAGTTGTTGTCAGGGTGTCATATTAATTGTGCTGTGCTTAACATATATTCAGTGCAACATGCAGATCTTCAGCCAATAAAAAATTATTCGTTTCTAGAACACATCATAAATCCTTATCATACACAGGCGTAATTATATGGAATGCCTTACCAGATACCATAAAATCTTTAGAAACATTAACCGAATTCAAGAACTTGTTCATTAAAAAAACTTTAGAAGAAAATAAATATAGAAAATATTAAGTAATTCGCCGATAAAGTGTAGCATATATTGTTCAACAACTATGTTTATATATATATATATTGTCATTATTGCTTGTATATAGCTTACACTGCTTTGCAGAGACAAGAGGCAGTATCTGCTTATTTGTAAAGTAAGTAGATGCTGCATTTTGCCTTTGCACGGCAGCACATATACATGTTGCTGGCTCAAGGTCTTCGAGTCCGCATGACAGCGAGACAGGGCCAGTCCGTCAGAAGCGAGTGCCTAACACGACTCAGTTTTGGCACATTATCAAACAACCTATATTTTTCATCAGCGTTTTAATAAACTTCTCATGGAGTGATTTTTCGGGGCAGTGGGTATGTCTGCTGTGTTGATTATCTAAACAGTAGTGTCATCACTCAGTCATCAGGGTTATAACGTTAATTTTGTATTTGTGACTGCTTGCTCTGAAGCAAACGCAGCGGAAATAACAAAGTGATAAAAATCACTCTTATGATCAGATAGGCCTATTGTAAGAAGAAAAGCAGTAACCACTGCTGATACTACATACAATCATATCATCACTTAGTGAAATGAATGAACTGCTTCCAATCACAAACTGCAATGAATAATTTCTTTAATGTAAAATAAATGTTTCATTCAATTTCATCAATTCTTTTTAGTGCTAGTTCGATAAATATGTTTGTTATTGTATGTGTTTGTTTTGTATTTGTTTTATCTCTTATACACGTAGTTAATAATAAACATCCTGTACATGGAAAATGCAAATGGTCTTCATATATTATAAGGTATAATGTACAATTTCATTTGGGCGACCACCTCGCTAATGGGACCATTTTTGCCAAGTTAGGTGGTCCGTTTTGCGAGGTTCTACTGTACAGTATAAGCACGATGACCTGTATGACGATTTATCGACCTGTCGGACTAACAACCTGTCGGACTGACGACCCGGATCCTAAATGTGGCCCATTTTAATTTCTAAAAGTACAAAACAATTGTTAGAGGACAGCCACGAAGAACACCTTCACGCCTTGCTGTGGTCGTCCCCTTAACGTTGAAAAACTTTCAGGCACATTTGGGACTACTTCACGTCGCAATCTCATTAATTTAACCCTTTGACTTCCAGGCCGGGGTGCATGCCAGGATCCAGATATACTGGTGTAGGAGTTCTATTTTTCGTCATTTGAAGCTGGAATTGCTAACGCAATTCCCAGCTTCAAATGACGAAAAATACATAAATGTAGTATATATTTGACGAAAATTTGTGTCATTTTATGGTTACGTTTATTGACGAATGACGACGGAAATTTCCGTCATGTATGGTAGTGAAAAGGTTAATACCTCCGACAACAGTAGCAAGGTACCAGACAATGGCGAGGACTAACTCGCCTACGTCCAGTGGAGTGGGGATGGCGAATGGTTGGTAATCACCTGATTCCTATCATGACAGAATCTATCAGCTGCTCAAAAAAAAATACGAAACGTAATTCATTGTGGGTGTTTTGCAGCCGGACTGTACATGTAGCGGTTCTGAATGCTCCTGTAGGATTAGTACCCAGCAAACACAAAACATTTGTATAACACTGTAGAATGTTGGACCAACGTCGAAGACGTTGGGCCGGCGTTGTACACATGTTATACAAATGTACACCATCCAGTGCTCACCAGTCCTGCATGCTATAAATGCCGAGGATGACAACACAATAATTCAAGCCCAGTGGTGTAAGAGAGTGACGATGGAGAGATTAAAATAAATTAAGCTTCTGAATGGTAGAATTCATTTTATCATTATTTTTGTCCTCCCCCCTAAATTAAAACTTTTCTTCTAAATTGGAAAATTATTTACATTATTGTTACCGCCCCCCCCCCCCCTAATTTTTTTTTAAAGTGTTACATTTTTTATTGGAGCCTCACGTTCTTATTGAAATTTTCATGTGTAAGTGAAACTTTCTGGGTAACAAAGATGTCGGTGAGTGATAACCCTCATTAAGACATCTTGAGGTAGGGCCTAACCCATAGATATTCCAGTAAACAGGGAATATCTATGGCCTAGCCTTACAAAAATGTCCATAAAAATGTTTTTTTATATTTTTTGCTTGGGACTTATGTTATCATTGTGGATATGTCAATGAACAAAGAAAATGAAAAAAGTTTCGTTTGCAAAGGTACATGTGTAGCAGTGTCAGAATCTTGGGATTAATTTGAAGATAGGGGAGACTGGGGCACCATGAATATTGGGGCACCATGAACATTTGACTTCTTGGCCAAATGCAATAATTAATTATGAAATATGATAAAATATGTGTCAAATAAGTTCAAATGACGGTTATATTGGATTGCAAATGCAAATCAGAATAAAAATGCTTACCTTTAACTTTTGTTCTTATATTATTAATTATTTATATGACGATTAGCAGCTATAGCGCATGCGCAACTACATGCCGAACAATGATGGAGTATGTTATAATTATGCTGTCAAACGGCCAAACGGCGGCCATCTTTGATTTATGCAAATGAGAATTAAAATGCGTAGTTTCAATTTTTGCTCTTGTAATAACCTTTTGTGTGACCATTAGGGGCCGACCATTTAATACCAAGGGGGGGGGGGTATGTTTTTTTCATAAAAAAATAATTTGTTCACAAAATTAACAAAAAAAAATAGTTTGCTCTATAGAGTGTGGGAAAAAAATAATTTGTTCATTTATGTGTAAAAAAAATAGATTGTTGACAGCCAGCAGATCTCTCCAAAGAAAGGCAAAAATTCCTTCGCTTCGCTCAGTCAAACGTCTAATGGGTATAGGTGTTATACCGGCACACTGGAATGGGCATGATAAATGACACCTGCCTTTTAATTTATGGGATTAAAGGTCTAGTCAACTGTTAAAACTTGCAGGACATGGGTCCCCTAGAATGCAATATTGCCCGTGTGTAGGCCTAAGCCCTATATCATAATAATACTAAAATATGCGTTTCATATCCACCACTGCATTAAGAGAAAATTCCCAAATCAAGTGCATAATTATATACTTGAGCGACATCTATGAGTTAATAATTCCACCAAAGTTCATAGTCCTGGCTCTTAGCTGTGCGTTGGGTTTGCAGGCTAACTGACTTTATTACTGCGGGGATTGTGAAACAGCTGACCCCGAGAATATGTATCTCATGTCCTCAAATATTTTACACTCCGCCAATGCTGGTTAAATGTTGAATCAGCGTCGCAGGCGTTGGTCTAACATTAAAATAGCATTGGATCAATGTCTCGTTTGAGTAGTATCTTGTAATGAGTTTATTTGCTGATAATAATGGCCTATTCTATAGGCTACTGTAGGCCTACACGTGACCATTCCACGCATGCCCGTTTCGCAGTTGAATGGATCTTTAAACATGTCCTGGGAAAAATAGTTTGTCTGTGATATCTCAGGTAAAAAATTGTTTGTTTTTGATCGGGGAGAAAAAAATGTTATGTTTTCTTGTTGGAAGGAAAAAAATTATTTGGTTAGGATGAAAAACCATGCTCCCCCCCCCCCCCTGGTAATAAATGGTCCGCCCCTTAGCAACTACAGTGCCAATAATTGGAGCCAAGCATGTTAAAATGAGATCACTACAGGTCATATTAAAAAAGGTACTTATGTATGTGCAATAGAAAAAAAAATCCAGCATACGATTTCCGAGATATCGCCTGGAAAAGCAACCTCCCGACATTTAATAAAGTAAATAATGGCGCAAAATCGAAGGTAAAACATTAGGTCAAAGGTCATAACCCCCAGAAATTAAGGCTCATCTACACCCTCTAAGAGATGTGTGTGTGTAATAAACAATCAAGCTAACGGTTTCTGAGATATTGATCGGAAACGAAACACGGACGCACGGCCGAACGGCCGGACATATTGCTGGCACTATCCGTCACCTCACTTCATGGACGGGAGATAAAATTATGAAATATGGTGCTAAGTGAGGTCAAACGGTGGTCATCGTGAACTTATGCGAATGAGAATGAAATACGAAGCTTCAGCTTTTGTTCTTATGCTTAGCCTTTCGTATGACCATTTACAGCTATTGCGCATAATTGGAGACAAAAATGTTAAAATGAACTACATGCCGAAAAAATAATAAAATATTGTGCCAATTATGGTCAAGTGGCGTCCATCTTGGATTTATGCAAGTGAGGGTAAACATGCATAAACGTTTTTTTATGACCATTCAAAACTACAGAGTAGGCCTATAATTGGAGACAAACATGTTAAATAGAGCTCATTACAATGATGAAATACGCTATCAAACAGTGCCAATCGAAGGCTATTTTTGATTTATGCAGATGGGGATAAAAATGTGTAGTTTCAAGTTGTGTTCTTATAATAAAAATTTTGTGTGACTATCAGCAACTACAGCGCACACTTGGAGCCAAACATGGTAAAACTAACTCACTACATACCGACAAATGATGAAATATGGCGCCAAATAGGATCAAATTGCCGCCATCTTGGATTCATGTGAATTGGGCGGCAAAAATACAGCCTCAGCTTGTGTTCTTATCTCAAATACTTTACATGACCATCAACTACTATCAAGCCAAAAAGAATATTTGTACTAAGTAATGCTGGTCACATCTGCTTACCAAGCCAGCAAACACGGGGCATTCACCCAATGATGTTTCAATGTTGGCCCCCACCGTTTTCGACGCTGGCCCAACATTGAAAAAACATTGGGTGAATGCTCCGTGTTTGCCGGGTTAAGCTTGCTAAGATGCAAACCATCTGCTTTTAGAGAGTGTCTTTCCAGCTGTTTCAAAGCACACGACACACATGGAACCTTACACTCAGACGTATATATATATATACAAATAATATACACAGATGCGTTTCGAATTTAGTACCTGGCAGGCTTAACCTTAATAAACATTTATTCGTGAAATGATGTGTAAATAGCTCCGAATGTGTATGTGGAGAAAGAGCTGCAACCCCTCTTTATCTCCATTATAATCCTAAATGCAATTTTATAATATTCATAGACATATGATGATACAGACCTAATTAAAATATGTACCTAATGCTTTAGATTCACACTGATGCACTTAATAAGAAGGAAATGGAAACGAATTTAAAAATGATACCAGTTGTATCAGAATTTATTTTTATATGCCCAGGTCTAAAATCATAAAAAAATCGGTGATTTTATTTCAGCTTAATAATATGACCATATGATGTAAACATGTCCATAGACTAGAACTGCAAAAGTTTTTTAATTTTTGTGCTGCGCATTCACCAGTTAGGCTAGATATAGAGACGAAATTCCTGATTTCTAATTATCGACAACCATGTCAAAAATAAGAAATACGGGAATTTCGTCTCTATATCTAGCCTAACTGGTAAGTGCGCAGCACAAAAATTAAAAACTTTTGCAGTTCTAGTCTATGGACATGTTTACATCATATGGTCATATTTTTAAGATCAAATAAAATTACTGATTTTTTTATGCTTTTAGACATGGGCATGTCCCTTTAACAACATATATAAAACTTTTATTGAGTATATATAACTATGTATTTCAGCAACTTTTTTGAGGAGCGTATAATCGTTTATCTTCTGCTATTGTATAATCATCGTGAAGTAAATATGTTTCCCCATTAATTTTAGCCCAAGGAACCCATAGTGATTATATACAACAAATATCAAACACATATAGTTTTTTTGTGTGTAACATATCGTGTTTATATACATTAGATAAAAGCTTTGTAATTCACAACATTATTTGACCCAAGATGTTACGTAAATAAGAGCATCTTTTGTAAATATCCAATATTAATAGCCAGTCCTGCATATAGTTTATTTGATGTTTGTCTCCAGACATAAATCATTTTGTGGCGGGCCAGTATCGAAAAGGACTCCTTAGATATTTATAACATGTTTTTTATCATAAAAACACTAACGTTACTTAAAATCTTTGAAAATTTCCGAATATAATTCTTGTCCTATTGTTTACAGTCAAGCCCCATTTTTTACAATAATCCAGATAATATGTCAAGTTGTTTTGCACTGTCGGTGAACAATGCTATATTACCGAAAATATTGAGATGTGATAATTATTCCATAACAAATACATTGTATACCATAATTATCGTTCAGCATATCAAGCTACTGCCCGATATATAGGCCTCAATCAAACAGAAGAGGACTGAGTGTATTTACTGAGCAATATAAAATAATAGTGTGGTAATTCACCTTACGTTCGCACACACGACAATTTCACACACAATGCGCATCTTCCACCAGTTGTCATCTCCATTAAGGAACCCATAGTGATTATATACAACAAATATCAAACATATATATCAAATATATATATATATATATATATATATATATATATATATATATATATATATATGTTGTATATATTCTTCATTTAATATTAAATTATATAATATGATCAAGTGTGAATACACCAAATAATAGAATCCGGAACAACACTTTGATGTGTGGCTTCCCCGATATTAGTGTTCAGTAGCTACTTTTTATGTACATACACCTCCCAGAACCCTGCAATTTCCCTGGTGGTGACAGCTAGAGCTGTCATTTTATAGGTTGAAGTAGCTGTCGTGATATCAATCTTCATTTATATGTTCGTTGTGCTATATACTCTAATATATTTTCAGTTACTTGTTCTTTCTAATACACATCCATACTGCTTCCATCAGATCAGTTACTTGGTTTTTTTTTAATACACTTATGGCTTCCCTCATATCCGTTACTTGTTGTCTTCCATACACTTCTATACAGCTTCCATCATATCAGTTCCTTGTGTTTTTTGCATACAATTTAATACGGCTTCCCTGATGTCAGAGTTCAGTATATATTGTCTGATATCATTGTTCAGTTACTTGTTTTCCCAAGCACTTCCATACAGCGTTAGCAAACACACTAAACCAACCACTATCATCTATAGTTAGATTAAATGTGAGCACAACTGTGCAATCCAGTTATACGTCTGGGGTTTGTATAACTGCATGCAATGTCCACTCTTTGCTTTTTCTTTAAGCATTTCCACACAGCTTCCTTGAGATCAGGCAGTACCATGAGATAGATAAGTGGGTTCAGAATGCTGGAAATCAAAGTTATCATCAAGTAACTCGCCCTGGACAAAGCGAATAACGCAATGGATCTCCTGTAATCAGTGTCCAGCCAGGTGATTCCTGAGGCAGATAAAATGAGCCGTATAGCAGTGCCAGGCATTTGGGTCAACCAGAAAGAGCCTGACACAAGGCTAATCATCCGGAGAGTTGTTTTGATCGGTTTGACAATGAGTCCCGTTATTGCTGATTGGTCGTCATTGATAGCTTGGGGAAGTACGCCGACTTGAGCTTGATGTTTTGACATCGTCAGACGCAGTTTTATCATTGCTACTACAGTCATTAAAATAGAAGGGAACGCGAAAACAACGAAGTAGAATATATTGGCCATTTTGACGGACGGACCTGTGGATTGACAGGACATGGTTGTGGCCACTGGAACTCTGGGTGACATTAAATCAACAGCGAGTCCAGCAATAAATGAAACTGAGTAAATTATAGTGACGCTGAAATAAATACGTATTTTTGTAAACTTCCTGGGGTATTTTAAAGGGCTTATAAAATAACAGTATCTCTCGTAGGCGATGAGTCCGATCAGATGCACACATGATAAGAAGAAGCTGACGCTGGCAATGATAAATGCACGGCATGCCACCACATCAATGGCATCCATGCTGTTCTTAATGGCTACTGGCACCATCACTAGAAGTTGGAAATTACAGTACAGCACATCACAAATCATGTAACAGGCCAGTAGAATGTACTGTGGTGTGTCTAGTTTTCTCACCTTTTTCACAACGTAGAGCATGAAGCCATTGGTCAGATTGACATAACACCAGAAAGCAAACAATAAACTCACAGTGATCACTTGTTCTGTAGTGCTGGCCACCACTAAAGGCACGAGTGTTTGATCTGTTACGATGGACGCGAGTGTTTCTTCTGTCGTGAATGATTCTAGTGTTTCCAGTTCTACTTTTTCCGTCGTCCATAACGATATAACATCTGTGGTACTTGTCTTGTATTCAGTGACATTCTGTAGATCTAGTATCATACTCTCGGTGAATGGCTCGGCTCTTATTGTGTGATTGGGAAGCATAAAATACATCATACAGTTCTTCCCAAAACCTCCGAACTACGATGTCATGAAGTCAGAGACGGTTATGGACTATGTGATTTCGGTGATCTCATGTCTTTCCAGCCAGATGTCTTTTGCGATGTGAGGGTCCCCCTTCGGATGATCCCTTTATAAAGGCGGCATCCACACCGCTGATCACAGATTGACACTTAAACCTCTAGGGTGATTATTTTCACCCACCCACTTGAAGTCACAACTTCAAGTGAGTGAAAATTACACATAATTATTTAATTTGAGACCAAGCATTTGCAAATCTTGATGTTTGAGCACACATTTCATACCCAAAAACAGTGATTTCATTGGCGAATAAACAATCGATTAATTAACCCTTTCGAGCCTGAATTTACCATTGTCATCTTCATCCACTACAAGCCGCGAATTGCTGTCGCAATTCTCGACTTGCAGTGGATGAAGATGACTTGAAGTGGATGAAAAATTAAGGGAAATTGCCATGTATTGGTAAACCTGTAAATGTCCGTTCTAAAACCCTTGGTTGTAGGAAAATTAAGTCTATTTTCAGGGATGTAAAATGATGCTTTAATGCATCGTGAGGGCTTAAAGGGTTAATTAAAAGCGACTATTGTCATGATTAGCGCAGTATGGATTAAGAGCAGGTGGTACTAATCACGTTTAGTACTGTTTTCAAGGTACAATTAGTATCATGTAGTGCTTTATGGGGTATCATGACGAGGTGCGGGGGGACTGATAATTCAATGTTAATTCTTCTCCCAATACTACTTCCGCTACTTCCACGGCGATAATTCCCACCAGAGTTACACAACTGAAATGACAACAGCACCTGTCATCGCTACGGACGTCACCGGGTGGCGTGCATTCTAGTTAACCCCCTCCCCCCCCCCCAGCGACATCCACTCCTTGCAGCAAAAAACGCAATTTTTCGCAATTTAAGCTTACAAAGTGCACCATTACTATTTCATGTTTTTATTTGGACATTGTTCACGCGAACACTGGCTTCAATTGCATACTGTACATCTGATAATTTTCGCGTGTTTAAATTTTTGCAAATTTTTGATCATAGGGACTTTTCACGACAATTAAAACCTCGCGTAAATTACCAGATCTACAGTATATAAAACACCGTAGGTTTAAAAACTGCACCTAAATTGTTACTTCACAGTGGGCTACTTAAAATTCAGGCATTATTTATTTAAATTTTATTCATTTATTAAAATATATTTGTACAAGGTGTATATTATTACCGAATATGCTATTTTTTAAATATGTGCCCTGCCATACATTCAATAATACAATACATTTCTAAATGGTATATACAGGTATATACAAATTAAAATATCCATAATCTAATCATAGCTACACTTGAAGCGTGCGAACTCAACTAACATTAGGCCACTATGTTTTTTCTTTGTTTTAGATGAGCGCGCGCATTACCAAAAAAACTTGTGTTTTTTTCTGTCCAGCGCGCGCATTGGATTGTTGCCGATTCCCGAACAAAAACAGTTAAATTTGGGAGATATAAAAAAGATTTCGATTTTTTCAGGAGATAGAAAACATTTTTCCAGCTAGTTATGTTTTTTTGCTCTTTTTTTTCGCCGCTATCAATAACTTTTTTGAAATAGATCAAAAGTTTTTTTTATTTCGTCGCCCTCATTAACTTCTTTAGAATTTTGTCCAATGTTTTTTTTATTTCTTCACCCTCATAAACTTTGCCGATAATAGGTTTAGAATTTTGTTCTTATATGTTTTTTATTACCGCTCTCACGCATTAGATTTTTGATTTTTTCTGATCTAATACCAAGAAATTAAACATAGTGGCATTAGGACATCTTGACATTACAATGCTCGATTTCACATGCACCTTAAAAAAATTCATTTAAGATGTCGTGCGTCCTGAAAATATCTATCAACTTATCTATTTGTTATACTTGTATATCGATCAGCCGATTGAATTGTTAGTTGGCTAATTTACCGCTTTGTAGGGGGTCACCTCTACCTGTTGTAAATGGGTCATTACAAAAAAATAATATTAATTAACAGTACCAAGAAATATCAGTTAAAATAGGTTCAAGTAGATGGTAGCTTTGATAAACACTATATCTATGCTTCCACTTATTTTTTCATAAGGCTAATAATTTTTTTTGTGCATTTGTTCGTGAATACCATTTGCTTTTTTGTGTGTGTGTGTATCTGATTCTTAATTATTTTGCACGATATTTAAAATATTGGGCAATGGTCTAGCTATGCAAAATATTAAGACCATTCACAGTCAAGCACATCAGTAGGCTATACGAGAACTCCTTCTTTGTGAAGACCATACCTCTGTGGAACGGGCTACCATCTGAGATAGCAGAATGCTGCACCATCGAAGCCTTCAAAAAAAACAATCGAAATATTTTAAAGACTAATCAATTATCCCCCTTACTTTCATCAGCGTGATACTCCTTAACCCTTTAACCGCCAAATTATTCAAATTGAATTTTCTCCCACTTGAAGTTGTGTCTCGCTGACGCGATCCACAACTTCAAGTGAGTGAAAATTATTCAGATTTGACAAAATGGAGGTCAACTGTTTTTCAAATCTTGCTGATTGATGTCACATTTTTATCTTTAACATGTTTAAAAGGTGGTACTTAATATGCTAATAAAAGATCAAAACCCAAATCTATGCGATACCGGCGGTTAAAGGGTTAAAAGAGGTTTGCTGAATATCCTACAGATACCGATCAAGCATTATATACGTAATGTCCTTCAATCGTGCATCTTGAGTTTGACTGATGTTTCAGTGGGTTTACCACCTCCCCCCCCCCCCCCTGATATTTACTCCTTTTATTTTCCTGGGGATAGATTTACATTCTCTCGGCCGCCTAGTTCTCATATATTTTAACACAAAATCCTATGTTTTGTTAAAAGGTGATCTATCACCCCTTATATGGTATGAATAATTATGTTCTTATATGGGGTGATTGGCTATCATGTGACCCTCTCAGAGGGTCACATGATAGCCAATCACCCCATATATGGAAACACTTGTGCCCCATCTTGTGGCAACTTTTATTTATTTGTCAAAAAATTATTCATACAATATAAGGGGTGATATGTCACCTTTAAAGTAGCCAGGAACCCTGACAATTAAAAGAAAAGACACATCTAGGACACTTTGTCATCACATACAAATTACGATGTATAGCTGTAATTCGGTTAGTAGTTTGTAAAGCTCGTCTCTGGAAATAAAGTGCATAAATAGACGTTTTTAATCCGATTTATTAGCTGATTGATCACTCTTATTGGGAATGAGATGACCTTTTAAACATCAAAATTGTTTGGTTTCAAATTAAAAATGTTTGGTTTCAAATTGAACAGATATAGGTAATTTTTAACCACTTGAGGTTGTGGATCGCGATAGCGAGACACAACCTCGAGTGGTTGAAAATTTAAATAATTTTAGTTAGCATAATAAGGGTAATAAAACCATATATTAACTGTATTAAACGATACCCCGGTGCGCATACCTAAACCTCATAAAAAAATTTTTTTGACGGAATGAAGAGAATCGGATAATTAATTCAAAATGTATATCTTAAACAAAAACAGTGGACAGATGGCCTAACTTATCAATATATTGTGTCACCTTGCCAGTTTGATCAAGGTCGATCGTCGAATATGAAATAGGTGGAAACAGATATGGTGAAAGTTTAAACCCACGACTTTTTTGTTTCAACAATCCCAAGTGGTACTAAATGGATAAATATATATATATTAGCACTAGATGGCCTAACTTATCAATATATTGTGTCACCTTGCGAATTTAATCAAGGTCGATCATCGAATATGAAATAGGTGGAAACAGATTTTGTGAAAGTTCAAACCCACGACTTTTCTGTTTCAACAATCCCAAGAGATACTAAATGAAGAAATATATATTTCAGCACTATTTCCACACTATTTTCCGATGGTCCCTTGTGTATTAAGAGTCGGGCGCCATTATGCAAAAAAGACGGAAGTTACTGGAAGTGACCGGAAGCGGGTGCAAGCTAATTAATTAAACTATGATTATCTCTGATCACAGGGTATTATATGAAATTAATAACGTGATATCCAAATATAATTTTCCTAATTAACTGATAATGGATGGAGCTGAAAACAATATCACAACTATTATCAAGAAAGCAGACGACGAAAATCAAACTGCTAAAAATAAATGCAAAACAAATCTTGGACAAAATATTTTTAAATATTTAGTTAATTATTAAATATTTTACATAAACCATAGAGAAAAAAGGGTCTTTTTCAATTTGAAATCATAAATATCTTAGATAGCTCTTTCTGCTTTATTTGAATACCTATGTTAACCCCTTAACCGCCAAATTAATCAAATGGAATTTTCACCCACTTGAAGTTGTGTCTCACTGACGCGATCCACAACTTCAAGTGAGTGAAGATTATTCAGATTTGACAAATTACAGGTCAACTTTTTTCAAATCTTGCTGGTTGATGCCACATTTTATTTTTAACATATTTAAAATGTGGTACTTAATGTGCTAATAAAAAATGAAAACCCGAATATATGCGGCACCGGCGGTTAAAGGGTTAGGTGTCTACGGCCATTATAAATGTGTGAGGATTGAAGTGCACAGAAGTCAGATTCTCACGTCTAAATCCGTCTCCGCGCTGTGAGGGTTAACGAAACATTACTCCCCCCCTCCCCCCCCCCCCCCCGGAGTCTTTAATTTTATTTCCAATTGATCCGGACGATCACAGCACCAGTACGATGGTGTAAGAAAGAAAAACCTTTCGCTTACGATCACATACATGTTGGCGCCGCCACCCGAAACTATCAAGGAGATCCGCTCACATTATCAACAGCAATAATAAAAACAAATAATAATAACAAAGCTATGTGTCCGTCATTTTACACAGTACTGCTGCACTGAGGTGAAATTCCTGCCATAGGCCTACAAATACTTCAGAGGACGTACGTCCGCTACCAAATTTTCTATATTTGTGCCGCATACCGATTTATATCTGTGTCAAATTAGGGGTAGTCGTGTTCTCAGAGAGCTACTCTGGCTTAATTATGTAAAATGTAAATTATATTTGGCGCCTAACATGTGAATGGTTTACATTAAGCGTCAATAAATAAATTATTACAGTACGATGAATAATTTGTCTTAATATTCTATTTGTGACCTTGGGCAAAAGTAATTAATTTACACTTGAAATTATTTTCAATCTTATAATCACTTTCTATAACAAACTCGGAATATAATTTTTAAATTCATCAACTATTTCCGGCAATGATACCATTTCAATGTATTTTCGCGGTCATTTTGAAATAGGTGAAAAAAGTTTTGTTAAAATTCAAACCCTAAAGTTCTCCGTTATAACAATCTCAAAGGGTACCAAATCTACAGAACACCTATTTTAGCACACTAACAGAGAAACGCACCATTCCACACCATTTTCCGAAACTACCTAATGTATTAAAGTCAGGTGGCGTGATTATGTTACTTGGGTTACTGTCCGTGATCAGAAGCAGGTGCAAGCTAATTAATTAACATATTATTACATAATAACAATATATTATATCAAGATAATAAACAATGTGAATCACTAGATAATTGTCCTGATTGTCTGGTAATGGATGGAGCTGAAAACAATGCAACACGTATTATTAAGAAACGAAGGACCGAATAATCGAAATGCTAAAAATAAATGCAATACAAACCTTGGACGAAATGTTGATTCAAATGATGTATATATACAGACACAAAATAATATGACGCTTGTTTATTACATCAGAATGAACTATTCACAAGCAAATTTTACAAAATATAATACGTGATTCACATAAAAATATCCACCATAACAGACTATATTTTCTCTTAACCCTTTAAGCCCTCACGATGCATTAAAGCATCATTTTACATACCTGAAAACTGACTGAATTTCCCTACAACCAAGGTTTTTAGAATAGGAATTTCCATGAAACTGGTTTACCAATACATGGCAATTTTCTTTAATTTTTAAACCACATCAATCTCCATCCACTACAAGTCGATAATTGCGAGAGCAATTCGCGGCTTGTGGTGGGTGAAGATGACAATGGTAAATTCAGGCTTGAAAGGGTTAACTGACAAAAACTGTCAAATGTGGTAATAATGGTTGACACAACTTTAAAAAACGACAAAACTTGGATATTATATCCAGAGTATGGTACTTTACTCCCTATTTGAATAACAACTGAGTCATTGTCATGTGACAAATTGTGTCACCTTCAATTGTTGAGGGGTAGATCACCATTAGTGTCTTATTCAGAGATTTTTAATACACCTGCACGGACAAATGCACATTGACACAGAGAAATATGATAATTGTGTTTATATAAAATGTCCTGCATTTTTTTGTATTTAATATTAATTCTTGTGCTACTAACGCAATTTTCAGCTTCAACTGTAGGAAAATATTTATTATCATGACAAATTTCAATCTCCAATATTGTATTATTGAATTAAATAAGCATCTACCAGCAACTATTTTATCTAATTTCGTAATATTTCTATTGAACTAAGACATTCTTAAAGGTGATCTATCACCCCTTATATGGTATGAATAATTATATCCTTATATGGGGTGATTGGCTATCATGTGACCCTGGTCACATGATAGCCAATCACCCCATATAAGGAAACACTTGTGCCCCATCTTGTGGCAACTTTGATTTATTTGCCACAAATTTATTCATACTATATAAGGGGTGATATGTCACTTCTAAAACAAGATATGTACGGCTGCAGCAGCACAAGGTTTCATAGAAAGATTTATGTCACTGTGTGGAGAGACAAATGATGAGACAAAGAGTTTCCCAAGGGACAGAAAAAAAATCAGAATTTCATTGATGGTGTGCTAAGTCATAATCTCACTCGATATTCTTTTTCCTTTTAATGATGTAATTAATTAGTTGTTTATATGAGCAATGAATATTTATATTAACTGCATAAGTTACGGAGGGGATCAATAGCATCTTACGAATGTGTAAAAATATATCTTCAAAAATTCATAAAAATAATAAAAAATTCGTCCGGAGATTTTGAAAAATGAAAAATCCACTGAAAAGGCAAAATCCGTATAATGGACAAATATACAGACACATCTGCAAATTTACTAGCCGTAGGCCTACTGAAATGAAAGCTAAATGAATCAACATACATTAAAAAATACATTATTGTGAATCACCGAGAAAGTATGTGATCACAATTTGTGATCACATATTTTCTCAATACAGATCGGAATGAAAAAAACCAAACACGTCTTCGGCTGAACTGAAAAAAACATGATAACAACAAATACATATCATCTTTAAATGAAAAGAAAACATGGATTATTTATTAGCTTACGGCCTTGAAGGCTATATATAAGTCAAGTATTAAATATATACCACAATTATTCGTCACCGTAAGCCGTAATGTAAGTCATGTTGCATTCTTAAGTTACACTGACACATAACAACATAAAAATATTCGTCTCCATTACATTGTTAACATGGCAATGGAAGTTTGAAGCTACTATAATCGTATACCAGACACTTTAATGACCATCAACGATACACTGAAATACAAAATTCATCGGTCTGTAGTCTCGACATTTCAACTTGTTTTGTTCACTTAATGTATTGACGCCTTCTCAATTAAAATCAGATTCACTCACACCAACGAGTGGCTCTGATTGATAACACTAGAATATGTGCTATCAGGAATATTTATATGAGTTTTGAAATAATGATAAAAATGACATTACTGCAGTAACTTTTTCGTGGAAGGTGATGACGATGAGAGGGGGGATCTTCACACAAAACTTGAAAAAAAAAGGTTTTCATGCGACAGTAATATTTATTCCTCGGCTTCAACGAACACTGCTGGTGTGCACAGTAAAACTATATGCTCGGTTTCACAAATGTGTCTGATAATATATGCCTATAATGCCTATTTTTACTTGTAAACAAGATTTTAACTAGATTGTCATTGGACACTGATTGTTGTGTTAACCCTATGACCCCTCACGATGCATCAAAGCATCATTTTACATCCCTGAAAACAGACTTAATTTTCCCACAACTAAGCGTTTTAGAATGAATATTTCCATGAAACTGGTTTACCAATACATGGCAATTTTCATTACTTTTTCACCCACATCAAATCATCTTCATCCACTACAAATCTAGAATTGCGATAGCAATTCGCGGCTTGTAGTGGATGAAGATGGCAATGATAAATTCAGGCCTGAAAGGGTTAAGCGCTCTATGGGGACACAGGATTTAAACCCGTGACAGAACTGATTGGGGGGGGGGGGTGGATCTGCTTTTAAATTAGAATGGTAGCGACGCAGATAGATCAAAACAAATCAATGTCAGCGTTCAGAAATTCTTAATTTTTTTGCAAGATGTAAAAATATGGACACTTCGAGATACTACTGCAATTCGATCTTATTATTCAGAGTAGATTGAAGTTAATAATTCACCCCAATTGATAGTTGGATAATGTAAAAATTATATTTGTTTACATGTGAGTTATCCCGATATGCAAAGTAAACCGTGGTTTTATGACACATTAACAAAGGATATTTATACTAATAATGCTGATAAGAATACACCACTATAGCAGGTATGTAACTGACGTATAACTATCATATGTTATATATCATCCCTTAAAATGTCTCATTACGACTCAGAAGATAAGTCAAATAAACGACACTTTGTCTCCAAGAGCACAACATACAGAATCAACAGACAGAATCATGTATAAATAAAATTTAAAAACGATTACAAAACGTTTATGTAAACAAGATTATGTACTATTCTTTAACGTGTATAATATTGTATTCAAGTGTGAAAGGAAATTTTATCAAAAAACTGCTTATAAGCCCTTGATCAAACACGTAAAATAGGATGGGAAGACGCGTTCTCTCAATCCAAAAATCTGATTTGTGAGCCTTTTTAACCCAATAGCATTTGCTATCAGTGATGCGGAACTAAAAATGTGTATTATTATGTTATGCGAAAAGAACAATAATGCATTCATTCATTCATTCATTCATTCATTTATTCATTCATTCATTCATTCATTCATTCATTCATTCATTCATTCATTCATTCATTCTTTATTATTCATTCATTTATTCATTCATTTATTTATTCATCCATTTCTTTATTCATTCATTCATTCATTCATTCATTCATTCAGTCACTTATTCATTCATTCATTCATTCATTCATTCATTCATTCATTCATTCATTCATTCATTCATTCATTCATTCATTCATTCATTCATTCATTCATTCATTCATTCATTCATTCATTCATTCATTCATTCATTCATTCATTTATTTATTTATTCATTCATTCATTCATTCATTCATTCATTCATTTATTCGTTCATTCATTCATTCATTCATTCATTAATTTATTCATTCATTCATTCATTCATTCATTCATTCATTCATTCATTCATTCATTCATTCATTCATTCACTCACTCACTCACTCACTCACTCACTCACTCACTCACTCACTCACTCACTCACTCACTCACTCACTCACTCTTTCATTCATTCATTCATTTATTCTTTCATTCATTTATTCATTCATTCATTCATTCATTCATTTATTCATTCATTCATTTATTCATACCGTGCAGATTTTGTGCAGATTTTGAGCTAAAATGACTGATAATATTATTGATTAATAATTCAATACGTTTTTCAATCTGTCTTATACTGAGCTTGTGGTGTACAAGTTTGTATTCAAACAAACGCTAACAATATCACTATGCAGAGACAGTGATGTAAAATGTTAACCCCTAGAGCACTAATGTCGAACAAAGTAGATATTTTTTGCTTTAGTAGCACCTGTATGCCCCTGAAAATCTGATAACCAGTTGCTAAAAGGAAAATGTGCCTTCAATATTAAAACACTGATATTTGCTGGGACTTAAATTTCACAAATCACATAAATTTTCTGTTACTTGAAGTTGTGGATCGCCTTAACGAGACACAACTTCAAATGACTGAAAATTTAAATTGGATAGCTCGGTGCTCTAAGGGTTATAGTTCGCAAATGACAACAGTATCGCAAAAATATGACCACCGCAGTTGTGAATTTTAATTAAAATGTCACATGGTTCATGAATGAAAATTCAAATCATTTACAGCAGTGGAATCTTTCCAATGAATAATATCCCCCCCCCCCACTACAGTAAGATTCGACAATAAAATATTTGTTTCGTATCGGGCCTACGTCAGATGTGAATGCCTGTTCTGATTCACATCTCAGAATCGAAATGGCGTGATTTAATTGACCCTTGTGCTGCTGGAAACGTATATATACAGTTTAACCCTTGTGCTGCTGGAACCGTATATATAGTTTCACACCAAATAAAATGCCACTGAAATCCATAAAACAGTTTGTAAGAGATTACTCTGTTATCTGGGCCGCTAACTCACTTAGTGCGCGAGGCCCAGTCACACTGACCGCCATTTTGTTTCCACAGCCAGCCGTGTAAAAACGACACTCGCGCTGCCTGCCAAAAATCTCGGATACCATGAACATGATGAAATTGAGACGAATATTTCAAGTACCTACGAGAACTAGGCCATTTTCAGCAGGCGTAAGCGTTTGGTCGTATTAGAACTATTACATTTAAAAATGGAGGTCACTGTGTCAGAGCCTTGCGATGTCATCAGGGTAGTGAGAGATGGTCAGTTAATCAAAGAATGAAATTTTATAGATCACAATTTTTTATAAATAGACTTATTTCCCGTAATTTGTTACTATTTTCCTCACCCTTCCCTGGGATCCAGTACTATATCTGGCCTGTCACTCACAATTCACTAGGATCCAGTACTGTATCTCTAGCCTGTTACAAAACGTGACATCATTCAGCAAAATTTGAAAATCGTTGACCAAATGTGTTTTTATTAATTTGAAATCTTCATAAATATCTTATTTATATAGCTCTTTCCGCTTCGTTTGAATACCTATATGTTCTGGGTCTACGGCCATCATAAATATTGTACTCTTTCAGCGCGGGGATCGACTTTAGACGTCGGAATCGGTCCCCGCGCCGAAAGGGCCAATATTGAAGTGTCACATACCCACTCACATCATTGGCTCATTTGACAGTTCAACTCCTACGGGTCAATTATAAAGGTCCGCAATGTTGGAAGGTCGGGTGTGAATTTGACGACCATGCAGCGCGAGCACTGCATGTATTAAACCAAGCAAACACGAAACATTAGCACAATGTTGATTCAATGTTGGTCCACCGTCTTCGACGCTTGCCCAACATTAACCCAACATTGAGTCAATGTATCGTATTTGCATATATTCTGTTGTGTTTATCTGAGGTTAAATCTTGACCCTTGTTTCAGTCCAATAAGTTAGAAATTCCTACCTGATGCTGGCTCAATTATGGGCCAGCGTTAAAGCCGCTGGCCCATTATCGGGCCAACATTGGGCCAACGTAATGTGCTTGCCGAGAGACCAGTGAGCACATTAATAAGACGAGACGAACAAATTAATGAGGCGTTGAATCAATGTTAGTTTAGGGGTTTTGTCAAGTTAAAAAAATTCCAAAAATCCGAGAAAAACTCGGATTAGTCAGACACCACTCACCCACCCCATTATCCAATTTTTTATTTTTTTTTAAAACATTTCGAAACATGAGAACAACACAAAAAACACGAAAAAACACAAAATTTCCCCCCAAAAAAAAAAATCTTCGACGCTGGACCTACGTTAAACCAACATTGATTCAACGCCCTGTGTGTGCTCGGTATGTAGAAAAGAAAAAAGACATACAAACTCAAATGCTATGGTAAACGTAGTCGGTCAGTTAGCAAACCCCTTTTGGCTGACCTTTCAAACTGTTTCCTATTTGTCGTGATAAACCTCTAACTAAAATTTCTGTGATTGTTTCATTTTGTGTGAAATTGTCACAGATCGAAAAATAAATTTCGAACTGTCAGCGCTTGAATAATGAATGATGATGAATGAATGAATGAATGAATGAATGAATGAATGAATGAATGAATGAATGAATAAATGATAAATGAATAAATGAATAAATGAATGAATGAATGAATGAATGAATGAATGAATGAATGAATGAATGAATGAATGAATGAGTGAATGAATGAATGAATGAATGAATGAATGAATGACAATGACAATGACAATGACAATGACAATGACAATGACAATGAAGTTTATTCATGGTCTCCAGTAGAGACAAAAGAGCCAGGCGGACAACATTCTATTATACAATAGCAAGAATATATAATTCTTGACAATAGTTACATTTGTATTATTCATTTTCTACAAGAATATACAAACAATATCGACCCTGGCCTAATAAAGGCATGGGGCAAAAAGTAGAAATATACTATAATAACTCCCAGTAATGTAATACGAAATAACAACTCCTAGTATATTTAAATATTCATATTACATAATATGTACCCATATTCACACATCTTCTTACGAAATAACAACTCCTAGTATATTTAAATATTCATATTACATAATATGTACCCATCTTCACATTTTCTGTACTATGACAGCATTGTGTCGCTTCACCTCAGTACTGCGCACGCTGGCTGCAGACAGAGGTTCTGTACAACATGCTGTCACATAAGAGCCCTCCCAGAAAAAATATTTTACAACAGAACAATATTTAAATTACACAATCGAGCGAACGAACGAACGAACGAACGAACAAACGAACGAGCGAACGAACGAACGAACGAACGAACGAACGAACGAACGAGCGAACGAACGAACGAACGAACGAACGAACGAACGAACGAACGAACGAACAAACAAACAAACAAACAAACAAACAAACAAACAAACAAACAAAAAACAAACAAACAAACAAACAAACAAACAAACAAACAAACAAACAAACAAACAAACAAACAAACAAACAAACAATCAAACGAACGAACGAACGAACGAACGAACGAACGAACGAACGAACGAACGAACGAACGAACGAACGAACGAACGAACGAACGAACGAACGAACGAACGAACGAACGAACGAACGAACGAACGAACGAGCGAGCGAGCGAGCGAGCGAGCGAACGAACGAACGAACGAACGAACGAACGAACGAACGAACGAACGAACGAACGAACGAACGAACGAACGAACGAACGAACGAACGAACGAACGAGCGAGCGAGCGAGCGAGCGAGCGAGCGAGCGAGCGAACGAACGAACGAACGAACGAACGAACGAACGAACGAACGAACGAACGAACGAACGAACGAACGAACGAACGAACGAGCGAGCGAGCGAGCGAGCGAGCGAACGAACGAACGAACGAACGAACGAACGAACGAACGAACGAACGAACGAACGAACGAACGAACGAACGAACGAACGAACGAACGAACGAACGAACGAACGAACGAACGAACGAACGAACGAATAATTTGATGAATGGGGCTTTACGCTACCTTCGTGCACATATATTATATCATTTAGGCTAAATTGAACCTTCTCAGGATGGTGAGATCAATCAAATAATGACACAACACTTCAGACACAGAATTTGGAATGCGAGCCCTGGCGATTGATTCCGAGCACGCTACATGTACCTCAGTCACGGAGGCTCCCCACAATACTAAACCTTCACCTGTTTACCGGCGGCGCAGAAGAAATGTTTTATCTCTTTGAAACCTGAAAACAAGCGCCGTGCTGGTAGGGTTTCGTGAGAGCATGCCCAGCAGTTACAAGACGTCGAATCAATGTTGGCTTACTGTTGATCCACCGTCTACGACGCTGGACCAATGTTAAACCAGCATTGATTCAACATTTTGTGTGCTCAGCAGGTTGAATCAATGTTTTTTTTATAAAGATTTTTTATTTTACAATTGAAAAAATTTTAACGCTCGTCCACCGTCTACGGCGTTGGACGAGCGTTAAGCCAACATTGATTCAGCGTCTTGTGTCGGCTGGGCTATCTCTTATAGAGTGATTTTCCGGGTAAGTCCGGGTAAGAAAATCACATGGTGCGCCGCACTGCAGACAGAAAAGACTCGATGGTGTCACAACACAGCTCGCGGCGACGACAAGTCTGGACTGCCGCGGCACGCAAAGGGTCGCTGCACGTATGTGCCAAACGACCGGCCTCTTGACCCCTCGGATCGCCCACAAACTGGCACGAAGGACGCGCCGAATGCCTACTCAATGCTGGCCCAAAGTACAGGGATGTTGGGCCAGGGTTGAAGCAGCATCGGGCCATAGCTTATTTCAGCTTCCTGCTGTGTTTCTTGGCTGACTCTATTCCACCCAGGGCCAAAATTGTCCAACCCTTTGAGTACTGAGATATGCAGACACTTTGGTCCCACCCGAATGACGTTACTATTTGTATTATGACTCGAATAGACTAAGAACAAAATGATCTACATACTGTAAAATATTTACAAGGGAACAAGATGTCGATGCCTATGTTTCAAAAAAAACATGCAGTCGTGAGTCAAACGATGGAAGATAATAATAAAACCGCAGATTTTTCAATTTTTAAAATAATATCCATAATATTATGCAGAATTATCTGCTTTGGCATTTAGGCGAGGACAAATTTCACATTCAATACGTTGACCGATGACACATTAAGTATAAAAAACAAGTGATTTTTTATTTACGCACTTGAAATTATTGTGGGTCGCTGAACCTGAAGTGCGTAAAAAAACTGTTCCTTCTCGTGACCACGCCAAATATGTGACACACTTCTTAACCCCCAGCAACTTTGTGTCAACTGGAAAAGATAATGTTTTAAAAACTATAAGTCAAATATTATGCGCGCCTTGTACTTAATATGTCAGTAGACTGGACAAGTCCTGTAGATAATGACCAGAGGCTTCAAAGGTCAGAGTGTCCACCTCCCTGCACATGACGACACAAGACATTGATCCAATGTTGTATTGAAGTTGGCCCACCGTCTCCGATACTGGCCCGACATCAATACAACATTGGATCAAGGTCTTGTGTCTTCTGGTTGAATATGACATACTGTAAACGCTGATATTTTCACAAGCTGAAAAGTAGCGGACGAGGTCGCCGGTCAGAAACGAAGTGTCAGTCAGGTGCCCAGTTTAGCTGAAAAATCATTTTATGATTATTGAAGGGGCTGTCAGGAGAGAACGTAGGGTAGTGGTTAGCACCATACTGACTTTCACGCTAGAGTTTGGGTTCGTTTCCCGGTCTCGGCGGTTTGAAAGAAACAAAAATGTTTCTTCCCCATCTACTCGTAAAACTCAGTATTGTGGGGAGCCGTGCCCGAGAGGTAGCGTGCTCGGCCTCAGATCTCCAAGGTTTGAATCCTATGTCTGGAGGGCAGTGTCATCTCAATCATCTCACCATCCTCGGGAGGTTCTCCTGGCCCACCTTAACCTGTATGTGAACAAAAGTGGCATAAAGCCCGATTTATTTCATTTTTGGAAGCCGGGAAGTAGACCCATTTTCGTTTTATGCCTAATAAATTACAAGAACGTACTTTATTTTTTAAATTTTACTTTTAGTCACTCCCCGTGTCCTTAGAGACTCACTTTGTAAGTTTCTATAGAATAATGACAAAAAGCATATTGATATGTAGGACGCGCCTCTGAGCTCATGCCTCTGATAAATGTAAACATACTTAGCTGATCAATTGATTGATTGATTGATTGATTGATTGATTGATTGATTGATTGATTGATTGATTGATTGATTGATCGATCGATGGATCGATTGATCGATTGATCGATTGATTGATCGATGGATCGATGGATCGATTGATTGATTGATTGATTGATTGATTGATTGATTGATTGATTGATTGATTGACTGATTGATTGATTGATTGATTGATTGATTGATTGATTGATTGATTGATTGATTGATTGATTGATTGATTGATTGATTGATTGATTGATTGATTGATTGATTGATTGATTGATTGATTGATTGATTGATTGATTGATTGATTGATTGATTGATCGATCGATAGATCGATTTATCGATTGATCGATTGATCGATTGATCGATTGATCGATTGATCGATCGATCGATCGATTGATTGATTGATTGATTGATTGATTGATTGGTCGATTAATTGATTGATTGATTGATTGATTGATTGATTGATTGATTGATTGATTGATTGATTGATTGATTGATTGATTGATTGATTGATTGATTGATTGATTGATTGATTGGTTGATTGATTGATTGATTGATTGATTGATTGATTGATTGATTGATTGATTGATTGATTGATTGATTGATTGATTGATAGATTGATTGATTGATTGATTGATTGATTGATTGATTGATTGATTGATTGATTGATTGATTGATTGATTACGTTGTCAGCTTTTCATCTGTCTGTGAGATTCTGACGTGAGACGTCAGATTCTGACGTATAAAGACGGTCCCCGCACTGAAAGAATTGACATATTTATAATGGTCTTGGACCCATAGCATAGGTATTCAAATTAAACAGAAAGAGCTAACTAAGACATTTGTGATGATTTCAAATTGAAAATAACCCTTTGGTCTCAATGATTTATACAAAAAATATTTCAGCGCTTCAAGTGTTTAATGGATATCTCCCAAAAACTTCATTAATTTTGTTGAATTTACTTTATAATTATTTATTTCTTCCTATTATTTACTCACGAAGAGGTGACAACTACTCACATTTTTCCTTTTGGTCAGTTTAGATCGTGAATTGTCACAGCTACAAAACACAACGAAAGCTACATTTGATCCCTTGTCAGATAATTATTAGTGACATAAATAGGCTGTCTCGTCGGTGTCATCCCGATTAAATCTAATTAGGCAGCCACGAAATAAAAATGGTAGAGACGTGTCGTGACACAGATATTGTCAAAAGTGAGAGATCATGCGTCCGCCACACAGCAGCAAACTCAGTATTATTATGTGTATCATATGGCCCTTTGTCTGTTACTGACGCAATTAACCCTTTTATCTCTAAACATGCACGACTATAAACGTTTTTGTGATATTTTTTTTAGGCGATCAAATCAGTGTTAGTTAAAAAGAAATGAGTGTTTAAACTTGCAGGTTAACAAATATTTGGTCACAAATTACTCAAATATGTGTAATTTTCACCCACTTGAAGTTGTGGGTCGCGGTAACGAGACACAACTTCAAGTGGGTGAAAATTACTCATATCTGAATATCTTAAATAAATTCAACTTCTCTAATTTAGCGCCGCAAGGGTTAACATACAGTTACAATTTAACTGTGGATATATTATTCCCCGAAAAAAATAATTTAGCGAAAACACAATTGAACCTGTGACGACAATAGTTGTTTTTATATCAGCTCAGCTCATCTTCCACAGCAAGTTATCTTACCCACGAGAACACGCAGTGCGATACCTTGCTTTATCGAGCATAGCGTTCAACTATTTTAAATAGCGAGATACCTTGAATGTCGCGCGTCTCAAGACCGGCCAATTCTGTGAAACGCAGTGACGTCACTCGGTGAAAAGATAGTTATATAACACCCCCTCCCCCATACTTCATTCTGTGAAACGCAGTGAAGTCACTCGGTGAAAACAAGATTATATAAGATCCCCTCCCCCATACTTTATTGTATTTGCCAGCTCGGTGAAAACAAAGGAGGTCAAGGTCATTGAATTTCACAGAATCAGAAAGCGCCTGAGAGCTGGCTGAGAGCATAGCTTGCTTGTTTCCGTTGGTATGATAGATCAGATAGATATATAAGCTTGGAATCTCACGCTGATGCCATTGTGTTCCCAGCTCCCTGAATGGCGGCCACTATATGATTACTGGCCGCCATGACGAATTCGGCACACCTCACTGTCCAAACTGAGAGATTCCCAACTTGTCCATATAATACATCTGGCAATGGAAACAGGTAACTGTGCACGAGAGGTGAACAAGAGGTCAATTCTTCCCGACCTTTTATGACATATTTATAAATCTGAAACATCCAATAAGGTTTGAATATCAGACACACCCCCGAGATGACCACATAGGCAGAATAACTGATCGCAGTACTCGATACGGCCAGGCTCCTGCGGTAAGCAGTCAGCAGTCGCGTGAGACTGGCCAAGGGAAGATGGCTCAGCCAAGTGAAAAGTTCTTGGCTCTGCCAGGCCAGTGAAGGTGTCCCAGCTCAGCTCGGTCTATATTATGGACTATATTATGTCGTATAGTAGGCAGAGCTGAGTTGATGTAAAACAAATATCCGCGGTGCGGTTGGCAATGGTGAACATCAATCCCAGCAAACACGAGGCATACACCCAATGTTGGGCCAGCGTCGTATACGGTGGCCCAACATTGTACCGACATTGGGTGAATATCTAGCGTTTGCTGGAAAATCACGACAACACGAGGCATTCACCCAATGGTGTTTCAATGTTGGGCCAGCGTCTTCGACGCTGGCCCAAGATTGAAAAAGCATCGGGTGATTGACTCGTGTTTTTTGGGAAAGGGCTAAATCTGGACTACCGTCTCAGAGGGTGTGCCAACTTCCAACCACCATTGGGACAACTCTCCTATCTTCTAAGAGTGGGTGACATTTGGAATTATAAAATATTTTCGAATCAAAAAAGACAAATTTAGAATTTGTAAATTTAGAATAATATGGAGCTAAAAGGGTTAGGTTGCGTAGCCAATATTATTTCGGAATTACAATTGCATCATTTATCCATTCTGATATGTCCACCGGGACTCCAAGGGTGAGGATGGGTTTCTCCTGGGTGCGTCTAAAGCACGGATCACGGAATGAAAACCGGATCAATCCGGATTTAGAACGGGTATCGCTCTCTCGCTGGCGGTGTTCTGAGCCCCCACCAAAAATAAGTAATTAACACTTTGAGGCCCATGATGCCTCGACATGTCTTATTCTACTAGGTGCATGACTGATGCAGCTTCCCAGCAACCACAAAACATTTGTATAACTTTTATACAATGTTGGACCAACGTCGGAGACGTTGGGCCGACGTTGTATAAATGTTATACAGATGTTTTGTGATTGCTGGGTTACGCTAGTGGTGCACACATTTTCAGCAGAATTGTGTTTCTTCTGTTGAGATTACATATAAAAAAGTAAGTGATATATAAACATTTTGCGTACTACTGTCGCATCAATTCATCGCATGGTAGATACATGGTATATTCGGCGCCCATGAATCACATAAGATATGTGTTATAAATGCTTTAATACTTAACTTAATATAAAAAAACCAGATTGATCACTAAATGACCACACATGACGATACAGACATTATGAACTATCCGTTGTTATAGTTATTTAAATGTTAGTAGTCTATTCTTTCACCGAAAGCTAAAAGGCAGCATCTGCTTACTTTGCAATTAAGCAGATACTGCCTTTTGTCTTTGCAGAGCAGTTTTGTATGGGTTGAAAACTGGTGAGAAAAAATCCATGGGTGTTATTCCAGCGGACACAAGATGTTAAATCAATGTTGATTTAACGTTGGTCCAACGTGGTATAGGGCCTATATTCGGTGGACCAACGTTAAAACATTATTGATACATCTTAATTCCCAACAAACACGACGCATTGAACTAATGCTGGTTTTATGTTGGACCACCGTCTGCGACGCTAGCCCAACGTAAAACCAGCATTGGGTCAATGCGTGGTGTTTGCTTGGTTGTGTCTGCTGGGTTATTTTTACTTACAATTTGAATCAAACTACAATTTAAAGGTGATCTATCACCCCTTATATAGTAAGAATGATTTTGTGACAAGTAAATCAAAATTGCCACAAGATGGGGCACAAGTGTTTCCTAATATGGGGTGATTGGCTATCGTGTGACCCTATGAGAGGGTCACATGATAGCCAATCATCCCATATAAGGACATAATTATTCATACCATATGAGGGGTGATAGATCACATTTAATGTCAATTTCTTCTTCAAATACATGTCACTTGTTTGAAAGAGATAAGGGCAGAGAGCGGTCATATAAGCAATCAGCACATTCCCAGCAAACACAAAACATTTGCATAACATTTATACAAGGTTGGACCAACGTCGAACACAAAACATTTGAATACCATTTATTCAAGGTTGGACCTACGTCGAAGACGTTGGTCCAGCCTTGTATACATGTTATGCAACTGTTTTGTGTTTGCTAGGAATTAAGGATGAATATGTTATGATATAATATTATACTATATTTCATTCAAGTAATCTTGTGCAATGTTACATGTCAAATTTTAATATATTCTAGGATTATTAGACAAGGCTCTGCATTGCAGGCGCTGAAAATTAAAAATATTAATTACAATTTCTCGATCCCATTATTTAATGAGTTCTAAATCATAACATTTTTCTGCAATGCCCTCAGAACAGGCATCCAGCCACAGGCGCAGATTATCACTCATGACGTCACTGCCGGTGAAGGTCACCAGATCCTGGCAGACAGTGACGTCATCACACAAGGTCAGCCACATGACAGAGCCGTTGATTGGGTGAATTGATCATCTCAGTACGGTGGCTAGATTTAGTTCCTGAAACATCCTATGTTAAAGTGGCTCCGTGGGATGACATCGAGTTTGGTTTTCAATTTTGTAATGAAGTAGTGGCTCCCGCAGATCATGATTTAGGTTTCTTAAAAATGTTCGGATTTAAAAAAAACATATTTTATCAACATTTATAAGAATCCAGAGAAAACATAAAAAACTATTTGCACACCTAAAGGATGGTTACATGTTAGCAAAACATTAGGCCACATGTTGGTGCCGTCGGCCCAGCGCTGGGTAGACAATCGGTGCTGCAGGGGATTCCCCACTCTTTCTCTTTCACATAACAATTCTTAACGGCATAAAGTGTTGTATAATGCACACATTTGTGTTTACATGTCAATATTTGACTTCAAATAAAACTAGTTCAATATTTTTTAGTGCTTTTGATTTTGATGACTTTTTTATACTTAGTTTAGATCACTTCACATGATAAATTAATGTTGACAGGTGCTATTTTGCGTTAGGCGTTATATAACGCTCTAATTTAGGCCGTTGTGCCTTAATTTAGGGCGTGATCACTGGTGATATAGCATTACCTACCCAGCAAACACGAGGCATTCACCCAATGCTGTTTCGATGTTGGGCCAGCGTCGAAGACGCTTTATATTAGATAAGATACCCAGCAGACAAAAGACGTTGAATCAATGTTGGTTTACAGTTGTTTCATAGTATACGACGTTGGACCAACCTTAAACCAACATTGATTCAACGTCTTGTGGCTGCTGGGTAAGAGTAATAAAGATATATCTGTCCAAATACATAGAATCTCTACTTAGGGGACCTACATAGTCGGTGCTGATGGGTAGTAATCCAAAATCGATGGATAAATAGTTATTTGTGTAATCGAACACAATTTGTCAGTAGACCAACACTCCAGTAACCACTCCATTAACCACAAAATATTTCTATGACATTTATACAATGTTGAACCGACGCAAAGACGTTGGGCCGACATTGTATAAATATTATACAAATGTTTTGTGTTTTCCGGGACAAGCCTCTATATTGGGACATCTGCCTTCACATTTATTTAGGGAAGTGAATAACACTTTCAAAATCATATTCAGTAAAGGTCATATAATTATATTCATTATTAAATTTGAGAACGATGATCTGCCGGAATAATTGATCAAATATTTACATCTATGTTCACAAATATAATCAATCCATAGCCTACATACGCGAGCATGTAGTGATTGGAAAATTAATAATTTATAATAATTTATGGAATATTATAATAATAATCAGAAATTAGATTTTCTATAATATTTAGTTAAAATGTATTATTCATGCAGAACTGGCAAATATAACAATAATAATATTTGTATTCACCTTCTATGTATTCACATTCCGAAAAAACCTCACTGAGCAATTAAAATATGTACAAGGTTCGAAGAAATATGAACCTTGTGGCTTCACTCCTCACTTTCTGTTACAGTATTACCCGTAAACACAAACCATTTGTATAACATTTGTATAATGTTGGACCAACGTCGAAGACGTTGGGCCAACGTTGTACAAATGTTATACAAAATTTAATGTTTTGTGATTTCTGGGTATAATGTCTGTTTGCTGTTGTTGTTGTTGTCCTTGTTTTTATTGTGATTTTGATAACGAATGACATTATTAAAAAGTAAGGTGTGGTGGCTTTTGTAAATTGCTTAGTTTCCCTCTAATTTTATATAATTTATAAATTATTCTGTTTGTGTCTAAATAGCATTTATCATTTCACGCATTATTAATAAGTAAAATAATATTTAAAGTTGCCAGGTTACAGGAATGTATGTTAATTTTTAGGGAGACACTTAACATTATCTACATTATAATACGGTCTGCGAAAAGTAGCTGGCAATCAAACCTATTGTCAGGAGATATTTCGTTTAAATTCTTAAAACCAGTTTATTCGGCAAAGAAAATCTTGATCGCAGTCTGAAGATTTTCTAGGCAAATTGACAAATCCTCTAATTGTGCCAATTTTTTGAACGTGCCCCCCCCCCCCACCCAAGTTGATGCGGGAAACCATTTTTCAGACACTGTGGGATTCAGATGCTCGACGCCTGACTATCTCTGGCTCCATTTTGCCGCACTCCGTGTCCGCAATTTATCGATCGGCCGATGTCAGGTCCCGCGACACGTGGAAGCGGCGACCCTCTCATCCCCACAGCCGATCGTTCACTGCATCGCATCGATCCCTGCTAGGGGGGCGGGGTCGATATCCGAGGGAGGGGTGATGCAGGATAAAAATGGAATGAAGTGAAAAAATGTTAAATGGGGAGGCGATATTTTGACCCCCATGTGCAAGTCTACTGTAATATAAAAAATACTAAATGACGAGTGGGGTTTGACAAATTATTTTACATGTGCCAGTGACAATGCCTCGATCCGGACCTACATCGTCCCACACTATGATCACGAGGATTCAGCTTTTGGTTTTCTTGAGTTATGTTCCATTCTCCCTAAACACTGGTAAAAGTCGCCTTCTTTGACATAAGTAGGCCTAAGGTTTTAACCCTTTGACTTCCAGGCCGGGGTGCATGCCAGGATCCACATATACTGGTGTAGGAGTGCTATTTTTCGTCATTTGAAGCTGGAATTGCTAACGCAATTTCCAGCTTCAAATGACGAAAAATACATAAATGTAGTATATATTTGACGAAAATTTGTGTCATTTTATGGTTACGTTCATTGACGAATGACGACGGAAATTTCCGTCATGTATGGTAGTGAAAAGGTTAAAAAAACAGAAGTTCTTCCCCGCTCACTCGTAAAGATTCAATATTGAGAGGAGAGGTAGCGTGCTCGGCCACAGATTGCCAGAGCTCGAATTTCGAATCCTGTGTCTGGAGGGCAGGGTCATCTCATTCACCCCACCATCCTCACGCAGTTCTCCTAGCCCAGTGTAGCCTATGTGTGCACAAAGGTGGCGTGAAACCCCATTCATTCATTCGACATTACTACATAGCAAACACAAACCATTTGTGTAACATTTGTACAACGTCTTCGGCGTTGGGCCAACATTGTACAAATGTTACACAAAATGGTTTGTGCTTACTAGGTATGCGATATTCCTATAATAGCATGGGGTCTATCTACACGATTAGCATTTGTTGTAGGCCTATTTACACTGTCATATCACCCCTTATATAGTATGAATAAATTTGTGACAAATAAATCAAAGTTGCCACAAGATGGGGCACAAGTGTTTCCTTATATGGGGTGATTGGCTATCACGTGACCCTCTGAGAGTCACATGATAGCCGATCACCCCATATATGGGGTGATTGGCTATCATGTGACCCTCTGAGAGGATCACATGATAGCCAATCACCCCATATAAGGACATAATTATTCATACCATATAAGGGGTGATAGATCACCTTAATGTATGTAGGCCTATACTTTGTTGTTGTGAATGACAACTGAAATTTTCAGCAGCATATAACAATAATTTGTAATGGCTCCATCAAACTATTATTTGGGGGCCTAGGTCATTAATTTTTTTTAGTGGTTTTCAATGGATGTGATAAAAGTCCCTGTGGTTCGAAGGTAATATTTAGTCCAGTTTAGCCTATATGTGCATTATTTTCATTTTACTTCATAGGTAATAACATACGTCACCTGAGATGACGATGGCTCTGGGTCGAGTCCCGTAGCAATCTATGTACAGCCCAATTTGGCCTATGGAAACCAATATTTGAATATTTTATCGATGCCTAACAAAATGGGGTCTCTGGGCTGAGCGAACATTATAGAATGGATTCAGTGCGCCGCATCACCCACTCCTCTGCTAATATCCGTGAATGTGCATTCGCCAGATGTCGCTATGATCAGTGTGCGTGACCTAGAGACGTTCAGGCAAACACGACCCTTTGACCAAATGCTGGGCTGTTATTGGTCCAGCGTCGTAGAGGGTGGGCCAATATTAGCCCTGCATTGGGTTAAAGTGCCGTGTTTGGTGGGGTATAACCTTGAGATGAGAGGCAGCATCCCGGCAAATGCTGGACGTTCAACCGATGTTACTTAAATGCTGAATTGACTTTAGACGTCGGAATTTTCTGACGTCTAAAGTCGATAGACGTCAGATTCTGACGTCTAAAGTCGATCCCCGCACGGAAAGAGTAAAATATTTTTAATGGCCGTAACGTTAGACCCATAGCATAGGTATGCAAATGAAGCGGAAAGAGCTAACTAAGACATTTATAATTATTTCAAATTTAAATTTTCTCTCTTGAATTTTCTCTCTCTCTTGCGCGCGCTCCAGTCGCGGTAAAAACAGGAGATTGTGATGGTGTCGTAATATCAGATTATATGGATGGCTTCACGCTGCCGTTTTGTTACACGTGTCACCTGGCAAACATTAGACGTTGGCCCATCGCTGGTTTAAGCCAGCGTTGGCCCAACGTCTCACGTTTGCTGGGATAGCTTCGTATCGGCACGCCACTCGACAGGAGCGCCTATTTCAAGCAAACATAATGTTGAAACAGATGGCGTAAAATTCAACAACCGCGAATGCAAACAACCAGATAAGAGCCTCTTTGTTCAGAAGGCCCTGTTTGAAAAACCATACCCACTTAAGACACGTGATTTTGGCGTTGTCATGGACGCGCAGGCCGTCGCGAGGAAATCGTTGACCGTGACACACTGCTCTGTTTAGGGGAGGGGGGGGGGGGGTTGTAGATAGACTACTGCCTATTTTGGTAACGGTTAGTTGATTCATTGTGCTAAAAAAACACGCTTGTACGCCGATTTAAGAAAAGAACTGATTTTCACCAAGTGAGTGAAAATTATTCATATATAGCCTACATTTTGTTAATATATATTTTAATCCAAGATTTATTTTATTAATCCAAGATTTATTTTATTATTCTTGCTACTAATATACAATATACATACACCATCAATAATAATAATAATAATAATAATAAAGTCTTTATTTAGCGATGGTACAGGTATATACAACAACGTACAAAATCAATAAAAATTAAAAACATACATACATGTATGTACCAACCCACTGAGCATAGCTCATCCGCCGTAGGGCCTTCATACATAAACATTAAAAAACATACATCGATATATACATCTATTTAAATAATATAATAATATATACATAAATCGTATGATTCATTTACTTATATAATATAAAATAGTAATAATAGCATATATTTAAATTCGTGTACATGGTAAATCTGACAATCTATTTGGCAGCAACATATAATTTTACAAACATCTACAGAAGAAGTGATCATTTTGAAGTAAAACAATTTACATGATTGATTTGTATACATGGAAATAATTGATAAAATAAAATATACTTGGACATTTTTTATATTGAGGTATATTTATATAACTCAATACCTAACCTCATATTACATAACTTATAAAATAATGTATGGTATTGATATAATATATATACATACATACATATATATATAGTATATATATATACACAAATAACAGTTTTGAAATCTCGAATATTAATAATAAGTTTAAGAAATGAGAATACTGCTTTATATAGCTAAAAGGCAATAATAATTTCTTTTTGGGCTCGCACGGTAGAATAGTAGAGAATAATATTTATAGTGTTTTTGTCTTGGTTGCAGGGGCGAGTGATACATTCTGGGCGAAAATTAGTCTTATTTGTTAAATTTGAAAGCACACATTTTTCAAAATTAGAGGAATTTCTCGCAGAAATTTCACTTTGCAGAACTGTTAATATTCATGTGGTAATAAAAAAAAAATAATAGTCACGACAAAAAGGTTAATATGACCCTTTATACCCAAAGATGTGTGTGTACCTGAAACTTATGGTCTCACACAACTAATTACAGTCCCATAGACTTACATGCATATATTATCACCCACACGCTAGAGGCCACAGATCAATCAGGGACCGCTCTAATCCACTAGCCATATTTATCCATGGAAACCTCATGATGTGTGAATTAAAAAAAAATATTTTAAATGGGTGTTTACCGCTTTCATTTTTTTTTATTTGCAGCCGAAGTCAATGATTACCTTCAAAAGGTGGGAAAAGGCCATTGTCAGTGACTCTCATGGTTTAGACAGAGGTTGTGATTTGGTCCCTCATATTAATACGCCACTGTGTATTTCTTTTTTGTTTTCTGTGAATTCCAGACCTAAAATCAACCCTTGTGAGGAAACAAGCCACATAATACATTCTTATGAATACTTGTTGCCTTCCTGACCATGATAATTAGGGGGATCTGGCAAAAATTATATCAAAATAGTCCAGAACCAAACTTTTACTGAATAAATTCCAAGTAATTAGTTGTGTGAGACCACAGGACAAAGTTTAATATGACCCTTTAAACCCAAAGATGTGTGTGTAACCGAAACTTATATAAGTGGCAGGTGCGGCCCTTTAGTTCCTCTGGGTACGGATTAATAAATATACAGTACTGATTTAGCAAAATGGGACAAGCTTTTTCAGTGGGGCTAGCCCCGGCTAACGCAGGCTAGCCCTGGGCTAGCCCCATGTTCTCTCCCCACCCCATTTGGGGCTCGCATGTATGCGCCCAAAGTTATAAAATCCTTTAGCCGGGCCGCAATGTGCGTTTTGGTATAAGTTCATATAACTGGAGCCGCGCTCATATCGCCGGGGCTCAAGCCAATCTAGAGCCTCGGCGAATTGACTCAACGCCTGTATGTGTTAGTCAGGCGCGCTTCTCGTCTGGTCCAGTTTCAAGCTCGACCGGTGCGCCGGGCGAGCCTGACTTTCCAGGTGCCTGCTTTTTCATCTTCAGTTAGGTCTATTCCAGTGACCGTAGCTCCATAAAACCACCCATTTTCTGAATTTATACACTGAACTGCTTTTCCGATACTAAAGATAATGTCTAAATGCTAAAGGCTAAATGCTAAATGGCTAAGCAGAAATAAATGAGGACTGCAACAGGTCTAGATGTATACGCGTACGGACACTCAATTATTGCACGTTTAGAGCAACTCAGAGCTGTTTAGATGATGCTGAATGTGGTCAAGCTGAGCGCGCCCTGTCTTGCCCAGAGCGAGCCTGGCCAACCCGGCGAGATGACACATGGTTCACAGCATCCATGTTAGCCGCCACACAGTATACTGGGTGCAAGCCCAAGTAGGATTTGGGCGGGTATATTTTCCTGGCCCGAACCGTGTGGGGGCTCGAGCCCATTTCATGCGCTGGGCGCAACCAATTCTGCGCCTGTCTCGCCGGGCTTGCGCCCGGGCTAATGACGGGCTGGCCAGCGTTAACGCAGGCCAGCCACTGATGAAAAATCTGTCCCATTTTGTGAAATCAGTACTGTAACAATACAAGGATCGTGTACCCTTTTTTTAGATTAATCAGTGTGTTCACGATGGCAAGTCACCATTTGCTTCCTCAAGCTATAGGCTTATAATCTCCTGAATATCTCCAATGTCGTGAATTTTGTTTATTCCTTAACCTGCTGATCACGACTATTGTCGTTTTTAATCTATTTTATTAGTCGACCAAAATCACTGTTATTGGGAATTGAAATGTGTGTCTAAGCATCAAGATTTGCAATATATGTTTGCAAAATATGAGTAATTTTCAACCACTTGAAGTTGTGGGTCGCGGTAGCGAGACACAACTTCAAGTGGCTGAAAATTTGAATAAATTAACAGGATAAGGGGTAGTTCTTTTTGCTAAGTGACCCATCTGCAAGATATTTGTAAATACTAAAAATCTTAACCCATTGAACACGAGATTATTATGCTACTGCATTGTGTCTGAAACGAGATTATTTTATGACGTCATAGTTATCTCATGCAATCAAACCCGGAGATCTCCGGGCCTCGTATCAGAATGGACTCCCTAAATCACGGAGATGTCCGGGGCTCGTCACAAACGGGTTTTAACAAAACCACAAATAATATAACGCCCACTACCACTACTACAATGTTAGACAAACAACAGTAACCAATTGCTCTCCAAGTAAACAGTTACTGTTGACTTTGCGCGTCATTATACAATTGAAAAAGTCAAAATCTTTGAGCTACGTATATCTATAGGCTAGTTCATTCATATGGTCGAAAAACAACGAAGGCCAGTCGGGGCTGAACATTTAGCCTCTCTGATTTAGCCTAATGTGTTTATTAATCATAGCACCGACTAAGCTATGTGCGCGATAAACATTTTTGGTTTTATTTTATCTGTCAGATAACAATGAGACCTATTTTTAAGGGAACATTTTTCACTTCAATTTCATTTTTAACTGATACTATAGTATAATTATATATAGAGATTATTAGAAATTATATTATGTAGATATAGGCTATATATTTATAGGATTCCAGTGATATCTCTGCCCATTAAATACAAAACATTAGTATAACATTAAATTTTATACAATGCTGGACCAACGTCGAAGACGTTGGGCCGTCGTTGTATAAATGTTATACAAAATGTTTTGTGATTGCTGGGTGTGACAACGTTCGATCTGAAGTTGCTGCGCTAACACCGTGTTTCGTGTGTAATAATATAACTCACCTCTTGACGCAAACGACACATCAAACCGGAAGTTATCGGTCCGGAGAATGCGCGGAAATTGTGGCTGGATGATAGAGTAGTCGATAATAGGGGTTAACGACCCCCCGGAAGTTTACCAATGCGCGCCTGCGCCTCATCGGTTTCAGCCAAGTTTCTACCCAGGAAACTAATTATTAAAACATGGCCACGTTTCCGACGTCATACCAGTACATGTACACGTACATCAATGAACGTGCCTCGCTCAAATACAACTACAGAAAAATACTAAAAATAACATACACTTAAAAAATGTAGGTCTATGGGGGGGGGGGGCGTCACTGCAGCACTTGTGCCGGAGAAAAAGGTGTGAGCTGTACGTCCCGCCACTCACAAATTTTAACAACGTTTGTAGTTTCTAACATAATCAATTATTCATACAACTTAGACAACTGCTTAAAAATTGACATTCAAGCGATAGCATGGGTGCGATTCTCACTCACTCACTCACTCACTCACTCACTCACTCACTCACTCACTCACTCACTCACTCACTCACTCACTCACTCACTCACTCACTCACTCACTCACTCACTCACTCACTCACTCACTCACTCACTCACTCACTCACTCACTCACTCACTCACTCACTCACTCACTCACTCACTCACTCACTCACTCACTCACTCACTCACTCACTCACTCACTCACTCACTCACTCACTCACTCACTCACTCACTCACTCACTCACTCACTCACTCACTCACTCCCTCACTCACTCATTCACTCACTCACTCACTCACTCACTCACTCACTCACTCACTCACTCATTCATTCATTCATTCATTCATTCATTCATTCATTCCAGTGGGGGCCCTGGTGCAGTGGCTAAAACTACTTGCTTGGAAAGTCGGAGATCGTGGGTTCGAATCCCACTCTGGCTTTCAATGAACAATAGTTTATTTCAAAGGATCTGCAAAAATATATACATATAAATTACAGACATGTATGAATACATGCCAGGAGAGCATTTTAAAGGTTCGTAATTATCATGTCATAATAATATAGCGTACAAGTTACTCACTTTAAGAAATAAATGATTTTCTCAATGAACTTGCATAATTTGTACAATTGATTTCTATTAGTTACATTCATTAGTGTTTCAAATTTAACTGATGAAGGTGAGTTTCTGTGACGTTTTTTATTCATTCCTTTCATAGGATTTCAAAGTGTGAGGACAGAAACTGTTATTATATAGTGAAATTCATCACCAATATCTTAGTTGTGGTGTATACCTCGTCTACAACCTGATTCAATTGGCAGGTTGTGGTTTCTACACTGAAACTTAGCCATGATGCATCTCTCGCGATAGGACAAATTTACCAAATATGTTTTTAAATTTGATGTTGTTGTAAACATCCTGTAATATAAACACTTGCTGCTAATATTAATTTCTGAGGTCTAATGTTGAAAAAATTGGTTTTAATCGTTGTTGTATTTTTTTTGCATGAATTTATGCTTTCTGGGATGAGTTGGTAATCCAAGACGTCCGAAAAACCACAACCTTCCAATATATTTTTCACAGTTGAAAAATACGGGGACTTGTATTTTATGGATTAAAAATTAATTGATATAAAACATTTGACAGTTTTGGTGTACTGCTGCTCTTATATATTCTAGTCCAAAACATAATCATTCTACTCTTGGCGTGTAGTACAAGAGGTGTTACGCCGAGCTCGCCATAAACCATGTTGGAACAAGTTGACTTGTTTACTTGCAGTACATATTTACAGAATCGCAAATGTATTTTTTCAATATTATCGGCACTTTCTGTTGCCCAAGCTTCACAACCGTATAAAAGAATGGATTTGACTAAAATATCGAAAAGTTCAAGTTGAATATCGACAGGCAGCTGGAGCTGCATGTCTACATTTACGTTATAACAAAAACATAGCTCGATTACCTTTGATAACTATTTTTTTTTGCATCCGTAAATATGAGGCCCAGGTAATTATATTGACCAACCACTTGAAGTTCGTTTTTTCCAAGAAAGAATTTAGGTTTTTTTCTTTTTTTTTCCACGAGAGAAGACAGTAATTTTAGTTTTTGCCACGTTTATGTTCAGTTTCCACATGCTACAATAACGCTCCATTATTTCAAAGAAACAAAATGTTCGGCCTCAAGCCTTCAACAGTTAAGAATGTGGTAGCCTACTCCTCGGGCTTTATCCTGGACATACGCGCCATCTGGTGAATAAGTGTAACATTACAAGTCTTTATGTGTCTGTGATTGGTTGGCGTCACCCGCATGTGCTTTCTAATCTAGATAGGCTATACCACAAGTTGGTGCACATCTTTGTCACCAAGTCTATTCTCCTGATTCATAAATGAACTAGCAGTAGAACTTAACAATCTGAATATTGGTATAGTTATAAATGGGAAAATTGTATGTACCTTGTTTTATGCAGATGATATTGTATTTTTTGCAGAAAACGAGGAAGATTTGCAACGTTTAATAGAACATGTTCATAAATGGTGTAAAATATGGAAAATGTTTGTAAATTCTAAAAAAAACAAAGTTGTACATTTTAGGAATTCAAGAAAGCCTGTTACTTTGTTTATATTTTCATATGTAGAAATGGACCTTGAGATAGTGAAAACATACAATTACTTACGTGTAAAATTTGACGAAAATATACATTTTAGAGATTGTATTAAAGCACGTTCTGATGCTGCTTCTAGAGCTTTTGCTGGGATTGTGTCGAAGTGTAGACAATATTCTGATATGGGATATAATACCTTTTGTCATATGTTTGCTTCTTTTGTGAAATTTGGTGGAATTCAAATATAAATATCTGTGATAAAATAACAGAGCGAGCCATGAGATATTATTTAGGTGTACATAATATTACCCCATTACCCGCATTATATGGTGAAATGGGCTAGCTAAAAACTAAATATCGTCATTATACATGTTATTAGATTTTGGAATCGTTTAGTAAATATGGAAAATCACAGATTAATAAAACATATTTTTTCAGTCAGACGCATTATTTTCATTGACAGGTAATATCATTCAACAGCTAAGTCTACCCGAAAATGTGTTTGAACTTTGTCGCGTGTGATATTTTAAATGTAAAACATAAAACTTTTTTATTAATGGAGCAAGAGTGGAAACGAGACATTTTCAATAAACCTAAATTGAGAAAATGTATTACCCTTAAAAAAATTTTTGCTATACCAGCCTATGTTTCGACATTAATATCTAAACCTCATAGAAGTATTTTTGCTCAATTTTGTTGTGTAATTTTATCTTTGATGGTGGAAACAAGTCGTAGACAGAGAGCTAGAGATGATACAACTGGACAGACACGCTCTCTGAAACTGGAAGAGCGTGTCTGTTCAATTTGCTCATCTGGCTAAGTCGAAGACGAATACCATTTCTTGTTAAAATGTAATGTCTTCGTCGTTATTGAAGTTGATTATATAAACAATAATATGCGAAATAACGCCGATTTCATCAATCTAACTTTAGAACAAAAATATACCTTTTTGATCACCAAATGTTGGAGAGAAACATTAAATTTTATATGCAAAGCTTTGGCAAAGAGAAAGACCTGTTTATATGTGTAATACTTTCCTCCTCGGCACACTGTATACTTTTTGTTTGTTGTAAACTTTTATAAAGTGACATTATAAGCCAAATTGGCCAGGCATATCCTATTGTTCATGACCATGATATTTATGCCTATGTTGTATATGTGCATGTCACTATAATAAAAAAATACTTACCGTACTCACATCTCCTTTCACACAATTCACACCAAACTCGCAGGATAAGAAACACTGCGGGTTCGAGTCCTTACCAGGGGGAAGTTAGTATGAGAGTGAAATTGTTGTTTGACGTACCCTAAGAGTTATATTAGATTACTGCCGTGCAAAAAGCCAAAAGACAGCATTTGAAAGTAGGCAGATACTGCCTTTTGGTTTTGCACGATAGTATAAAGCTCACAGAGAATTTCAGATGACACCAGCTTTCAACTTCATCTACAGACTTAACATGCTGATTACATCTAGAGATTTGATATCTGCCACACCTTAAGCGCCGAGCTATTTTTGCATAAAACATGGAAACCAAAGGGTTTTTTCAATTTGAAATCACCTTAAATAAATCTATAGCCATTAGAAATATTTTAATTCTTCCAGTGCGGGGGCCGTCTTTATACGTCAGAGTCAGACGTCAGATTCTGACGTATAAAGACGGTCCCCGCACTGAAAGGATCAAAAGCGTGAATATTCAATATAGCGTGACGTTTCCGTGACCAACACAGGCCCAACGCTGACGCAACGACATCCATTGGAGCCAACCTTTCCTTATTGGATCGTAAGGGGTAGATCTGCTGTGAACCGAAAAGACAATCGAGTGAACGTCGGGAGCGAAGCCATTGCGCCACTGATATGAAGGCGCAATGTATATAACCAGAGGGGAGTCAGGACAGTGAACACAAAGCATATAATCATATACGAAACGTCCTATGATTTCCACGGGAGGCCAACTCGCAATATCAATCATAATTGTGTTAAAAACAGCGCAATCTATAGGTGAAAATGAGTGATGTACGAAAATGATGATGACGCGAGGGTGGGAGATTCATCCGGATAGAGGCATACTATAGGCCCCTAGTTGTTTCCAACGAATACCTCTGAAGACTGCAGGATGAGGAGATTGGGCATAGTCTGTGTGTTATTGAGTGTTTCCCTTCACTCACAAGATATGCCCAGATGGGCTGGGAAAAGTGGTGTAAGTCATTTGAAAATATAAAATATTAAGAGCGAGTAATTACTTCATAACCGAGATGAAATCAGTCAATGCGATTTTGTTTTCTGGATTTTGATACAAATATTTGATTGCGAAAGTATGAACTCAAAATAAACAATAGAGATGAAGGGAAAACAATACTGCCGTGCAAAGTCAGTGAGCAGTATCTGCTTACTTTACAATAATTTTTTAAGCAGATACTGTCTTTTTGGCTTTGCAGAGCAGAGTAGGTCTTCAATGTAATGACAAGCAACCAGCAAACACGACACATCTACTCAATATTTGACCAATGTTGGCTCACCGTCTACGACAGCTGCAGCAGTAGCGGGTTAGTTTTCAAGCAACTGTTCTACTGTCCCAGGTCCGCCTGGATGTGCACAAAGCTGGCCTAAAACCGTGACCCCATTTATTTTATTGAATTTCAAACAACTGCCGTTTTAGTCGGGTTGCCAGTTCCAAAACCTTGCATTTTGGAAACCCCAAACTTTGTTTGCTGTTTTGGTTTGCTGAGATAGCATACTTTGAGAATCCACGTGGCGCAATTTGTGGTAGGTTGATCATTTTGCATAATTTAACAAAATCCAAAAAGGCGGCCGGCTACTGTTATCAATTCATATTTTTGCTACTATTTGTGATACAGCAACATATAATACCTCATATTCGTGAATGAAATACCTGGTAAATCAATTTTTGGCATTAACAGGGGTCCTGGGACAAGAGCTTGTTCTCTTGGAGAAAGCTCTTGTAGTATTTCCTTGGACCCAAAATAGTAATATAATTAGATATCATAGCCCAATGTTACTTGATTACAGCATCCTATGACTAAATGCTGGATTGAATTGGATAAGTAGACGGCTTTCTTAGTGACCTTGACTTTTGATACCAGTTAACCTTGACTTTTTGATGTGACCTTGACATTCAATTGCTTTATTAATGCCAAAAAAGATTTACCAGGTTTTTCATACACCAAAATAAGGTATTATATGTTGCTCTATCACAAATATTATCAAAAATAGGAATTGATAAATAGTAGCCGGCGACCATTTTGGATTTTGTTAAATTATGCAAGATGTTCAACCTACCACAAATTGCGCCAAGTGGATTCTTAAAGTAGACTCAGCATATCAAAGGAGCAAAAAAACTTTAGGGTTTCCAAAATGCAAGGTGGAGTAACAATTGGCCATATGGCAACCCGACTATTTTTGTCATGGCTCGGCAGATAAGATTTGAGTTGCAAATTCTCAACTTCACCATGTTTACGCGTGGTATAGAATCGTCCAGAAATCAGAGGGTGAACGCTCTGGGGTCTTGGGGGCCATCGATTATAAAACCTCTCGTGAGAAAAGTCGATACCCCTTTCCCCTTCCCGTCGACAGGGATGTGCCAATATAATGACTGTAGCTCAATGCTGGACCATCCTTTAAGACTCTGCCCCAGCATGGAGCCAACAGATTGTTGCCGCTGCGCGAGGAATTTGGAAGCACTGCTTTCCGCTGAAGGGTGGTAGCGGGGAGCTTTTTCTTTAACGCACACGGTCCTGTATTTTGCATGTTGTCAAGGTTTTTTTGCCAATGCAGTATGCAGCACACCCAGCAAACTACGAGACGTTCCACCAAGGTTGGTTCAATGCTGAGCCAGCTGGCCCAACATTGAACCTACCTTGGGTGATCGTCTCGTATGTGTTGAGTGTGCGTTCCCAGCAAATACGACACATTGAACCAACGTTGTTTCAATATTGGGCCACCCTTCACGATGCTGGCCCAACATTATAACATAATTTTGTTATTTGTGCTGGATTCAGTTCGAAGTTCCTACCATGGGCACTCAATAATGCTGGTTATTTTATGCAATATATATTTATATCATAATGAAGTATTGAATTACGAGTATATAATAGACCGAAGTCATTTACCTCGTCATTTAAGTACCGGTAGTTCTAGTTACAGTGCATGTATGAGGACTTCATGACCGCAAGGGTGTGACCCCAGCAAACACCAGCATTGGGTCAACGTCTCGCGTGGGTCTGCAGTGCGGCACTGTGTATTGGCGCTGGTTATACTTTCATGTAGTCTGGTGTTTGATGATAGCAGTTGTAAGTAGGCCTACAAGGATTAAGTTGTGTTTATTGGAGCGTGTTGAACCCTGCTTATAGAGGCTTGGTAGTTATCCTATGAATAATATAATCAGTGATAATTATAATATCTTATAACACGATTTATTAAAAAACATCATATAAGTTTGTTTTATAATGTTTATTACACGATTTTTAAAACAAGTCACTACATCCGGGACGGGGTGTTACGAGTGCTTGCACAGTATTTTAATATACTGCTATCATGTGAACTTACAAATAATACATCTTGCACTTGAGCATCTAATTATTTTTAAGCAAGTTTTTGCAATCTAAAGTAGTTATTGGCGGATATATAGATATATTTTTTTATTACAGTTTTACATGCATGGCCCATTGCTTTAATATCAACTGCAATAATGTTCAGAACCGCAGGATTCTCAAGCAGACTAAAGCCGGGCCTCGGAGCTCGGAGACTCCTTTTCTAGTAGATAATTAATTTCATGGAGTTTTTAAAAGAATGAGCTAAGCACAATTTTTACTATATACGGTATATGTCAGTGTATATTCAGCCTAGATATTTTTTATCTCATTTTCAAAAGCGTCAATGGTACTAACATGAATCGGGTTATTTTGAGGCCATCGTTCTGAAAGAAGCGCATCTAGACGCGGCAGTACAGAGAGTGGCTGTGAAATCTCTGACCCCTGGTGGAGATTATTAGCTGATCGGGTGATGATGACCAGTGTCTGAAGTAGAGAGAGACACTGGTGACACGAGTGAACTAATCAGTAAGTAAAGACCATCGTTTAGAACAAGCTTTTCAGAAAACTGTTTAATTTTATCAAATGTGATTGATTGATTGATTGATTGATTGATTGATTGATTGATTGATTGATTGATTGATTGATTGATTGATTGATTGATTGATTGATTGATTGATTGATTGATTGATTGATTGATTGATTGATTGATTGATTGATTGATTGATTGATTGATTGATTGATTGATTGATTGATTGATTGATTGATTGATTGATTGATTGATTGATTGATTGATTGATTGATTGATTGATTTACTTTTTTATTTTTCTCATTGCTTGCAGCATGTTCATCCTTGTCAATCAGTAAATGGTTTGTGCATAATGCTACATGATGTCCTACTGGAATGTGGGTGAATGTGGGTGTATAGTGGTAATATGATAGAGCATTATAGCTCATATGCATATTGAGGGAGTTTACGAGCATTAGACATAATATTATGAAATGGTGGGCGAAATTGGCTGTCAAATACCTAATGAGTTAAAATGACTTTCAGCCATTTGCATACCATTATGAACTATACTTTTTCTCAAGCTGAAGAAGCATAATTATGGCAACAAGAGCAGTTTTTCATAAGCAGCGCTGCAGGTGTCAGTGTTTTAAAATGTCACGTTTTATTTGCATCAAATAATGAATCCGATTTGCATCAAATAATAAATAATTAGGTATTTTGTATGCGAGCATTTCAAATTTAAATGCTCTTCCAGTTCCTTTAGTTTATTTAGAATTCAAAAGTATGCATTATATTGCAAGGATTTATGGATAAATATATCTCTTGTAAATATAAGGACCTATACCCCAGCAAAACAAAACATTTGTACTTATAACATTTGTACAACGTCGGCCCTACGTCTTCGACGTTAGTCCAACATTGTGCAAATGTTATACAATTTTTTTGTGTTCACTGAAACCCTATATTTGACGCTCGCATTGAGAATCGTCCATTTCCTAAAGGGAGACGAGCAGAAAAGTATACCTAACATTGGGACAATTCTGTCTTAGCGTCGATAAGGCGCAATGCAACAGGAGAATGGTAGGCCTATACTTGGAGACTGCGAAGCAGCGCTATGGTGATACCGCGAAAATACGGACCTTTAAAACGAGACGTCGGCTCATTGATGGATGAATGGCGGGCCAGCGCTGGAGGCGCCGGCTCGCCATTCACCCATCAATGAGCCGACGTCTCGTGTCTGCGGGGCATGCGGAAGTACAGCAGCCGCGTAGTCATGGCAACAAGTCACGCGCCGCTGTTTATCCCGGGAACGGGAGACGGCGGGATCAGGGGGTCCCTCTCCACAGTCTGTACGTGCTGATTATTCTGGACGGTACTTGTCCATCCAAGGCCGTTCAGGATCCGGACGAGGGGATGCCCGACTGGAGGGATAAAGGCAGCCCTCCCACGCGCGGATTTGTTTTTCACCCTTGATTTCAACGTTCTGCTTTTATTTAGAAAAAGATGTTTCTAAAGTGTTTTCTGATCTATTGGCTATAGGAGAGAAAGTGTCCATATGCACAAGTGGAATCATTCTTCAACTTTATAAAATTATTACAGGTTAAAGGGGATGGAGCTCATGAATCACCACCCAGAGTACTCCAATCGGACGCAGCAACGGATATGGTAAAATAATTCCAGTTGGTGTTTAACCCTTAGAGCACTGATGTCAACTGCTGTAGATATTCTTTGTTTTATTAGCACCTGTGTAACCACTGATAAAGGGCTGTTCACAGTAAAATATGCCTTCAAATCTTGAAACACTGATATATATTGGGACTTAAATTTCACAAAATACATAAATTTTCAGTCACTTGAAGTTGTGTCTCGCGGTAGCGAGACACAACTTCTAGTGACTGAAAATTTAAATTGAATATCTCAGTGTTCCAAGGGTTAAACCTGTTTTTGATATTATATGGACACACCATATGCTATGGAGGACTTTTTATGCCTAGACCGAGATGCCAGACATGGGGTATTATGTGACATGGGTACGATGTAGCCGTTTATCTTCTAATAACTATGTAATTAAATCCTTTGTTCCAGTAACCGTTTTATTGGTAGCCAATCCATACAGGAGGCTTCACTATCTCTGGAATAATCTCTTTTAACATAAATAGTTTTGAATTACCACAAGCAGAAATTGGGACATTATTTTCCAAGGTACAGTCACCCTGTGTAGCACAACTGGGGCACAGTAGCACCAAACAAACTACATTCCACTGCATGAAAATCAAGACAAAACTGAAGTTGATATTAATGCCATTCCATAAGCCAAACAAACTCACTACAACTCAAAGTTAATATAGTATGTAAGATAGTATAGGCGTATGATTAATAAGAATCATGTTTAATATGTGAATAATTTACTGTGCCTTCCCTATGTACGTAAATGTGTAGCATGAGACATCCTAAGAGTGCACAAGCTACCAATTCTGTTGGCGCCGCATAACATTGATGTTAGTATCAAATGAGCGTCGAAACTCACCGAAGGAGGACTTGTGTTTCTCGACCACTTTACCCGTTTTCGCATGACCTGAGGGATCTCTTCGATGTCCATCAGTCTTTTATGCTGTTAGGCTTACTCCAAGCAGTGTGCACACTTCGTCACGGGATAATGTGCCGTACAAAAATTCGAACAGCGCACCTTGCAACGTCCAGATAAGAAACCGCATTGCGGGTTCTCCGACGCTCAATCTTCATTAATAGCAGCAAACACAAAATATACGTATAGCATTTATAAAATGTTGGTCAACGTCGAAGACGTTGAACTGACGTTGTATAAATGTTATACAAATGATTTGTTTTTGCTGGGATAGTGTAGGCCTATACATTTATATAATTGGTTGTATTAATTTTGTTATTATGTATTTGTTCCAGTCAAATGATTGTTCTTCCCAAACCCTTTAACCGCCGGTGCCGCATATAGTCGTGTTTTCATTTTTATTAGCACATTAAGTACGACATTTTAAATATGTTAAAGATAAAATGTGACATCATTCAGCAAGATTTGAAAATAGTTGACCTCCATTTTGTCAAATCTGTATAATTTTCACTCACTTGAAGTTGTGGATCGCGTCAGCGAGACACAACTTCATGTGGGTGAAAATTCAAATTGAATAATTTGGCGGTTAAAGGGTTAATTTTTGTGCCACCCCAAGAGTGAGACTAATTTGATATTTAGTAATTTAGTAGATTATACGTAATCCATGCAGTAAACACAAGTCGTTGGGCTAATGGTAGGTTAATGTCGCCGAAAGCGTGCCAACTTTGGGCCAGCATCAGATAAACGTTTTGTGTTTCCTGAGAAGCCATTCCCAGCTGACACGAGACGTTGACTCAATGTTGGTTCAGTATTGGTCCGCCGTCTACGACGCCGGCCAAACATTGAACCAACATTGGGTCAACGTCTCGCACATGTTTGCTATGTACAGGATGAATCTGGACAATGGCTCCATAACACACGGAACAGTAACATTCCGTAACATTATGTTAGGGCAATGCTGGGCCAATGTATAAAGATGCTGTTCCAACTATGAAGCTGCACTGGGCGAATATTTGGTGTTTGACGCACGGGAACATATAAAATTGCAATGGGAGCGCGAAGAAATCAGCATGTGAGCGTTCAAATGTTCAACACAAACCATTTGTATAGCATTTGTACAATATTGGAACAACGTCGAAGACGTTGGGCCGACGTTGTACAAATGTTATACAAATGTGTTATCTGGGTGGGCACCATCCTCGCTCGAAAGCCGGCCCGCGACGCCTGCGATTATCTCCTCAAGCATAGGAATCGATCCTCGATCCCTGGGTTGAGGGATCAATGTTGCACAAACCATATTGCAGGCGCCCTTTAACACTTCAAGCGCCGAAATAACTTTTTAAACCATGGAGACCGAAGGGTTTTTTCTAATTTGAAATCATCATAAATGTCGGAGTTGATATCTCTTAGTGCTTCATTTGAATATGGGTCTACGACCATTATTAATTTGATATTATTGATTCTTTCAGTGCGGGGATCGTCTTTAAACGTCAAAATATGACGTCTAAAGACGGTCTCCGCGCGGAAAGGGTTAAAGACTATGTCGCACACAAGATATTTTGTTTATTAGGAGTTGCAATTTGAAGCCTTGAGTTGAACACTGTTGAACAAAAAAGGTGCTTATTTTAAACCGCGGGGGTCAAGCCTGCATGGGACATTAGCCCAACGTAGCCTACGTCGTCTCAATTTTGGGCTAGCAGCTCTGGCGGTGTCCCAACTTGCATTGGACAACACTGAGACCTTGTGTAGGATCAAGGATTATATATATATTCCTTGGTAGAATGAGCAAATGCCTTGATCTAGAGTGCGATAAATTGGCATTCAAATGGTAATTGGCCTTATTGATTTCCCCGAATTCCTTTTTGAATCATTGTTTCTGAAGTTGCAATGGTTATCGGGTATAGTTCAATGACTGTAGTCATTATTACTTGAACGCTGAAATATTTTTGTATAAATATTATAAGTTTTTGAAATCACCACAAATGTCTTAGTTGGTTCATTTGAATACCTAGGCCTATGTTATGGGTCTACGGCCATTTAAAATATTTTAATTCTTTCAGCGCAGGGACCAAGATTGAGAGGGGAGAAACATTACATTTCTCTTAAAATCCTGGACCAAGCCGGGTTCGAAACCGCAAAGCAGGCTGCGACATCGACAAAGCGCCGTGTGCACGCTCTAAACATTGGGCCATTTCCCTCTTTTAACCCTTTCAGGGCGGGGACCGTCTTTATACGTCAGAATCTGACGTTTACAGACATCAGATTCTGACGTATAAAGACGGTCCCCGCCCTGAAAGGGTTTATCAAATTGCATTTCAAATATTGCGTCTCATGATGCATAAAATGTGGCAAGTGAACTTATCAGAATATTAAACACATTAAAGCAGTTCTTTGGGATGACATCAATTTTTGTTTTTAGTTTTGTAATGAAGTAGTGTATCCCCCAGATCATGATTTTATTTTTTTCACTTTAAAAAAAATAAAATTTTATCAACATTTCTCTGAATCCGCTTAAAACCCAAACAAACTTTTTGTATACCTAAACACTCGCTAAAGGACGGATGAATGTTCCTACAGCATTGGGCCACATGTTGATGCCGTCGGCCCAGCGTTGGGCAGACAATCAGTGTTGCTGGTGTATCCCCCCATGTCGTGACTATAAGACACCAATCAGCGGCGATCGCTTTGATCTCACCGTCCAAGACGTGAAAATATGTGGTGTCAAGTTCTGTATTTTTGTTGTTGACATGGCAATATACGACCTGGAAATAAAACTATTTCACTTCTTTTCGGTGCTTTAAAATTGTTTTTTTTAATTTTGTTTTATTTTAGTTAAGATAAGTAGGCTATATAATATATATATATAATAAAAAAAACTTTCAAAATTGTTAAAATTGAAAATGTCTCATCCCACGGGGTCCCTTTAATTAGAACACAATAATAACACACCGGTTCCCGATACAACGACTAGGACAAATACACCACCTGGCGAATGAAACATAAACGGCCTGTAAAAAACTATTGAAATCCTATGTTAACGCGACATAATTTGATACTTCTTTTCAAGTTGAAATTAATTATTAATAGTCATAATACGCACTATTTTCGGTCAAAATTATTTTTAAAATTTGTGCCACATTAAACGTATTTTAAATGGTTAAAGACATTTAGTGTTTTTTCGTTGTATTGTCATCGCCCGTTATTTTGTCTGAAAAGTCACCACAAGTAAAAAATAATTTCCCCAAAATCCCAAATTATTAAAAAAAACAATTTTCACCAAATCAGACGTGGGCCCAATTTGTGCAAAGATATAGGTATAATTATTATTTAAAAGCGGGATCAACCTGGGTTTATAATTATATAGAAAATGTTTATTCAATACACTATTTGTTCAACTGGAATTGAAATGGTGTAGGTTCCTATCTGAAAGTACAGGGTCTGTATTCTCGTACAAGTTAAGATATATCGTAGGCTTCGGAAGCCTACGATATAATCTTAACTTGTACGAGAATACTGGCCCAGGCCTGTGAAAATGGTAGATCCACCATTACATTTCGAAGGCGACGATATAGAAATGGCGACGGAGAGAGCTCAGAAGACGTAAATATATAGGGGCCTACTCATATACTCGTATATATTTACGTTATGCATTATTATATCAAGGGAACTGGTATACTCTATGATGTGGGATATTGCTTCGGGCTTTTTTATTTTCTACACCAGGTTCACGTATTTCTCGTACAAGTTACGATATATTATAGGCGTCGGATTGGTCGAGATGGCCATCTCGACCAGTGTACGAGAATACGAGCCCTGTGAGAGCGCAATGTATTATACATAGACGTCAGATTCTGACGTACAAAGACGGTCCCCTCACTGAAAGAATTAAAATATTTCTGATGGTCGTAGACCCATAACATAGGTATACAAATGAGACGGAAAGAGCTTACGGAAAGACATTTGTGAGGATTTCAAATTGAAAAAACTTTTTGGTCTCTATGGTTTATGTAAAAATAATTCAATTTTGTAAGGGTTAACCCTTTAGCAGCCAAATTATTCAATCTGAATTTTCACCCACTTGAAGTTGAGTCTCGCTGACGCGATCCACAACTTCAAGTGAGTGAAAATTATTCAGATTTGACAAAATGGAGGTCAATTGTTTTCAAATATTGCTGATTGATCTCACATTTTATCTTTAACATGTTCAAAAGGTGGTACTTAATGTGCTAATAAAAAGTGAAAACCCGAATATATGCGGCACTGGCGGCTAAAGGGTTAATTTGTGATATAAAACTTGGGTATTTCGTAAAACCTGGACATTTTTATTGAACTTGAGATGAGAATGGCGACAACATCAACATCTCGATCCCAGTAAACAAGATACATTGTCCCAATTACGGGTCAATGTTGGGCCATCGTCGTCGACAGTGGACCAGCATTGACCCAGTATTGGGACAATTTATCTTGTTTGCTGGTGTCGTGATAGGTGAAGCGTAGCCGTGAAGTTCTCCCGAGGCTGTGGATTGCTGCATTCGTTTAACCCGAAAAATCAACGTTTTTCAACATGGCGGTGACTGACAGCAATCCCGAACCCATGATCCGAAAAAAGTCCTTGGCTTAATAACTGTGCGGAAAATGCGCTGAGCGTGCGACCTCGTAGCTGAAATGTTACTTATTCTAAAAAACTCTTTTCGACCTGATCATTCGAGGCCAAGTCTTAGATATGACCGTCCAAAGAAATGTCCTACGATTTTGTATGAGGTCAATCTGTGGTCGAAACCTGTATTAGCCATGCACTGGGGCTAGTGCCCGGCATGACCTGGCTGCCTGACTCATTGCTCGACATGCCCGGCCACAGTGACCGCCATTTTATTTACACAGCTGTGCCAAGTCTTAGATATGACCGTCCAAAGAAATGTCCTACGATTTTGTATGAGGTCAATCTGTGGCCGAAACCTGTTTCAGCCACTGGGGCTAGTGCCCGGCATGATCTGGCTGCCTGACTCATTGCGCGACATGCCCGGCCACAGTGACCGCCATTTTATTTACACATCTGTGTAAAAACTACATTAGCGCCGCCTATCGAAACACTCTGATCCCATGAAACTAAGACTTCTATTTCGAGTGCTAGAACCATGTAATGGCGAAATCTAGTAATCGTATTAGAACAATACCATTTAAAAATGGAAGTCTCTGTGTCAGATATCATCAGGGTATGGGGCTATAGATGGAGCGGTAGAAAATTCTCAGGCTTCGACCCAATTCCTCTGTTTGCTCGCAATTGTCTGACCGTGGGTTGTCATGGTAACCAGATCGTGCGCCACTGCTGGAGCCGGGGGCAATATGAGCGAGGGGGACGGAGAGCGAGAGACTCGGCGCGCGCCGACCCGGCCTATTCAGGGAATTGTCAGACCGGGGTCCTCTCAGGACCTGGTCCCCTCGACCAAAGGTCAAAGAAGCGCCCGTAGCCACGACGCGAGCTCTCGAGCAGGTCAATGTCGGGCCGGCGTTGAAGACGCCGGTCCGGCATTGAAACGGCGCCGGGTAGATCTTGATGGGGACTCATTTTACCGCGCCGCCGTGTCTGCACTGCGTGTGGACCCCAGTAAACGATATAGGCGCTGACCCGGTGCTGATTTAATGTTGGGCAAGCGTCGCAGACAATGGACCAGCATATTGAACGGATAGGCCTACTGGGTGAACATGTACGCGTTCGCTGGACCTATCCATTCACAGTCCGTGTAGTGTTGGAACACAACAATCGCGAGACGTGTTAAAACAATACTGGTTTTAAGCTGGCCCATCGTCTGCGACGCTACATTGAACCATTATTGGCTCAACTCCTCGTATTATTTGTTCAAATCGCTCTCAGCTCCCCCCAAACGCGATAAGTGTAACAATCTCACAGTCGGCGATTTCTCAGTAAAATCACGTCAAATTTTCACCACCCTGAGTTCACATTGGCGTTGATCCAGTAAACACAAAAAAATTTGAATAAGATTTATACAAAGTTGGACCAAAGTGGGAATAAAGCGTTATTGGCGATATAAAGGCCTAAATTATTAATTCTCGAATTAAAACTCGAATAGAGTGTTAGGCCTTTGTTCTTCTCTGCAAAGCCAAAACGTCGTAACTGCTTGCTAAAAATGTCATTGCCTCTTGGTTTTGTACAGCATTATTTCAATGGTGAACCAATGTTGTGCGGTAAAAAACTCCACAAATAAACATATGATTCCACAGCAAAGAAGATAATTTAGTTATTAAACGGACACAATCAGGCTAAAATCAGTATTTTCAATTTTGCTCCTTCATATAATTATGTCTATGATATGTCAACATGTCAACAGACATTGGGTAAGTTTTATGACCTGGTAGGCGCATACAAATTTTGTGTTGCGCATTTGCCAGTTAGGCGAGGAATAAGGACGAAATTTAATTTCGGACATCCATGTCCAAAAAAAGAAGTACGGGAATAACTGATAAATGGGGCTTTCGGCACACCTGCTACAGCAGCTTAAAATTTAAAAGATTTTCGCAATTCTAGTCTATGGACATGTTCACATCATAACGGCCATATTCATATAAAGAACCTAAAATATATATACTGATTTTGTGATGATTTTAGCCTGATTGTGTCGCTTTAAGGAGGGACATACAGGGCAGTAGCTACTAGCCGTGTCGTTCGCTCCGAGGCCGTGGATTGATGTATTTGATTTATATTACCTGAAAAATTCAACATTGCGGTGACTGAGAGTGATCCCGACCCCGGGTTCGAAAAATGTCCCTAACTTTTTAATGACTGTGCGACCTCTGAGCTGAGCATGCGGGCATGGAACTGAAATATTACCGATTCTAAAAAATCTATTTTCGACCTGATTATTGAGAGATATTTTTAGATTTTTTCCACGAATTTGTACGCGGTCAATCTGTGGCTGAGACCTGTTTCAGCCACTGGGGCTAAGTAGCTATACTACATTGTAATACAAGACAGAGGACAGGTGAGCCGAGAGACGGAGCCATATTGTTAACCATACTGCACTGCCGGGCGGGGGCCCTGTCAGCTTGGAAAGTCGGAGATCGCGGTTTCGAACCCCGCTCTGGCATTCAAGTTTTAAAGAAACAAAATGTCTCTTCCCTGCTCACTCGCACCGATTTATTATTGTGGGGAGCCTCTGTCAGCGAGAAGTAGCGAGCTCGGCCTGAGACCTCCAGGGTTCGAATATTGAATCCTGTGTCTGGAAGGCAGCGTAATCTCATTCACCTTTCCATGCAGCCTCATGAGGTTATCCTGGCCCAGTTGAGCCTATGCGTGCACAAAGGTGGCCTCAAACCCCATTCATTGCATCTAATTTACTGCACTGCCGTACATTGCCAAAATCCTGCAACCGAGAGACGAACTGCCCAGCAGACACAAGACGTTGAATCAATGTTGGTTTTAACGTTGGTCCTCCGTTTACAACGTTGAACCAACGTTAAACCAGCATTGATTCAACGTCTTGTTTCTGCTGGGTGATACCTATGCGCTTCCGTACAAAGCAACAAAGCAGTAGACGAGAGACAGAGGGTTAACAACTACTACGCTGCCGTACAAAGCAAAATACGGTAGCTGCATGGTTACTTTCAAGTAAGCAGCTACCACATTTCGACTTTGAAGAACAGTACAGAGGGGTTCCGCTTGAGTGATGCCACCCGCAAGGATTGCATCCAGTTTTAAGGCCGCAGGGGTGAAAGGGTTAACAAGGCTTGGTATCCCAGCAAACACGATACATTGGGACGATGTTGTTCTGACGTTGGCCCAGCGTCTTCGACGCTGGTCCAACATTAAAACAACATCGTCCCAATGTATCGTGTTTGCTGGGATAAGCGGGGATCAACCGGGCTGTCAGGGAGACGGTTGCGGGATGCTGATCCGGAATAGATGGATGGATCCCCGCGATGGGATTAGGCGGGGATGTAAACATGATCCCTTCCTGGTGCGACGGAAAGCGGAGCGACGGAGGCATCCAGCAATTTAGGTAGGCTACGATGCCAGGCCGATGTTGGTTCAATGCTGGGAAACGTCTAAAGAGCTGCCACAACATTGGTAAGATAAGCCTGCACAGTAGACTTTTAAGCCAATATTGGATCGATGTTGGTGCACGGTCTAATACACTGGCCCAACATCGACTATAGACCTACCAGTAATTAAATACGAAAGTTGATGGTATTCAAAACATTAAAACCACATTAGCTCAATTGCTCGTGTTAGATGGCCGGCCAAATGGATTTAAAAAAAACCTTTGATGGCGTTTTTTTTACAAGCAGATAATCACGTTTTGTTAGCTCTCCATATATACCTTAACATTTCATGCGAGGGGGTTACCAAAAAAATACTTCTCAATGTCATTTCAAGGTGGACAAAGTCGTATATGGGTTGAAATGTCGATTTTTTTTATTTTCGTCTCAGCGTTGGGCAGACAATTAGTGCTACAGGTTAACCCTCCCTCCATGTCCTCGCTTTAAGACACGAATTAAAGGCGGCGCCTTTTATGTGGTTGATCAGAAACGGTAGATATTTGTGGCAAAAAGTGTTGTATAATGCACTCACTCTTGTTTACATGGCAGTATACAACTTGATAATAAAAAATGCTCAGACTTTTTCAGTTTTTTTCAAAATAGACTTGTTTGTATTTTTAACTAAGATCAGTAGTCTATATAACTTCATATAAATTACATTTTCAAAATTGACATGTCAACGTATGCAGTCGCTTTAAGATTCCAACAAGGAGAGATTTCAAAACGAGAAATATACAACGGTAAAAACTAGGAATAACATATCCGCCAATTTGTTGTGTTTGGTGTAAAATGCCATCTTTGGCCATAGTCCATCAGCTGATTCTAATACTAATATCAGAACACTGCCCATTCTGACAAAGTTAAAATAAAAATCCATGACAGTCATGTTAAAGCGACTACCCCCATCATTACTGCGAATACTGAGAACCCTTTCAGCATAAAACAATAATTTAGATAAATTATATCAAATATAGGATACAGGTGAAATCAGTAATTAGTATTACACTGGTTTCCCATGGGGTCCCGGATACAAACAATGACGAACAGTGTGATAAAAAGAAAGTGTAAAGCACACACAGGTTTCAACACAAAGAGGACAAGAACGTGAAGGTTTCACGGTGATGATCGGTGTCGGAGAATTCTGGAGCCAAAGACAGAAAGGAAGTGTAGATTATAGGTCGTTAAATTAGTGACCAAGCCATAAATTAAACATTTTCAGGTCTCAGAAAGGAAATCAGCTTCGTCTTAAATGAATTGAGACACTAAAACAATACCTCTCCAACCACTAGAGAGATTTAAAGGGACATGCCCAGGTCTAAAATCATAAAAAAACCGGTGATTTAATTTAGCTTAATAATATGACCATATGATGTAAACATATTCATAGACTAGAACTGCAAAAGTTTTTTAATTTTTGTGCTGCGCATTCACCAGTTAGGCTAGATATAGAGACGAAATTCTTGATTTCTAATTATAGACAACCATTGCAAAAATAAAAAATACGTGAATGAAGTCTCTATATCTAGCCTAACTGGTAAGTGCGCAGCACAAAAATTTAAAAACTTTTGCAGTTCTAGTCTATGGACATGTTTACATCATATGGTCATATTAAGAAGCCAAAATAAAATCACCGATTTGTTTTATTATTTTAGACCTGGGCATGTCCCTTTAATATCTATGCCTTCGTGATTAACTCTTACAGTGCGGGGATTGACTTCAGATGTCAGATTCTGACGTCTAATTTCTATCCCAGCACTGAAGAGTAAAAACAGCTTTAGACCCATAACATAGGTATTCAAAGGAATCAAAAAGAGTCATCTAAGACAATTATGATGATTTCAAATTGAAAAAACCCTTTGATATCCATGGCTTATACGGAAGTATGTTAGCGCTTCAAGGGTTAAAAACTAAGCGGTAAAGAGGTCTTCAAAAATGCATTGGTATTACTTGAAGATATAAGTAGGCCTACGTACAGTTAATCAATCAAATCAAGTCTGAAAAGAGGTTGTGGAAGATATTGCATTTATTAGTGTATATGTACATATATCATACATAAAAATAGTTAAAAGCAATACACAAGGTAAAGACTATTGAAATCAAAATGCATCTATTTTAATCAGATCCTTATTTCGGATGAGCAATTTTACAAAACCGTGACACACTATTGGTCCACCGTCTGCAGCATTTCATATGCTCAATTCAGTCATTGTTACTCAACGTTAACCCTTGTGCTGCGGAAGTGTTTCAAAATATTTTTCATTCATTTAAAGCTTGAATTGCTAACACAATTTCCAGCTTAAAATGACTAAAAACATTTCCATTTATGAAAAATAAACATCTCCCAAATTGAAATATTTGATTAGCTGAGCATCTACCACTGACTATTTCATCAATTTCAGTGGCAATTTATTTGGGTTGAAACTTTCTTGAAAACGTATATATCTGGGTTCAGCAGGACAAGAGTTAAGTGCTTAATGCCAAAACATTTGTCCTGATCTCTGCTCATAGCAATTGGGAATAACGATTTGGAAAAGGGGAAAACAAATAATTCGAAATGTGAGCGCATGTTTCAATTTGAAAAAAAGGCACGACTTATGACCGAAATACATTGTGTATAAACGCACAGATTTTAAAATCATTCTGTTTAGTTGAAATTATGGGAATTTATAAAAATAATTTTAACTGGGTATGCCAATATACCAGTCAAAATAATGTTTTTACAACGTTAATCCAATGTGCGGAGTGATTATTTTGGCTGGTATATTGTTATTATTAGCCATAAATAAGACAGTTCTAGGGTAATTTGGGTTATAAGAAAGTTTGAATATTGAGCTCCATAGCAGAACATGGCATATTAAGGTCAAATTTAGTGACAACGTCAGGATGCAGTACTCCGAGGGTGCCCACCTTCTCGCCTCTGGCAAGTATCTCCGCACATCTCCCAGGGAAATATGTGGCATCTAAAACAAAACACACAAATAATTATTATTCTGCTCTGCCAAGACAAAAAACAATAACTATTTACTTAACCCTTTAACCCTTAAAGCGCTGAAATAATTTTGTATAAACCATTGAGACCAAAGGGTTTTTCCATTTCGTAATCATAATAAATGTCTTAGCTCTTTCCGCTTCATTTGAATACCTATGTTATGGGGCTACAGCCATTAAAATGTTTCAATTCTTTCAGTGTGGTGATCGTCTCTATACGTCAGAATCTGCCGTCTACAGACGTCAGATTCTGACGTATAAAGACGTCACCGCACTGCAAGAGTTAAAGTACTAACTTATAGAATTTAAATCTTCACCCCTTTGCAATTGTGCCTCTCTACTGCGACGCACAACTTCAAGTGGATAAAATTATTCATATTTGTTTTATTTGAGACAAAACATTTAATTTGTAGATTTTGACTCATTTCATTCCCAATAACAATGATTTAACCTGCCAACAGATTAAAAACGAATGTAATCATGCCTAATGCTTAAATGGGTAAAAAAAATAGAAAAGGTTACTGCTTTTATCTTTGCATGTACTGTGACAGTAGTATAGCTGTGAACTTTTAAGAACCCTTGTCGGAAGCATGCATCACACATTTAGCTGAATCAGGCCAGACACTAGGTGCAGACCACAGGTCTGACCTTGACAGCAGGTGTACACTTGAGCCGTAGAGAGAGAGAGGGGGTGAAGACAACATGAATATTAAATATGACGTCAGCGGTCTACTGACTGCAGTGTGACAGGCCACACACAGTTCACCTCACCGAAAATTACTGATATTTTTAAAACTTGAACACAAATATTTGCAAATTTGAAGTCCCAATAACAGTGATTTGGTCGACAAATCAAGCAGATTAAAAACGACTATTGTCAAAGGGTTAAGCTGGTCAATTGTGTCATATTATTACCGTTTGTTGGTACTATGTGATACCCTGTGTCATCTTGAGAGGGTGGGATGTCCAGCAGCTGCATGGTACGGTCCAACAGACCCAGAATCATCTCAAAACCAGGAATTGTGTTGTAATAAACTGCGCAGAAATTACGCTGGTTGCGCGAGCCTACATCTGCAACACATTATAATACATTATATATCTTGCATTCGTATGCAGAAACTTTTTTTTAATGAGATAATGCAATATTGTGGGGGAGACTTCAACTAGACTACTGCCTTGATCCAAACCATCAGGAATTATCGTTTTCTAAATTTAAGGAATTGCAAATATTTTAAAAGACGATTTTTACAAACCAAGTGAAAACATTCAAATTGAAGATTTTTTGAAACCACTTTAATGTTTTCATCATTAGGAAAAAGTTTCAAAAAATTTGATTTTATCATAACAAATACATATATATATATATAATATACATTATCACAATAAAAGTCATGGAGTGGAATGATTAAATTGCGTGTTTAAATGATTTTCTTTCTGTTAGTGTAGATTAAATGATTTTCTTTCTGACAGTATAAATTAATACCTTTGCTAGGATCTTGTAACATGACGTCTGAAATTTCAAATAATTTAATGGGTAGTGGCATCTTCCTGTTACACGCTATAGTCTTCAGTATACCAGGCAGCAAATCAGTTCTGCAAACCTACAACAAGAGGCCAGAGTAAAATATGTCAATAAGCATGGTAACCCTTTCAACGCTGAATTATTTTTGTATGAACCATGGAGGCCAAAGGGTTTTTTTCAATTTGATATCACCATAAATGTCTTAGTTAGCTCTTTCGGCTTCATTTGAATACCTATGTTATGGGTCTAGGGCAATTATAAATATTCACATCTGTTTCAGTGCTGGACCGTCTTTATACGTCAGATTCTGACGTATAAATACGGTCCCCCCGCTGAGGGTTAAAAAATTTTGCTGCCAGGGAGGCCACTTGGTCTTTCCTGAGAATGTCATTTTACACAGAAATGAACATCCTTACGAGAAGCCACCTGTCTTGAAAGGCTACTATTTCATTGTCCTAAGGGTGTCTGCCCATACTATAGCAGGTTTTGTTGTACTACAATAAACAAAAATCAAACATTTCTATCTTGTTCTATAGACGTCAGATCCTGAAAGAATTAAATATTTATAATGACCATAGACCCATAACATAGGTATTTAAATGAAGAGGAAAGAAGTAAGATATTTATGATGATTTCGAATTGAGAAAAAATTTGGTCTTCAATGTTTATACAAAAATATTTCTCACTAGTTGAGACTCAAAACTTCATGGTGTACATTTTTTTATTTCATTGCCAAATTTTATCAGGGTTGAGACACAAGTCGCCTTCAAAATCTATCATTGAAATCACAAAAAAAATTCGAAAAAATGACAATAATCAAGTCATGCGTAGCACTATAAATGATTGTGTTCCATAAATCACATGTATTTTGAGGTAACATAGATATTTAAATGAAGAGGAAAGAAGTAAAATATTTTTGATGATTTCGAATTGAAAAAAAATATGTTTATACAAAAATATTTCTCACTAGTTGAGACTCAAAACTTCATGGTGTACATTTTTTTCATTTCATTGCCAAATTTTATCAGGATTAAGACACAAGTCGCCTTCCAAAATCTATCATCGAAATCACAAAAAAAAATTCGAAAAAATGACAATAATCAAGTCATGCCCAGCACTATAAATGATTGTGTTCTATAAATTACATGTATTTTGTGGTAGCATATCAAATTACAATCATGACAATTAGTCAGAATGTCAAGATTCAGCATTCCAACCAGGAGGACCCTGCACAAAGGGTGACAAAATTGCGTAACGTATCATGATGATGCATGGAAAAAGGTGTTATTTTTCTGTTCCCTTGTCATCAAACATAACAGCAAAAAAACGTATTTCAAATATTTTGATCTATTTTGTTGACAGATGTTGTCAGATTCGAAACCTTGCGATGCAAGTTATTCAGAGTATGGCAACACTGACTTCTGTTACATAACAGCTAATAATTAAATAATTCATCACACATGACATAAATGCCATTACAAAATTGCGTGAGAGTGGTACTTTTCAGTCCTTTAATGATCCTGATGTCATTTCTTGCCATACATCTCCATTGCTGGCAAACAGAGTTGTGAGTAAATGTATGATCTGGAAAAATGTCACAAATTTCGGTCCTAATGCGAGTGAATTAAAGTATCGATGTTTAACAAATTGTGATCTTCAAACTGGTGATCATAACTTCAAACTTCAAGTATACAGGTCTTTAATGCAGCAACTGATCATTTTGTGACCCCTTATATTATCACTATACAATATTAGCAAATCTATCATCAACGCTTTTACCGCCCAATTTTTAATTTGAATTTTCACCCACTTGAAGTTGTGTCTCACTTACGCGATTCACAACTTCGAGTGACTAAAAATTATTCAGATTTGACAAAATGTAAGTCAACGATTTTGAAATCCTGTTGATTGATGCCTCTTTTCATCTTTAACATGTTGAAAAGCTGATACTTAAAGTGCTAATAAAAATATAAAAAAAAACGAATATAATCGGGACCGGCGGTCAAAGGGTTAATAATCAGAGTCATTGTAGAGTCATACCTGGAATTCTAGTGTCTTAGGATTGCCTATGTGTACAGCTTTGGTCTCTTTTATATTCCTCCTTAACTTGTCTGCAATATCATCTCGTGAGCACTGAAATTGAGAAATGCAGTTCGGAAATATGGAAATACATGTACCGGTACTATAATTGTTATACATTTGTAGAGTAATTAACTTTAACAGTGGTTGCGTTGAAGTATCAGGCAGTGACATTTTAAAATGAGTTCCCGCATGTGGTAAATGAAAGTCACATTATCCCATGGCTGACCAAGCCTTTAGTACATGTATAATTTTTTAACTTTTAAACATGTATACTGCTCTGCCAAAATGCAGTTACCACCTTTTGGTTTGCATGGCAGTGTACTGCTTTGTACAGCCAAAATACAGTATCTGTTTACTTGTGGTTTTGCAAGGCAGTATATTACAATACTTTAACCCTTTGCCTGCTGATCGCGACTGTTGCCATTTTTACACCGTTTTATTGGGCAATCAAATCACTTATATTTGAATTAAAATAAGTGCTTAAACATTATCAAGATTTGCGAATTTTTCGTTGCAAAATAAACAAATTTTCACGTACTTGAAGTTGTGGGTCGCGGTAGCGAGACACAACTTCAAGTAGGTGAAAGTTTAAATAAATTAATTCAGCAGGACAAGGGTTAAGCTATTTATAGTAGCCATGTATCAGTGATGTGATGTTTGAGAATCACTCGAAGGCCATTTTTGATATTCAAAGATATAAACTTATTATATATTATTATTATAAGCCTCTAATCAGAAATATCTCACATCAAAATCACAAAATGTGTGATTACCAGGCTACCAGCCCAGGTGATAAAACTAAAATTTTGTGGTCTTATTTTGTGAGTTTAACCCTCACAATGCTGAAATATTTTTGTATAAACCATGGAGACCAAATTTTCTCATCATCATAAATGTCTTACTTAGCTCTTTCCTCTTCATTTTAATACCTATGTTATGTATCTACGGCCAGTATAAATATTTTACTCTTACAGGGCGGGGATCGACTTAAGGCATCTTTAGGGTAGGTTGTTAAAAATAATATATACATGAAATGTATACCTCCCGTATATAATAAATATATTTAAATACATGTATTTCAAAATATCGCTGGTGGCGCCGGAAGGCGACCAGCTGGATCAGTAATTACTGTTTTTAATTTAAAAATTAATTAATTCAGCGCTCATGCATTTTATGATGTTATAATTCAGCGGTGAAAGGGTTAAATTAGACAATATTACACTTATATTAGACAATATTATAACTGCATGACTAATGTGCAGACAATCTAGCAAAAGCAAAACATTTGTATAACATTTGTACAATGTCGGCCCAATGTCTTCGACGTTGGGCCAACATTGTACAAATGTTATACAAATGTCTTGCGTTAACTGGGAAGGCAATGATGTCTGTCCTTACCAGTGCAAATGTGAGAGCTTCTGTATAGCCAGCGGCGGCCACATCTGTCCTCAGCAGGTCTGTCAGCTTATTTATACCAAACTGCAAAAAAAGCTAATGATTATTATAATTGTCATAAATTTCAAAATAACATAAATCTGTTCCTAAATCAGACATTCATTTCACTTGGGGGAATTGCTGCAACCATTCACATCTCAAGTGAATGTAAATGATCGGCGTATTAGCATGGGGTCCACAAGGATAGGGATTTTGGTTTAATAGCCTGCCTAGGAAATCATATTTCAATATTATCTGGGGATAACACAGGAAACCACTTGAAACAGAAAATTGTCATGTGTTTTATTCACAACAAAAAGTATCTGTGCATGCAATAAAAATGTGGAACATAGCAAAGATCTCACGGAGCACATGCACTGATTTGCAAAAACACTCAATAGGGAAGATTTTGTTAAAATCAAATCCTGAAAAAGAAACTACATCAAGTAATCTAATGTTCACCTGAGGTCGTATTCTCGTACAATTTATGATATATCGTAGGCTTCAGATTGGCCATCTCGACCAGTCCGAAGCCTACGATAAATCCAAACTTGTACCAGAATACGGGTTCTGATAACTAACACCATTTGTCTCTTTAGAGTTGAAAGGGTGTATCTGCACTTTATAAAGTGGCAAATACACCTTTTCAACGTCAAGGTTGTTTTTCCAAATCTCACTCAAACACACTATCTTTGAACATTGAAATTTGCATATCTACTGAACCCACCTGCTTTGCTATACAGCTGGTTTTAGGCACAGTGTATTCTATGTTGTTATAACCATAAGCGATCGCCACATCTTCAGCAATATCACACTCGTGCATCACATCTGAAAACAGTGGTATTGGTGGCAAAACTACACATCTTCATTATCCTGATTATATAAAATGGTCTTGTTGAACTGAAATATTTACATATTCGAATAATCTGAAGAAAAGAGTTATGAAATGAAGAGGCTGTGAGTTGAAAATGATTAATATCGATTCTTAACCCTTAGAGCACCGAGCCAAGAAATTTAAATTTTCAGCCACTTTCAGCTACCGCGATCCACAACTCTAAGTGACTAAAAATCAGTTTAATTAGCAAAATCTAGGTTGAAATGTATATGATTATCACAGACGTATTTAATTTTAAAAATCTGGTTATGCAAGACAATTAAAACATGAGAAAACAATACTATAGTCAACTATAGTCGACATCAGTGTGACAAGGGTTGAACTGCAATAGACGACACTTAAAAAGTGGCTGCAATTAGTTCGCTGAAATCAGTAGCTCAACCATTTCATATCAAGCATGAATTTACCATTGTCGTCTTTATCCACTACAAACCACGAATTGCCATCGCAATTCTCGACTTGTAGTGGATGAAGATGATTTGAAGTGGGTGTTGAATGAAAAAAAATTGTTATTATTAAAACAGTTCCATGAACATTTTCGTTCTGACACCCCTGGATGTAGTAAATTAAGTCATCCTTCAGAAGTTATAAAGTTATAAAGTTAAGACAACTTGTTGAGTTAAATCTCCATCTCGAGCAAGCTGCTACATTTTGTTTAATGTTGAAAATTCAAGGGGTGTAAAATGATAGCAGTAAATAAGGAACACCAAATGATAATGGAATAACAACAAACATTTATCTTAGTATTGGAGTAATACATGCCAATCTTTTCTGATCAGCATATGCATTTGTTACAGCATTCAAAAGTAGCATTTACAAAATTGTTTTAATTTTGAGAAACAAAACTTAGTGGGTGGATCTTATCTAAATATAATATGCAACCGACATATATGGGACGTTTTGTGCAGCCATACAGCAAGTGTCATGCCAAACCAGTAGGCAGTAAAAGCTTACTTGAAAGTAATTATATACTGCCTTTTGGTTTGCAGAGCAGACCACATAGTAAACCCTTCAACCGCCAAATTATTCAATCAGAATTTTCACCCATTTGAAGTTGTGTGTCGCTGATGCGATCCACAACTTCAAGTGAGTGAAAATTATTAAAATTTGACAAAATGGAGGTCCACTGTTTTCGAATCTTGCTGATTGCTGTCATGTTATATTTTCAACATGTTTAAATGATAATAGGTAACGTGCTTATAAAAAACGTTAAAAAACGAATATAATCGGTACCGGCGGTTTGAGGGTTAACCCTTACAGCGCCGGTACCGATTATATTCGTTTTTTACATTTTTTGTTAGATTTTGCATATCAGTTTTCATATAGTGAAGCTAAAACGTGACATCAATAAGCAAGAATTTAAAAAGAGTTGACCTACATTGTGTCAAATCTGAATAATTTTCACTCACTTGAAGTTGTGGATCGCTTCAGCGAGACACAACTTCAAGTGGGTGAAAATTCGAATTGCATAATGTGGCGGTTTGAGGGTTAACACATACCGTGGCGAGATGGGGGAATCTCCACTTCTATTTCTTCCCCACCAGGAATCACAGTAGAATTGAGACACATTCTCGTTAATAGAGAAGCCAGTAGATCAGCTCCCGCCCTGAGTTCAGTGAAAAAAGCGAACGATAGTAATCACACGAATAAGGCTGAATGTAGTCATTACAAAAACATATTGGTGGTTGTTGGAGTATTGGGAAATACATCACTCTTCCAAGATATAACATGTGAGCCTTTAAGCTGCAGGGACTGTATCTCAGCAAACATTTGTATAACATTTGTACAATGTTGGATCAATGTCAAAGATGTTGGGCCGACGTTGTTCAAAGGTTTGTGTTTGCTGGGATTTATGAGTTTTCAAGCAACTGTCGGACCAAGAAAATTGAACTTGAAATCTCTGTAATATTTTGTGGCAGATGCTTAGTTAATCTAATAATACAATTTTAAAAAGGTTTATTTTTCATAAATTTAAAAAAAAATCCTCATTTGGAAATGGAAATTGCGTTAGCAATTCCAGCTTCAAATGAATGAAAAATCCTCTGAAACAATTCGGCAGCATAAGGGTTAGGCACACATATTTTTTCTATGTACAAAAAAAATTGTTACTCGATCAACGTCCACATGATAAAAATATATCTATAGAAACTTGTGTGACTAAAACCTGATTACAAGGTGGTTTTCAGTAAAATTGACCATTTGAGCTGTCATTCTTAAATGAATGGGGTTTTGTGGATATACAGGCTAAGCTGGGCTAGTGGCATGTCTTAAGGATGTTGAAATGAATCAGATGACACTGCCCTACAGGATTTGAAATTTGAGACCCAGGTGGTCTGAGGCCAAACACGTCACCTCTCTGTTACAGCGGCTCTCCACAATGAGCTGATATACAAGAAAATATCCATATACATGTATACAATTTTCTTTATCGCAACACATAGGGCTTAAAATAAGAGATAGCTCAGTATCCTGTTTCTATTAAAAAAAAGTTATTTGTTTTCTTTGATTTTCACTTGATTTTCCCTGAAAAATTATTTTTGTACCCTGCATATGTCAAATGCGAATGCCAGAAGGTAATTCTTGAACATTATAAACTGCAAAATAATTGCTTTTTGCAAATTTTGCATGCTTTGAAGAGAGTCAAATGATTGATTTAAATTTTAGACATACAAGTCACTTTTATCCACTCTAAGTTGTAGGTTGCGGCTGAGAATTTTTTTTTAGACAAATGAAAGGGTTATTAGCCATAGATGCTAATAGAATAGCCATATATGCTCAATCAGAAAAAACCAAGCTACACTTACTTGATACCAACTTGTTTATTGATGCTATCCACAGCTACTCGCTCTTTCCGGTAAGGTAATTCCTAGAAATACAGTTATTCACATGTGTAAGTAGTACAATGCAAATAATACTTGAAAGTTGGGAGACTGCTGAAATGTAATTAGTATATATAAGACAGATGACAAAGTTGAAAATACATGTACATCTCTAGTTCCAACTCGTATGTGCTGTTAAAAACTTCAATGGCATGAAAAAAAAGTGTTTTTTTCAGCTTCAAGTGAGAGAAAAATAACACTTTTTAAAGTAAATATTGAAAAAAATAATTATTATTATTGCTCATTATTTCAAATTTATATTATTTTATTTTTCAGTAAAATATGTGTGTATTAACTGTATATTATATTATAATGCAAGGTTCTTAACCCTTTCAAGCCTGAATTTACCATGGCCATCATCATCCACTACAAGTCGCGAATTGCCGTCGCAAATTCTCGACTTGTAGTGAATGAAGATGACTTACAATGGGTGACAAATGAAAAAAAGATAGTGTTATTTTTAAGACAGTTCCACGAAAAATTGTCGCTCTAAAACCACTAGTTGTAGGAAATTAGGTAATTTTTCAGAGATGCAAGATGATGCTTTGAGGCATCGTGAGGACTTAAAGGGTTAATGCTTTGATTTTTACATTGATACATACTGGATATAAAACTGTCTCCCCATCTGGGTTGATAATGTCCACATATTCCACCCTGTTAATACAATATCATTATCGGACATAAAGAAAATTCTGTGGAATCATTTCAAATAAAAAAATAGAAATCGTGAAAAATAAATACTGTGATAAAAATTACCCGTAATAAAGAGCATAGATCTAAGTTTGGATAAATTAATTGAAGCAATAATTTTAATATTTATGCTAAAATAAAGAATTTCAAAACAATAAATACAACTAAGAGTTTTCTAATTCAACTTTTACAACTTTTAAGCCTCCTGCACAAATCAGAAAAAAACAATAAAAGTGATTTTTATATTCACAAAAAAATTATGCTTCGGCACAATATAAGTTAAATACTTAAATAGACCAATGAATTTTGAGAATTGATGTCACATTTTATCTTTAAATAACATGTTCTAAAGCTGGTACTTAATGTGCAACTGAAAAAAACGAATATAATCAGAACAGACGGTTACCCCTTTAAACGCCAAAATATTCATTTTGAATTTTCACCCACTTGGGGTTGTGTCTCGCTGACGCGATCCACAACTTCAAGTGAGTGAAAATTATTCAGATTTGACAAAATGGCGGTCAATTTTTTTCAAATCTTGCTGATTTAATGTCAGATTTTATCCTTAACGTGTTTAAAATGTGGTAGTTAATGTGGTAATAAAAAAATGAAAAACCGAATATATCCGGGACCTGCGGCTGAAGGGTTAAAGGGTTGACAAGAACAAGAGCTCACGTGAATGGCTTGATACAGTATTCACTGAACATGCAGACTAATGTGTCCAGCACTGTCTTAGCCTTGGTTAGGTCTGTAGCTGTCATCTCAATAAAGACATTTTTGGTACTTAGCGTAATTTTACTGTGATCACCTGTAAAGAGAAGGTTATAAGAAAAATGATCCATGTGAAAATAGATAGACAAAAGTGTAAGTGTATTTATTGTGTCAAACTTTCTGTATTAGCTAGGCAATCACATGTAGTGGCTCTATCTTGACAGTGATCAATATTTTCCTTTAGTTAAAAGCTACTTTATTACATACATGCATCAGCAGGGCTTTTAAAATGTCATGCTTGGCTGCCTGAGACAGTCCTATTTGACAGCTGGCCAGAGCGAACATTGCAAAATCATTGCTTTACGTCACTTTTCGGCACAAAAGTTCTTTTAAGTGACATTCTAGTCAATTGATGAGATGAAATGATGTACAGACGATGATGTGAGGGTGGGGGTGATAGGGCATGGTGGGTTATTGAGAGCGTTTCCCTTCGCTCGCCCAATAAGGGGTTCTGGGCATGTCTAGGGGATCTACCCTCAGACATGCCCATACGGCCGGAGACTTGGGTTTCGCTGAGCAATTTAATGCTAAAACTCCAAGGCATTTCGCGCAGCTCGGCTATCCTCGGGTCGGATAGTCCTCAGAGTAGCAATAAGAAGGATAACACCCTCCGAGTAACTCCATTCATCCCACGTGAGAGACCTAATGTCAAACACGCTATTGCCTGTTATTTAAGGCTACCACAGCCTAAACCAGCGCCAGCACTGATGCGAGAGCTGCATTAGCACCGCAGTTGAGCGGAGGAACCAGGGTACGCTACTGGCAATCCGACCGAAGATTATGGCCAGATACGAGGAGGCTGCAGCTTCCCTTGGATGATGTAGACTAGTGCTTCTATACCATGCCATACAGCATGCAACTGACGGAACAGATCCCTAATGACCCTCCCCAGATGGGGGCAAAAAGTACTACTACTAGCAATCATCCCAGTACCCCGCAGTTCCATCGGGTAGGGGCAATAAATATATCTGGCAACTCATACAGCATTGAATTTGTTGATTGGGCCAGTGCTTTTCAGGTTTTATGAGGATATAAGCATGTCGTTCAAATGTATATATATTTCCTGTGTATTTATTGTGTAGGCATTGGTGAAATGCAATTGGCAACATTCAATGAAACACCAACTAAAATGCTATTGACTTTTTCAGCACACTCAGTAGACATTTCTACAAATTTATAAGCCCTGATCATTATTTTAATAGTTTGGGCAAAGTACCTTCCAAACTGGGCGGGGGCCCTAGGGTAGTGGCTAGCACCGCTGCCTTTCACGCCAGAGTCCGGGGTTCGGTTCCCGGTCTTGGCGGTTTGAAAGAAACAAAAATGTTTCTTCCCCATCCCCGTGTGAAAGTCAGTATTGTGTGGAGCCTCCGTAACCGAGAGGTAGCGTGCTCGGCCTCAGACCGCCAGGGCTCGAATTTCGCATTCTGTGTCTGGAGGACAGTGTCATCTCAATCATCTCACCAGCCTCAGGAGGTTCTCCTGGCCCAGTTTAGTCTATATGTGCACAAAGGTGGCCTAAAGCCCGATTCATTTCATTTTACCTTCCAAACTATTGTTCTCAATACTTATTACCTTTTTCTCCGGCAAATTCAACGACCAGAGAAAAAATATATCTTCTCAACCGACCCAGGGCAATTAGCCAGTCCTTTATATGTTGGTCAGATATGCCGGGCCAACATAGAGGAAGTGTTGGCACAATAATCCAGTAAACACAGGGCATTGACCATGTGTTGCTTCAATGTTGTCCCAACTTTGTCACGGACATACACCTACAGAGTTAGTTATGTGCACATACCATTGATTATGGGGGGCATGGAGAGGACCACCCCATTTCTGTCGTAGATGACAGGATAAACCGGCTTGTCTTGTATGATAGGCAGGAAATGTTTCAGGTGTGAATCACTCTGAAAAAGAAACAGTAACATTAAACAGGTATTAGCCCTAAGATCACTGAGCTATTCAATTTAAATTTTTAGTCACCTGAAGTTGTTTCTTGCGAGACACAACTTCAAGCCACTGAAAATTTATGTTATTTCTGCAATTAAAGTCCCAATATATCTCAGTGTTTTAAGGTTGAAGGCATATTTTACTGTGAACAGCTCGATATCATGGGGTTATACAGGTGCTAATAAAAACACAGAATGTCTACTGCAGTCGACATCAGTGCTCTAAGTGTTTAGGCTAAGTGCTAATCACGTCTATAGCTGTTTTGCTAGATTAACATAATTCGCCCCCTTTGATATGAAAGGGTGTATCTGCCACTTAAATTACAAATTTTTAAAGATTTTAGCCTGATTGTGTCGCTTTAACACCTAATTTTTGCAGATCGAAAATTATTCCGACAGTTCTGACACCAAAAGTAACCCACCTTGTATAATTCCATCAGCTCGACAGCAGTGAACTCCTTTGTTTGATTGAGTGGTTTGAATTTGATGTCACTTGGGGGCTTCGCATCATAGACAAATGGGCCTTGTATTGTGTCCAAATCGTGTGTGCCAATGGCAACCAAAGAGCGTTTTCTGTGAACAAATTTTTCTAATGATTCACCATGAAAGGTTATATTTAAACAACTAAAATTTGTATCCACCCAAACATGCCACAATATAAAACACATACAAAATAACTATAATGTTTTATTCAACTTGAAATATTTACAAATATTTAAAAACATTATTTAACAGCACTTTAACAATTACATCACCAGAGGTAAGGGCACAACACACATGTGCACAGCAAAGAGAAAATTTTGGTATCAACGCTCTAGGAACTTCAGATAATCTTGTAGTCCATCAGCACATAATCAATATCTTTGCATTTTTTTTCAAAAAACAATTAAAAGAATATTTACATGATTAATAAAATAAAATTAATGAACCACATAAAAAATCATCTGATAAAAGATGTGTGACTACATTTAAAACTAGAAAAGTGTTTAGACAAAGGCATCATTATTGTGCCTCTGCTGTGGTGGCAATAACAGGCCATATCCAACCAGCCTAAAAAAAGGTCTATGCATACTTATTAAACATAGTAGAACAAAATAAAGAGATAAATAAACGATAGTCCAAATACAAAATGCTTCCAGCTTCATCCCAAACAACACAGGCTTAAAAATATGCACTGTGCTTGATTACTTGTGAATAGATCACACATCACCATGCATCTATGTTTACTAGCACTGTCTGGATAGTACAAAAATAGCATTGCATGAAAATGTTGAAGCAATTAACTCTTAGAACACTGATGATGACTATAGTCGAGTATAGTATTGTTTTCCTATTTTTAACCCTTACAGCAAGGGGATCGAGTTTAGTCGTCAGAATCTGACGTCTGAAGCCGTCAGATTCTGTCGACTAAAGTCAATCCCGGCACTGTAAGAGTAGAAATATTTCTAATGGCCGTAGACCCCTAACATAGGTATTCAAATGAATCGGAAAGAGCTAACTAAGACATTTATGATGATTTTAAATTGGAAAAGCCCTTTGGTCTCCATGGTTTTTACAAAAAAAATTCAGCGTTGTAAGGGTTAACCCTTAGAACACTGATGATGACTATACTCGAGTATAGTAATGTTTTCTTATGTTTTAATGACCTCATATAACAATTTTTAAAAAAAAATAAAGATGTCTCAGATCTGCAATAATCATATACGTTTCTATATAAGTACCGTACACAAAATTCATGACAACTAATTTTTAGTCACTTGAAGTTGTGGATTGCAGTAGTGAGATGAAAGTGGCTGAGGATTTTAATTTATTATCCCAGAGCTCTAAGGGTTAAGCTTTAACCCTTTGAGCCCTCACGATGCATTAAAGCATCATTTTACACTATTGAAAAAATACTTGTTTTTTTCACAGCTAACGGTTTTAGAAGGCAAATTTTGATGAAATTGTTCTACGAATACATAGTAATTTTCTTCAATTTATCACCCACATCAAATCATCTTCATCCATGACAAGTCGAGAGTTGCGACAGCAATTTGCGGCTTGTAGTGGATGAAGATGACAATGGTAAATTCAGGCTTGAAAGGGTTAATAGGCCATGTATTCATTCTCTCATTTATTTTCTTTGTCTACAAACTTCTCTTATTTGCAGTCCTGAGCATGCTGAGGGTTTACATAAATGTCATTGACTGATTTATACTATTTTTACTACTATATGTGACCCATCTGCACGAAATGAGTTGCATGTCGGCTCCGTACAAGTTGTGATAATGGGCAATATGCATGATATGGGATAATAATAGCAAATTTTGTTTTTTGTCAAATTTTGATGCTTTAAAGCCTAGAATTATCATTTTAAGGCCAGAAATGGGTTCTACGTCCCAATATTAGTCAGAAATGACATATCACATGATTGTGATCATCATATATTTTGTTAATTTGTTTTCAAAATGGCCACTGGTGGCCATCTTGGATTTTACCCATTTTTAAAAAACGCTCCAAGTTAACAAAAGTCCACCCAGCAGATTCTGAAAGTAGACATCCTGGGCTATAAAAATCATTCATTAAAGCTATATATACCAAATTTCCAGGTAAAAACATCCTATTGGACCATAAGGAACTATTTTTTTATACCATAAAGAGCTTACAATCAAATTTTTGCCATGACTTTGAAGCCAAATTTCTCCATTTTCATTTTTTTAAATATTGACCCATTCGCTTGTCATGTTCTTGGTGTAAAATTAAAGCTCCAGCTCTGTGCTATCCAATGGTACCATTAACTCCATATTTTATTTTTCCGACATGAGCCTCATTATGTACAGATGGGTCACATATTTCATCTACATTAATAATAAAGTTTGAAGGCATGCTATTTTAATCAGTAGCACTTGAATACAGCTTTTTAATACAGTTTCAACAGGTATTATTTATGCGACATGACTAGTAAAAGCTATGGTTTTGCTAGTCCTGCTATGTAGCAAAATAAAGGCAAAGTTCTATTCCTGCTTACCTGCATATATTATGATGAAGTTTGTCTTGAAGATCAATGAAGCTCTGATATCGCTCCTACAACAAAATTCTCTTGTATTAACAATCTCAAAAAAGAAATGCTAACAATCGAAGTAAATGGTACCAGCCTGATTTATCAATATACAGTAAAAACTGTTATTCCATTAACATGAAAATATCTTAGCCAAACATAAAAATAAACACTTGTCAAATTGTCAGTTATCATGCAAACAAGGTGATAAGCTGTCAATTTTTTTTAACCTCTCCAGAAGTAATTACTAGCAATATGTGGAATTTTTATAGCCCACCTATGTAACAAAATTTTTAAAGGCTTGATAAACAGGTTTACCTGTTTATTTCTTTAATATTAAGCTATTTGAACATGAACAGATGTTTAAATTTCTTGCCTGAGTGAAAGTTATGTTCCGTAGCACGGCTCCAACAGCAAATGGTCGAACCTTTGCAGTCTGCAAAAAAAGGATAAGCCATAAATACTGTGTTTGCCAGACCATTGCGCAGAACATTTTTTATTTTGAAGGGGCTGTGCAGTATTCAACAGCTTATCAGCAAATTTATATTTAATCTGCCTGATTACAGAGCCATGTGAAATATCATGTGAGAGATCAGCTCAATGCTTGTCTAATAAGTCTGCCATATTGGTCCCCCGATCACCCAGCATTGCACCAGCACTTACTTGTCCCGTGATGTTTCAGTATGTTTTAATAATTGACAACAGTATTCATAGTTGCCTTGTATATTTGTACTGTATTGGTGTTGAAACTAGTTGCCAGATTAATTGAAAAAACCCAGCAGTATTGGAATATTCTGAAAGTCTGAAAGATAATTCAATATTTTGCTGTCTTAATAAAATAATAATAATATTTAGAAGTTAAAAAGCCACATTGATGCTGAGCAAGGGAGAGCTGAACAGTGTCATTTACACCCTTAAAAAAGTGGAAGCCGGGCTTACAAATTTTACTTTTGAACTCTCACAAGTGGCACAAAATCGAGTCTCATTTTCACAAAATTCTGGAGGACTCCCAAACCCTCCTCCACTACTCTTGACGGTACTGGCAAAGGCCTATTCCTTCATGTTCATTCACTCATGGCTAAATAAGTTTGTATTCCTTGTTTTGTTCCTATGGCTATGCCCCTGACCCCATAGATATAAATGTTGGAAAGCAGTACAAATCACAAATTAATAATATATCTTGAATCATAGTCTTTAAGAGGTCTACATAAGCATGAACAATGGATTCTTTCTTAATCATCAACAAAGAAATCGTTTTGTTCTCTGCGCACTACATATCAGTGCTCGATACAGTGTAACAATTACGTAAGCATACTTGTATTAGCTTCGTCCCACAGCAAAAGTTGATTCATGAACAGTGAAATTAAATTTGCAGGTGATAAAGTAAATAAATCACAAGGCCTTCAAACTAAATGGTAGCAAAATCATAAATTATACATGAAATATTTGGCACAAAATTTTGTAACGATTTTAACCCTTAACCCTTTCAGGCTTAAATTTACCATTGTCATCTTCATCCACTACAAGCTGCGAATTGCTGTCGCAATTCTCGACTTGTAGTGGATGAAGATGATTTGATGTGGCTTAAAAATAAAGAAAATTGGAATGTATTGATAAACCAGTTTCAAGGAAAGTATCATTATAAAACCCGTAATTGTTGGAAAGTTAAGTCTGTTTACATGGATGTAAAATGATGCTTTAATGCATTGTGAGGACTTGAAGGGTTAATAAGTAAATGTATTTCAATTTTCACCCAATTGAAGTTGTGTCCAGTACCGCGACTTACAACTTCAAAAAATTATGCATATTTGTTTAATTTGAGAGCAAACATTTGGCAAATCTTGATGTTTAAACACACATATATTTGCCAATACCAGTGATTAGATCGATTGATAAAATAGGTTGAACATGACAATAGTCGTGATCAGCAGGATAAGGGTCAAATAATCAGTGAGGCAAGAAAAGTGAGATACATAATTAGAACACTGAAAAAAAAGAATATTGACTATCGATTCGAAAAAAATTCTTCAAGCTCATTGTCTGCTAAGCTGAATCTTAGCTCTTACCTCAGCTGTGATGGTCATCTGCTGTCTTGAGATACCTGAAGGTGGCTCGACTGCTTTGTAAACTGGACCTTGCAATCTAAACATTCACCAAAATCAAAAAATAAAATAAATCCTCAATATATCATAAGGGCACATACGAGGCAAATAAGTATCATACCTTATTAATACTTGTAGTGATTATATCCTTCTAACAAGAGGACTGAAGTCCTATATCATCCACGGCCATAAATTAGTTTTTTTCGGTCACAAATATTTAAAAAGTCAACTTGTAGTGGCTATTTTAAATTTCAGTAAAATCCTCTTTACATTTCCAGATGGTGGGTAATGTGATTGTAAAATGTGAATTATTTCTGACTTCAATTTTTCAGTTTTTGCGCACACAAAAAATTATGAAGTTTGAATAAAAAGACCTGGAACTAAGTGGTGGTTGGCTGGAAAGATTTCTTTATCCAGGACAATGACAGCTGTTTCGCTGGTTGTTTTAGAGTTTTTGCGCCACAAAAATTTGAGAGTTGACCTCAGGCGGCTATTTTGAATTTCGGTAGAATCTTTAAAAAATCGCTTGTACATCCCCATGTTGCTAGGAGTGTCATGTTGAATTTTTTAAAAATTAGTCAAACTATTTTTTTCAGTTTTTGTGCCCCCAAAAAATTGAAGTCGATTTGTGACAGCTATTTTGAATTTCAGAAAAACCTTGAAAAAGACACCCGGACATCTCAATGTCATGGGGAATGTGATAGTGTATTATTGAATAATTTCTGACTTCAAGTTTCAGAGATTTTGCACCCACAAAGAATTTGGCATTGACCTCTGGCAGTAATTTTGAATTTTGGTCGCACCTTTAGAAAATCACTTGCACATCCCGATGATGCTAGGAATGTTATGTTAAAATTTCAAAAAAATTGACCAGTAGCTTTTGAGTTTCTGCTCCCACAAGAAAACGTGACGCCTGACAGAATCCTGGTGCGACTAAATCCCCTTCCCCTACGGGCGGGGATTAAAATGTAGGTGACTTCACTGAACTTAACCCTTTTAGTGCAGAGACCGTCTTTATACTTCAGAATCTGGCGTATAAAAACGGTCTGTAGACATCAGATTCTGACGCATAAAGACGGCCCTCGCACTGAAAGCATTAAAATATTACCCATAACATAAGGTATTCAAATAAAGCCGAAAGAGCTAACTATAAGACCTTTATGATGATTTCAAACTGAAAAAAAACCAAATTTGATCTCCATGGTTTATACGAAGAAAGCGCTGTAAGGGTTAAACATATGAATTGAATCATGCGAACAATATTTTTTGTAACTTAAGGTCAACCTGACAAACACAGGCCCAGCACTGTCTGAATCATGTCCAGCATCTTCGATACTACTCCAATACCAAGGCTTTCCCAAGGAAAAATAATTGAGCGGGGGAATTTTTTGTATAAAGTGCGCTGTCGTGTTGAGAATCAGTGATGTCCAAAGCGCACGTGCCAGAGATGTGTGGTTTTAGGGAGGTCCGAGGGCATGCCCCCCCCAAATTTTTTTAAGTAAAGTCTTGAAATGGTGCATTCTGGCAGAATCTATATTTCTATAAAAAAAAATTCATTATTTTGTCAGCGCGGCACTGGGATAAAACAGTGCGACGCTGCGGATCCGCGCTTTTGAGGAAGCCCTGAGTACCGGTTCTACTCAAAAATCCAGGCACAGTGGGGTTTATGTGCTATGTTAGTTGTACATTGTACTTATGGATATGAATGCCAGTTCAACTATTGGTAGATTTTACGGAGCTAACACAGATGTTGGTTCAAGACTGTCTATTTTTTATCAGTATCTGAACTAAAATTGGGACATTGTTGAGCTTATGGCCCAGGTTAGGTGATTTAACCCCTGTGCTGCTCAATTGTTTGTGAGTATTTTTCATTCATTAAAAGCTGGAATTGCTAACGCAATTTCCAGCTTCAAATGAATGAAAAATAATATTATTCATGAAACATTGACATGTCACAAATAAAATTATTTGATTAACTGAGCATCTAAAACATGATATGTTACAACTTTTATTGGTGTAATATTTAATCTGAAATTGGCTTGACACAGTATATACGGTCTTAGAAGCACAAGGGTTAATACGAAAGGTAACAAAATGAAGAAATGGTCAAACACAAGTTAACCCTTTAAGTGCTAATCACACCATAGACGTTTTTAGCATTATTAATAATTCTTCAAACAAGAAAATCAGGAAAATAAATGGGCATACATTCTCCCGCGCATCAACCCTTACACTGCTATGGGCGACTATAGTCGCCCAAAATTAACCAAGCGCAGCCTGCTGTGGGCGACAAGTTCTTAAAAAAAAAAATTCACTTTTGTTTTGTGGTGCCTTTCTATTTGCGCTTTAAATATAGCTAACTGATTGATTTTGTAATATAATGGCTTTTAATATCAGTTGTTCATCAGATGTTTTTTTTTAAGAAAAAACGTGGCAGATATTACTAAGAGGGAAACCACACATGCTGCAAATTTTAGGCAGCAGTGAAAGGGTTAATACATATATATATATTTATATTAGTATTATATTTTAACAAGTTCAATGCGGAGACTGACTTATGGCGGCGTATTTTGCCATCAAAAGTCGGTTTCATACTGTGAAAGGGGTGATGTGCCAGAACTCACTTCTCCTGGAATACTAGAAGTCCACGTGTAAGCCCCTCAACACACAGAAGATCATACCTGAATAAAACACAAATATAAAAAAAAAACTTTTTTAAGCGATGAACACAATCTATGCATTTGTTTGTATACTATATTATTCTAATAAACGCCTGGGGCGTTAATTAGCCTGCACCCTGAGATTACAGGGTGATGGGTGCTAATTAATTAATGATGGTGGGTTTTATTTTCAAATCAGGGGGGGGGGGTTTGGGCAATTAATAAAATATGGGTGTTTTTTATAATAAAAATGGTAAATGGAATTAGGTTTCAACTCTTTCATAGTAATACACCACATAGGAGAGTTTGAATTACATTTATTGAAAATAATATATATTTATGATGTCACCATGGATCATGGTGATAGTGTAAAACATCCCATCTTTTATAAAAAAAACAAGAGCACATTCGAAAATAGGCCGCTGCCATTATGAACTTAATGTTGTTGCGCCAACAGGGTCAAATTATTGACGTAAAATGCCAAAAATGCCGTGCAAGCACTCAAATACCCCTCGGCTGATGCAGTGACTATATCTGCCAGGTTTCAAGGCAATTAATTAAAAATAAGAACGATTTATTAAAATTGATAAAACCTAGATGGCAGCCGCAGTCTCACATGAAAATGGACAAAACTATCAGACTCGCAGAGCTCGAAAACCTTTATATACCAGGTTAGGAGGGAATTCTGAAAAAAATAGTCGCCAGATGGCGGCCATTTTGATTATCGGTGGAAAGCTGAAATTCTAATCAGGTCCTCTCCATACTCATGGGCAACTTCACATGAAAAATTGGAGAGATCCACCAAACAATTTTCAAGTTATCGGACAATGCCAACAGACTCTCAGACCCCTAAAACCTAATACCAGGTTTCAAGGGATTTCTGAAAAAAAAATCAGTCGAAAAAAACATTTTGTCGCGAGGTGGCGGCCATTTTGATTATCGGTGGTAAGCTGAAAATCTAATCAGGTGATCTCGATACTCAAGAGTAACTTTCCGTGAAAAGTTGGAGAGATCCAATAATTATTTTTCAAGTTATCACATTAACAATATTTTTTTTGAATCTTCGACCTTGACCTTTGACCTTGGGTAAAAAAAGTGACGGGAGGGGTTGAATGTTTAGTATGATTTATGAATTCAATCTGTTGCACCATGTTGGTGTAGTAGACAAAAGAGTGTGTGCAGGTGCGGCGGCGGCACACGAAGGGGACGACAATACCCCTTCGGGCCCAACGGGCCGAGGGGCAAAAATTGCAATAAATCAGCCATTTCGATTTGTTTTACAGCCATTATTGAACATGTCCGAGAACTGCTCATTAGTGACATGCATAACTAATTTGGGAAGGATACATGTAAAACTTTTCATGTTATCTCGCCCACAAGGTCAAATTATTGACATAAAATGCGAAAAATTGCAATAAATCGGCCATTGTGATTTTTAATTCAGCCAATCTTGAACTTGTCCGACAACTGCTTATTAGTAACATGCATAACAAATTTGAAGAATATACATAAAAAATATTTCACCACAAGGGCAAATTATTGACGTAAAATGCAAAAAAGCTCAATAAATCGGCCATTTTGAACTTATTTTCAGCCATTATTGAAATTGTCCAAGAACTGCTTATTTGTAACATGCATAACAAATTTGAAGAGGATACATAAAAAACTTTTCAAGTTATCGCGCCCACAAGGTCAAATTATTAAAGTAAAATGCAAAAAATTGCAATAAATCGGCCATTTTAATTTTTTTTTTGCCCTTATTGAACTTGTCCGAAAACTGCTTATTAGTAACATGCATAACAAATTAGAAGGGGATACATGAGAAATTTTTCAACTTTTCACAAGGTCAAATTATCGACGTAAAATACGAAAAATCGCAATAAACCAGCCATTTTTATTTTTATTTCAGCCATCCCTGAACTTGTCAGACAACTGCTTATTAGTAACATGCATAACAAATTTGAAGAGGATACATGGAAAATTTTTCAAGTTATCGCGCCCACAAGGTCAAATTATTGACATAAAATGCAAAAATTCGCAATAAATGATTTTTTTCCAGCCATTCTTGAACTGGTCTGAGAACTGCTTATTAGTAACATGCATAACAAATTTGGGAAGGATACATGACAAACTTTTTAAGTTATCGCGCCCATAAGTAAATGTTAACGCTGACACCGCCGACGACATCGAACTTGCAATTTAGCAATTGCAATATTAGCCCATCATTTTTAAATAAAAGGACGGCTGAAAATGCATCAAACTCAAAAAAGTCGATCCCCGTGCTGCAAGATTTAATTATCAGCAATAAGCGATTAATCACATTAATAATTGATCATTATAATTGGTGTAGTCCAAATGACTGATTATCGGCTCTAATCGATGATTATGCACATTGCTAGGCTACTGTGCTAAAATGTCTATATCTCAAAAACTACTTGGACTACTGCGGACTCAAATATCACATTTGAAAAAAACTGAGATAAAATGCATGGGGCCTTCTACGGAGTGAGTTGGAATGACCCTATTGCTATTAAGTGTTTTATTTTTAAATATAATATATTTACCTGTTGGCTGGTACATCGATTTTATAAATGATTACATCAGATACATCTCCACTATTAGCAGCTGTTCCTAGCTCTTTCTCCATCATTTCCTGTTCTGATGTCTGAAAAAAAATGTATCTTTCTATATTTCTGTTGTAGGAATCATAATGATTTTATATTGTTTTGTACACTGTGACACACCTACTGATGTGTTAACTAAAAATAACCAATATATAATTATAATTTACATATTCTAAAATGTATGGGTTAAGTAATGAACAAGTCAATCCAGTAACAGCCCACATATTTTTTTTATGATGGGGGTTCATTCAGGTCACAAAAGTAGGTTTAGCTGAAGGGTTATTACAAATTTTAGGCATCACGGAAATAACTCTATTTGGCAATCATGGCATTTACAATTTCAATTTTCAATATACATCACACTGCATTTCTCAAAAAGTGTAGCAAGGCCATGACAGATTTAGTAAATCATACAAACCTTTAGCTGTTCTAACAATGTCATTCAATTATGGTACTTACAACATCATCCAATTCCAGCCCGAAATCAAAGCAAAGGTCGTTAAATTCATCTTCGGCTGTAACAGAGAGAGTCTGGTATTAGATCAAGAGGTGTATCCAGAGAGTGCTCAGGGTACTCCATCACTTCCTTAACCCTTTGCCTGCTGGTCAAGACAATTGTCATTTTTAATCTGTTTTATTAGTCGACCAAATCCCTGTTATTGGGAATCAAATGCATGTCTAAACATCAAGATTTGCAAATAGTTGGGCTCAAATTATCCAAATATGAGTAATATTCAGCCACTTGAAGTTGTGGATCGCGTTAGCGAGACACAACTTCAAGTGGCTGAAAATTTAAATAAATTAAATTAGCAGGATAAGGGTTAACCTTTAATTTTTGCATAAACCATGGATACCAAAGGATTTTTTAATTTAAAATCATCATAAATGGCATGGTTAGCTCTTTCCGCTTTATTCGAATACATATATTATGCATCTTCGGTCATTATATTTTTTTACTATCTTCAGTGCAGCAGTCTTTAGACATCACAATCTGACGTCTATAGACGTCAGATTCTGACATTTAAAGACGGTCCCCGTGCTGAAAGGGTTGAAGCGCTACATTAAATAATTGAAATTTTCATCAACTTCATGAAATTGATGTGTATGCCTCCGCAAATTTCAACTTATGTTGTGCGCAAGGTTTTTTTCATTTTGAGGCCTATGACGTTGAAAAATAGGCCAAGGGCACCTATCTTACAACTTGATCATCTGGTGCATCCACGCAAGCACGGACGGACAACATGAAAATTACAAAAAAGATGCATGGTAAGCCTATCAAATGAAGCTCTTTACCCTTTCAGTGAGGATTCCAATGTCTAATAATGCTATAGATGTCATATTCTGAATTCTAAAGACGGAAAGAGCAAACTGAGACGTTTATAATGATTTCAAATTGAAAAAAGATTTGGTCTCCATGGCTTATACAAAAATATATCAACGTTTTAAGGGTGGTATGGAGTAGGACCGTCACAATATAAATATATAATTGAACAAAATCACTCAAGTCAATTGGGGGAAGAAAATGTCCCCCAAGGCCAAGTCAATTGATTATTGTCAATAATGAGTACTAGTCACTTAATTTATAAGTGAGCCTAGTTACATTCCTCAAATAAAAGACCAACGTTCACGGTGAAGGGTGAAAGACAGGTTGCCAACCATTGGTCACTATTTGGTTGACCACCAAGAATGAAGGTTGTCCGCAAAAGAAAGATCATGACAACATTGCTGTACACTCGATCTGTATACGCTAATATAAAAAGTTTCCTATATTAACACTGTCTTGAAAAACTTATACCCAGTCGGTCCTATATAAAATACACTGTAAGATTGCAGCCACCCACTATATTATTATTGAACCATATGAAGCACTACACTCTATATAGTGCGCTATTGTAATTGATGTTATTTTATTTTCTTAATTAACCCTTTCACCACTGAAGCCCGTTTTTATGTGCTGAATGCCATAGCATTCAGCACATAAATGAAGGGCTGAAATACTTTTGTTCAAACCATAGAGACCAAATATTTTTTTTCAATTTTAAATCATCATATATGTCTTAGTTAGCTCTTTCCGGTTCATTCGAATACCTATGTTATGGGTCTACGCCCATTATTAATATATTTTCTCTTACAGTGTGGGGATCGAATTTAGTCGTCAGAATCTGAGATCTACAGTACAGACATCAGATTCTGACGACTAAAGTTGGTCTACGTGCTCTGAGGGTTATTTAACTAGGTAAATTAAAAGGTTGTCCGTAGAAGAACCATACAAGATTATGGTTATACGTGTGAGACTTTGGTTGCCTACCAAGCCTTTGCACGTACATCAATTGTTCTCATGCGGAATATTTCTGGGCTAATAGTTCATTATTTTCAGAATTAAATGATAAAATATGATTCATTTCAAGCCATTTTTACATCATTTGGATAGGCAAAATGGATAGCAAAATGGATATCAATGTTGGTATGGACTGGGGTTGGCCTATGCCGGCACAGTACCTTCAGGTCGGTCCAAGGTCATTTCAATCATTCCAAGGTCAAATCATAAACAAATTCAGGCTTAGACAATTTCTCACATTTTGTACTGTTTATGGCATTCTACTGAAGATCTAAATGATGGACATTAGTATACACTGTTTAATGTTAGCTAAAGCACTCTCACCAAATATGTTAGGGTAGGTTATTGACATAACGGGGGGTGGTAGTAACCTTCTTGGGTTATGTTGGGTAAAAGTGTGCTAGTGCTAGTGTTTATCCTAGCTGCCTATAATTTCACTGGGTATGAAGGGTGACATGGTCTTGAGTTGCGCTTTATTTGTTTATAAGGTTACTGTGATTAGGTCACGCCAAGGTCATCAAGGTCATTTTAAATGGTCTAACAAACAACCAAAAATCTACTTTTGTCTATTTATTTCAATTTACCTTAAAATGACCTTGAGGTTATCTTGGCATAACCTTGAGGACACTGGTCATGTTTGCAAAATCAAAACAATTACATGTAGACATTACGAATAGCCACTCCCCACCTGGGAATTAAATGGCGGTGAAACAGGCTGTGACGGGATTACAGTGTTTAAGGGGTATTCATGGTATTATACCGCATAGTAAAGCTGGGGTAGATTATACATAAATGAGTTTCAAAAGTTTCACAAATTCAAATTAGAGGTAATTCCTTTTGCAAAGATCATTTTTTAGTTTTGCAAATAAGTGATGGAGAAAGACGGAAGTACAGGTTTGTGTAAAATTTATTGTAGATTTTAAAAAATTAGGCCTACTTTATTTTCGTGTGAGAAGGAGCGCAAATAGATTTACCACAGCTACCACTGTCTGAAAAAAATATTTGTTCATAACTTTAAAAAAAAATTATATTGCAAAAAAAATTCAGATATGTTCTCTGCAATCTTTTTTCACATTTTTATAAAAAAATTTTTTTAAGATGAAAAATAATGGTCCGACCATTTACCAGCGGATAAATGTTCTTATGCATGTTATGTGGAACGACGATATATAAAATGAACGTTGTATTTATAGATACATTGGAATGATGGAAATGAATCAGCGAAATATACCTTATACTTTAAAAATAAATTTCACATAGTAGGCGAAATTGCAAACGTGCAAGCCCCAGAATGTCCTGCCGAACGAGACAGTACACAGGCCCTAATTATTGACAACCATGTCAAAAATAAGATATACAGGAATTTCTTCTCTATATCTAGCCTAACTGGTAAGTGCGCAGCACAACAATTAAAAAACTTTTGCAGTTCTAGTCTATGGACAAGTTTACACTATATGGTCATATTAAGAAGCCAAAATAAAATCACCGATTTTTTCATGATTTTAGACCTGGGCATGTCCCTTTAATAATAGATCCAGATAACAACATTGCTTTCATCAATGAATATAATTGAAAAAAGATCTGTTCATCCGGATGTAAACAAGACAGTGCTAATAAAGACGACATTTAAAGTTTATTACAAAAATTTAACACAATCACAATTATTTTAATGTGGTTTAATGTATCTGTGCTTAGTGTGGGTGTTTCGTCACGATTTCCTGCCACCTGCATGCGCAACGTTTTCAGGAGTGGAGCTGTCATGACAAAGATACTGTATCATTGATCAATGACGTTAAATGAAACAACACACTTGATTCAGGGTTTACCACAGTGCCGGAAATGCCGGCTGCCCGACAGGATAAATTCTAAAAAAAAAAAATTAAATTAAAAAAAAGAAAAAAATTTTTTAATTTGTTTTTTTCAGTTTCGTTTTGTGGTGTCCTTCCATTTGCGTTTTAAAGATGGCTAACTGACAGTGACTGATTTTGTAATTTATTGGCTTTTAGTATCAGTTGTTCATCAGATGAACATTTTTTAAAGAAAAAACGTGCCAGATATTACCACACATGCTGCGAATTTTATGCAGCAGTGTAATAGTTAAGCTGCTCGCGCGCGCTAAGTTGATATTTTTGAGAGAACAACCAGATTTTTTTTTTTCTGTGGGGAACCCTGCTTGAATAATAGCTATCTGGAAACTGTAGAATTAAAAAGACTGAAAAAATAATTTGGTAATAATATTGGTAGTAATGCTAAAAACTATCAATATTATTGATTTATCAAATAAATCGTGACCTTACTCTAACTTTGGGTCGCGCCAAATGTTGTAATTGCATATCTTGAAAACATGACTGGCAAAATAATTGTGGACAAATAAGCTGGTAGCTTTACATTCCAACTCAGACTGTGTAGCTGGTTACCTGCTTCACCAATGACCATTAGATTTACAAGGTTCAAATCTCAACTCAACAGTTATCATTTCTATACATAATACCCGAATATACCTGCAATGTTCAATAATAGGCATGGTGTGGCCTATAAAAATTTTGTTCGCTATCGTTTGAAAAATGTAAGACATGAACTACCGTAAAATTTCTAATTGTAGCCGCGGCTTTAATTAGAATGAAAAATAGAATTTTCCAGTGCCCAATGCCAAAAGTCCACTTGCGGCTTCTATTGGAGGTTTTGCGTGAAAAATTGAATCACCGCGCGCGGCTATCAATCTCAACTGCCGGTAGCGATCACCCAACCCTTCATCAGTGTTCATGTCCAATGCTCAAATAAATATAAATATGCCATATGAATCAATTTGCTGCTCACATTAGTCAGGAAGTTTATTTTACATAGCGCTAATTAAATATGTTTTACATTGCAAATCGTTCAGAGAATCTATTAAAAAGATACGCCATGAATAATTATATAAATAAAAATGTATATCATGTCAATAGCACACTGAATGTCAGCGTGTGGTATTCGGTATGTTGCGTTCGTATAGACAGCGCGGCGCCGTGTAGACAGTGGTAGACAACGTCATAATCTGATAATTGTGTTACAACACAGCCCTGTCAGTTGGCAACAACACCCCTCTCCAGACGTGAGCTGTCAGTCATTGGAGAGGCGAGCGCGTTGTCACTTGACCAGTTGCTGACTGTACAGCTTGCACAAGATGTCGATGCAGAGTCGGCTAAATGTTGACAAATGATGTCTACAGTGAACCAGCAGTTGACGTTGCCCAAATAAGCATGCGGCCACGCGCCCACCTCCCTGTCCTAAAATTGATGAACTGTGTGGGAAAATATCAACTTCAGCCATACACTGTTTGTGTAGACCGACATGGCTGGTCCACACACGGTGATGCTGGTTTAACGGTGAAGACCACAAATAACCATTGTAGTGTAAACTGGTATATGTGATCGCCATTTTTTTTTTTCAAAGGACATTTATTACATATATATATATAGGCCTACATTTATCTATAAACAGTCGACGAAAAAATATTTTAATCTGTTACACTGAGTAAGTAGGCTTAACATTGCCTATAGCGCTTGTAGGGTTACATTACCTGCGCTATCGTCACACATTGTACGGTACATGTTGTATGTGAATATAATACCTCATGTCTGTAAAGGGTTAGAAGCTATCTGGGCTTATATAGCGTGTGCTCTATTAGCGCGGTTAGCGTAGCTAGCGGCTGGCGTCTTGATAAACACCTGGTCATTGTCCTTTTTATAAGGTATGAAAATAGTTTTGGTTCTTGACAAATCTCAAAAGTCGCCATGCGGCTTCAATTGGAGGTTTTCAAAGTAGGAAACTTTTTGTAAATTTTAGAAAGTTTGGGGGACGGCTTCTATTGGAGATGCGGCTACAATTAGAAATTTTACGGTAGATCTTATCATGTTTATGCTTTTTACGTGACTAATTTATTAATACAGAATGATTTTATATGTTTATTTGTATACACAAAGCGTAAATCTTGTATTTTTACATAGAAAACAGTGGTTATTTTAATTTGCAATTTTGGGGTTCAAAAAGTCAAAACACAGATTGGCAATTTTTTTTTTTAGTTAATTCAGGACACCCAAAATAGGTTTATTAAAAGTTTCAAAACACTTTTACCCCAAAATGCCTACGGGAATTTTATTTTGTGAAATTTCGACCGGACTAACAGAAAAAATATCATTAATTTCAGGGGTTTTTTATTTCTGCCTTTCAAGTATGATTCAAACCATTTAAGGGCTGGAGGATCAAAACCAAGAGCCTTTAATTTTTGATGCGAGATATCATGATCGACTGTATCAAATGCTTTTTGCTAGCCGATCATAACCATGCCAGAATCAAGACCTCTGTCCATTTGAAAGCGAATCGGCTCTGTCAGGCAAGTGTCAGTTGAAAAAGACACTTGCCTGACATTGCGAATTATGACGCTCCTCTATAACAAATTGGTAGCAGGGTTTCCACCAGGACAGTTTGAGAGGGGGTCCTTAATGGGTGGGGGTTTTCCCCTAGATTAAAAATATCAGATTTTTTAATTTTTAGGGCCTAAAATGGCCTATTTCAACTGAAATGACAACAAAATATGGAAAATATTTTTATTTTTCTTGCCAACAAGGGGGGATATCCCCCCATTGGTGCTGAGTGGGGCTTATTTCTGTACATGTTTACTAAACAACATTTTATTGATCTAAATCTAAAAAATTTGGACAATAAAAACAAATATTTACAAAGGTACAAGTTTTTGAAAATGTCATGTTTTGTGTTTTTTAAGGTGCTATATCAGATTATCAGATTATTTTGCGTCCTAATTTACCCGTCCATGCCAAGCGCCCATGCATCTCCAAGTATTATATTATTGCAAAATGAAGAATATATATAGAAAGAGACCATAATGGCACAGTTGCAATCATTTTGGTATTTCAATTAGGACAGTTACATATTGGCAAGTTGACGTTGAAATACATGAAAAAAATAAATAAAAATAGGGGAGACAAAAATCAGCAGGGCTGCTATATAATGAATGTATATGGCTTTGATCCTGACTGCTATCATAAAACACCCCCCCCCCCCATTTTATGCTATAAAATTGCCGATAACTTGAAAACAACTCAACCAATAGGCCTCTAGCTTGGGCCTAAAGACAACATAAAAATCATTGCCATCAGGGGCCCAAGACACATTTTCTTAGTCCAGTTTTGAGCTTATTTGTGACTGCTGAAAAGTTTTGAATTGAAAGTCACCCAAATTTCACGAAAGTCAGTTGTTTCCTTTATTATCGCCCACCGGCAACCTGTGACGTCACGCCACGACTAGAATAAAACTCCCAAGAGAAAGGTATAAATACTCAATCCGCATACTATAAGTTTTGCCTAGCGTTTCAAAAAGAACATCCCGTTTGAGACCAACGGTCGGCATCTTAAATTATATTTTTTTCAGCATTAAATAGGAGCTGCTGTCTTTTGGCAGTTCAAGCTGATGAAATGCTAAGTGACAGCGACAAATGCGAAAAATGAATCATTCTATCATCCGTCCCTACGACCACAACTGGCACAACTCACCAGGTGACTCTTAAAATTATAACTCACCAGGTGACTCTCTACCCAATAAGTCCAATCATTTAATTTACTTAAAGGTCATTAGAATTTTGGTAGAGAAATACTTCAAAATGTTTTTTGACAAATTAAAAATTATTAGGACTTAATTAACAGGAAATAATGTCTAACAAAACATTTAGGGGGGAAAATGTCTAAATTTGCATTTTAAATTGGCCGCCGCGCTCACGTGACGCTGAAATGCTAGTAGCCTAAATTAGAGTGACAAAATCAGACTAAAATCAAACAAAAATCGGTGATTTTATATTGACTTCTTAACCCGTTTGTGACGAGCCCCGGAGATCTCCGTGATTTAGGGAGACTATTCAGATACGAGGCCCGGAGATCTCCGGGTTTGATTGCATGAGATAACTATGACGTCATAAAATAATCTCGATCCAGAAACAGGGCAGTAGCATAATATTCTCGTGTTCAACGGGTTAATATGCCCATATGGTTTTAATTTTTGTGTTGAGCATTTTTTATTTCGGACATGCATGTCCAAAATAAGAAATACTGGAGTTTCGTCTCTATATATAATCGCTCAAATGGTAGGCCCCTAAACGTTTGCTTGGATACCCCGGGCAGCAGGTATATTTCACTTGATTTTCTTTTCACGGCAAATGGCCCAGTGCTGGTTTGGTGTTGAGCCAACATTTGAATCGTTGGCTCAACATCATACCTGACCTTGTTTCAAATCAAAATTTTTTTTTTTTTTTTTGCCCTCACCATTTGAGCTGTTAGATAGTACATGTACATCGTGAGGGTAGCCTATCTCAATATGGATGATACGTTTGATTGGTGTTATTTCGCTGCTGGCCCACCGTCTACTTTGGGCCAGCATCAAATCATCGCCGAACCCACTGCATTATGCATTATTTAATTACTCTGCTTTCGGCAGGGGCACGGCGTTGTTGAATCTTGTCGTTAAAATGATAATTCTAAGTCAAGTAGTTTTTTCTTTGTGAGTAGTTTGACTAAACTCTTTGTTTCTTTTTCTTCTTTTCTTTTCTTACTTTTTATTACAATTAGCATTCTTCACAAATGTTTTTCATTTCATTCCTATCATTTTTTCGTGACGCGTACAGTGTAGGTCTATGGGCTAACGATGTTTGGTCATTTTCGTGGAATTTTTTTACAACGGAACGTAATGTCATTAGATAAGGATATACTGGACAACTACGAGGGAATTCATACCAATTCTTTACCACATGTATTACACGTAAATCCCACTAATGATAGCGAAATAAATATTTTACAACACTCTCCATACATAGATGGTAAGGAGCTGCCGAATGTGTTATTTGATAAGTCAGATCATTTTAATATTTTAAGTTTAAACATTCAATCGATAAACGCAAAATTTGATCATTTGCATTTTATGCTAAGAAATCTACATGAACAAAACTGCCATTTGCCTTCAAGAAACCTGGTTGAGCGATAGTTCTGATATCTCCCATCTCCTTTTAGATAATTATAATTGTATCTCTCAAGGTGAACGGATGTCTTCTCATAGCGGCCTCGGCATCTATCTACACAATCAATTCACTTATCAAAAGGTATCTATATAGAAGACACCTCTGATATCTGAGAGGGGCAATTTTTTGAAATAGGTGGAAAACATTTGAAGAAAAAAATATTATCGATGGGTTAAAACAATAGTGTGCTAAGTGACATTTTTGGCCTTTAGAATAATAACCAGCTAAGTCATCTATAATATGTATAAAGTTTGAATTTATTCCAAATTCAGGTTAAAACAACAGATCAAGTCGACTTAGCACATTGTTATTCTCGGGAAAAGGAGCACATATCAGCATAATATCTGTTCAACACAGGACCAATTCGACTTGACACATTGTTATTCTCGTGTTATATGCTTATGGGCTCAGTTTATGGGAGAACAACGGTGCAAGTGCACTTAGCGCATTCTTATTCTGATACATGTGGAGACAACACAGGGGAAATGCCTGGACTTAGTCTATTGTTGATCTAGGAACAATCTCTGTATATTCTGTGTTCCTGGTGCAACAAAGCGCTAAGTCAACTTGGTGTCTTGTTGATCCCAATTTTGCTTCTGTAAATCACTTTTACTGGTAAAAAATACTCTGATAACTACACTTGATTTACTGTCAAATTCCAATCACTGTGTGTTTCATCATTATAAGTCCAAGTCTACATGCTGATAAGTGGATTTAGCAGACTGTAGTTCTAAGCAAAAGTATAAACACAATTTCGCTGTCAAGTCGACTTGACCCACTATTGTTTTAGACCATCGTTATTGGCAATATTTACCGACCACCAAAAAATCTCGTCGACAATTACAGACTATTTACAGAGCAAATTACACCCATATTTGACTATCTACTAAAAAATAATTGCGAAGCTGTAACAGCCGGTGATATGAACATAGACCTCCTCAAGGTACACGAGAGAGATATTTATACTGTGAGTATTTTGATAACATTTTAAACCACGGGTTTTATCCTGGTATAACTCTACCAACCAGAATTTCTAAAAAAGCGCTACGATTATAGAAAACTTTTTATGTGAATTTACTAGCAGATTTTATGACCACAGTTCTGGTATACTTTCTAGTGATATCTCTGACCATTTACCATATTTCATCTGTTTAAACTCGGGAGTTTCGTGATACAAAAACAAGTGTTTTAATTGAAATTAAGCCAAGTGTCGAATCCATAGATAATTTTCGAAAAATAAATTATGAATTCAAACGTAGCTGCATCACTTGATCAGTATCCCAACGCTGACCCCGACGCAAATTACAATATGATTCATAATAAAATTGAGCAATTAAAAGAAAAACACTTGACAAGTAAAAAAGTAAAATATAACAAACATAAACATAAAAAATTAAGTTGGATAACTACAGGCATTATAAAATCTATCAAATTTCGAGACAAGCTATACAAAAAAATAAAAAACATCACCTATCAACATACAAGCCCATTCGATGAATAAAATGAGTCTGGATGCATACAATAGAATCTTGAAAACTAGCATTTATATCGCAAAAAAACTATTACCAAATATTTTTCGATAGAAATAGATTAAGTATAAAAGAAACGTGGGCTACAATAAAAGAAGCATTGAACAAAACAAAAAAAAAATCCCAGAACACTTTAAAATAGAAGGACTAGAGATGAATGATAAACTAGCAATTGCTAATCGATTTAATGAATTTTTTACTAATATAGGACCCAAACTTGCTTCAGAGAATAGTAGCGATCCCAATTGCAGTTACAAATCATTTTTAAAAAATAAAACCAGTGAAGTATTTTCGTTTTCAAAGGTAGTTAAACCGAGAGTTTAAAGATTAATAATGATTTTCCAGCTCAGATCAGTCGTGGTTTTGATGGGATTTCTATGAAACTACTAAAAAGTATTAAATATGAGATATTAGATGCTCTAAACATAGTAATCAACCAATCCTTACACCGAGGCATATTTCCAAATAAATTGAAATCAACCAAAGTTATGTTCCTGCACAAAAAGGGCGAACCAGCTTGTATTGATAATGACAGGCATACTGTAATATACTTTAATTTCGCGAGTATAAATTTTCGCGTAAACCCGAATTTTGACCATTTCGTGGTCTTTTAATTTAGCGTAAAAAGAATTTTAAAAATTGTTTTTTTTGGCCTGGAAACATGCAATTGTTATCGCGCCGTAACGACTGTCACCACCCTTCCCGACTAGTAATCACTATTACGCAACGTCGTCGGTAAACATAATGTATGGTCACCAATTAACTGGAAGGGGGTGACTGACCATTGAGGTTAATGCACTTGACACGCGCTGCTCAATAAACCTATCAATCCAACAGGTTTAATTATTATTCTGCTGCTGATTTACTACATGAGTCGTTTCAGTGAAATATGTATATATATATTTGACTTTAATTTGTTTTTAAAAAAGCTCATCGTATCTGTTAATTTGATTGTGAGAATTTAAAATAGTCATATCTGTGCACATATCCGTGTAATATTTTCATGAATTTGGGAGTAGCTACTGTCACTTACCTCAGAAACTTGCCAGAATCACATGGCAAGAAACGCGTCCACAGCTCCCTAACAACATTGAGTCTGTCCCTGGTGAACACAACGCGTTGATCCAGTGCTGGGAAATGCTTGCTCACTGTCTTCGACGTTGGCCCAGTATCACGCCAGCACTGGATCAACGTCTCGTGTTTGCTGGGGATCACCACTCCTTAACTTGACATAAAAAAGACCAACGTTGACATCAAGACATCTATGGGTGGGTGCTGGATCGATCGTGTTGCCGACATGAATATGTTGAAGGTTTACGTTCCACCATCTTCCATTAACTCCTCCGTCGGGACGACGGGATTAAATAATGCTCATTAAATCATTCTTCAGGTATTTCTCACTTTATTGAAGTCTAGACATTCATATAACACACAGTTCCCAAGCGGAGCGCGGCGATTGGTGCCATGCGACTAGGCCCCTGAGCTCTTGACGTAAGTCCATCCGCTTCAGCGGCTTTGAGTTAACTGGCTGGTGCGCCTCGCTACAGGCGCGCTCTTCTTGGCGTGGTCTAGTCAGAACGAGGCTCGGCGATCCCCGTCACTCGTCAATGATCGGGAAAAGCCGAGCAGTTACGGACGGTGAGACGCTAAACCCACATTACCCCCGGGTTAAGTGTAAACGTATGAACCAAGCCAACTTGTGGTGGTAGCGTCGGTTCGTCGCTCCGTCTGGGAAACCAACAAAACCAATATACAGTAATCAAAAGAGTAAAAACAGTCATTTGTGAAAATACAGCGTTGGCGGTTGGTAATCTCGCAGGCGCAGCATAACGAGTTAATATTTAATAATTATATCTGAGTTCCCATCCTCTTAACACCAATGTTCCAATCCTCTTAACACCAATGTTCCAATCCTCTTAACACCAATGTTCCATTCTAATTTTTTTTGCGAATTATGCTGCTGCGCTACGGGTAACGGCCAACCTTCATGAATCTAATTAATACATTAGTACTTAATAATAAAATTACTTCTATAAGTAACCTAATTAAGTAACATTTGACATCTTTATTTTAATTACGCCAGGCCTGGCAAACTTATATTTACAAATTATGGTTGTTACGGCTCGTGCGGCTGGTTCTCGCAGTAGGTGTCGTTAGGCGCTACTAAAGCGTGGACCATCTGCACGAAACGTGCTGGAGTCTGGAGTTTTCGTCCAACCGTAGTTTTTTTTACGGTTGCGAATTGTTTTGAACATTTGTTGGTTTGATCGTTTCGTTTAAATTAGGGGTTTTCACCCGTAAGTGCAAAGGTGTACGTGAATACGTTCGCAAACCCCGGCGCTCCCGTTAGCGCGGGAAACGGCGGGGATTCGCGAATGCGGCGCTACATAAGGGGTGAATTGTTGAGGCAAATTTACTCTATAAGCATTATGCTTTGATGTGGTAGCCAAATTTGTACCATGTTGAACCGCCACAGACCGTGTCTGTTTATCGCTTTCGGTTCAGCTCTCTTCTTTTCGGTATTCTGTTTGAGAGCCGGTTCCCTTCGAACTGTCGCAGTATTTTTCGAATTCTTCGCATTAGTTTGCGTTTTACGCTGTTTTTCTGTACCTATGGCGGGCTCGTTGTCCAAGTGTGCAGGTTTACCTCGATCAAGAGAGACCGTTTCTACCTTGCCTTTAACTAGGATTTTCATGACTCTGCCGCTCCTCACGATAACTTTATACGGGCCGTCGTAAGGGGCGGTCAAAGGCGGTGCAATTGCGATTCGTCGCAAGAATGCATGTGAGCATGTGTCGAGCTTATCAGGATAGCTATCTAAGTCTGTGTGTGTGTCAATGTTATATTTATGTGAAAATTCGCCCGGCAGTCTTAAGTGTTGTGCCGTAAACGATTTCGGCGGCTGACCTACTCAATAACTCTTTAACGGCGGAACGTGCGCCTAGCAATACAGTAGGTAGTGTTAATGTCCATGGATTCGGTGATTTGTGTGCCATAATAGCTGCTTTAAGTTGATGGTGGAAACGTTCGACCATGCCGTTCGATTGGGGGTGGTAGCTCGTTGTGCGGTTTCGTACTATCCCAAACTGGCTACATAAACCATCCCATAATTTTGATTCGAACTGGGCGCCCCTATCCGTGGTGATAGTGACGGAAGTCCCAAACCGTGCTATCCACCCGCTAAAGAAGGCATCGGCGACCGTTTCGGCTCTTATATCCACTAGCGGTATAGCTTCCGGTCAACGTGTGAATCGATTTACACAAGTCAGTAGATATCTGAAACCATCGGCATACGGCAAGGGTCCGACTATATCTATATGTATGTGGTCAAATCTCTCGGTGGGTTCGTCGAATTTGCCGAAAACTGGCTTATTATGGCGAGATATTCTAGCCGTCTGGCAACCTTTACAAGAACGGCACCACTTAGCAATGTTTATATTCATTCCGTGCCAGACAAATCTTGTATTAATCGTACGGTTTCGCAGCTCTATGTGATGGATGACCAAGGCCTTGTAAGTTCGAGAAAACCTGTTTTCGAAATTTTTCTGTAACGTACGGCCGAATGTGTCCTGTTGATACATCACACCAAAGCAAATTGTTATCAAATGATTTGAGTAATTTAAAATTCATGGTAGATGACTTTGAATGTCGTAACCGTGTGAACTCTGTATACATCCGAAGCTTGATCTGTACTTAAATCTTTATAATTTATGGTTGATGTATTATCAATGAAGGACACGGTTGGTCGTGACAAAGCGTCGGCCACGAAATTTGTCTCTCCTTTCACATTTCTTATATCTGTTGTAAACTCGGCGATAAAAGCCAACTGCCTTGTTTGACGCAGTGACGGGCGTTCGGTGACTGATGACATTACGAAAGTTAACGGCTTATGGTCGGTGTTCACGAAAAAATAACGGCCTTCAAAGTTGTGCCTGAAATGTCTGATAGTAGCGTACACTGCTAAAAGTTCGCAATTGAACGCACTGTAACGTGTCTTTGTGGGAGTGAGTTTTTTACTAAAAAATGAATACACTAATTTAGTCACATACGTGACAGTCACCTACATGACACCACGTGACAAATGATCGTCATGTATGTGACATGATCCGTCATGTATGTGACATTATCGTCATGTATGTGACATGGTCGTCATGTAAGTGACATATTATTAATATAAGTTGATTCTACTAATGGTAAAATCCATTTATGCCTGGAATTTCACATTATAAATAAACTAAGTGAGGTTTAAACTTACCTTGTTAAAGTTTGTCTAATACCCACCAGCAATGTCAAGGTTTCTCATTTGGCCGTCATGTAGGTGACATGATCCGTCATGTATACATGTGACATGATCGTCATGTATGTGACATATTATGAATATAAGCTCATCCTACTAATAATAATATCCATTCATGCCTGGAATTTCAGATTATAAATAATTTCAGTAAGGTTTATATCTACGTACCTTGTTGAAGATTGCTTAATATCTACCAGCAATGTGACGGTTTCTCAGTTGACCGTCATGTAGGTGACAACGCTTTTATGTGAACATTTATAACTGTCATTACTGTTATTTAGTAATCTTTAATTTTCTATATTGGGCATGATCACATTAAACATATTAGCTAGGCATAGCGCTTGGTTTGCTTCATGTACTGGTCATAATAATACGGGGCATATAATGAAAACCTTAGCCCAGTATAGGGGAGACATAATTATATAAACTTGGCTCTCATAGGTGCAAGGCATCCTCGAACTTGACATAGTTTCAGGGTCAGGTGTGGGTCACGGTACACCGGATTTTGAGGCCCTATCAGGACGCAGCAATTACGTAGAGAATCTCAAAGCACTGTAGCATAGTAGGGCCACCTAGCTGTGCTAGTGTGGCTCTGGGAAGGAGGCTGGACCAAATGGTATTCTGTACTTTCCGGAAACCACTTTGATATTTAGTAATAATTTTGTTGTCCTGCAAGAACCATGTAAGGCGATGATTAATCATGCGCTCCATGATTTTGCAAAGACAACTTGATAGTGCAATTGGACTGTAATTATTGGGATTTGTTTGATCTTTTTCGAGTTTAGGAACAGGGATTACTGTTGCTTTCCTCCATCCATCTAGGAAATCTTGAGATTGTTACAGATTATTTAGGAGTAGCCTAGAAGCAACAGCTAGATTGATATATCGGGCAAGTGTTTCAGGAACTGGTAATGAATGGATGTCATCAGGATTAGTTGCCTCAGCGATAGATTTGACAAGATCTCGTTTCGAAAAGGCAACATTGTACTTTTCATCATCTTTTCTTCTTCCAGTCCCTAGTCCTTCTTAATTGTTCTTGATAATGTGCTGGTGATGACTTAGCACCAAAAATGATGTTGCCAGTGTGTCAGCAATCTCTCTTTTATTTGTTATTGTGTCGGAGTCAGTGATAAGATACTTTCCTCTTGCCACTGATCTTCCGTACCATTCGCCATGTTTGTTTGACTGATGTGTTTGAGTTTAATTTGGAGACATATATACGCTCTAGGATTGACACTTGGCCTCACTAATAGTGCGCCGAGCCTTAGCGTAATCTATTGCCTTTTTACAAGTATCCTCAAACCTGGGTTTATTGACCTTTTTGGAATTGTCAAGGTTTTAATCTGCCATTTTCTTTAACTTTGTGGGACATCAACCCCCTCCTCACTCTCAAATTGAGAGATTGTGAGGCACTCCCAAAAAGACTCTTGAGAATGATCACTGCTACACGTACATAGAATTCAGATCATCTTTTACCACCCAAGTGTAATTCAAATATATATAATATTTTTATCATACTTTATCATATTATGCACAGTATAATATCACGTAGTGTGTAATTTAAGGTCGCATAAGTCTACACAATAAATATCTATCCATCAATATATATCGGGGTCACACAAGGATAGGTCAATAGATGATGCAGATCCAGACACAGAATGTAAGTAGGCTATTGAATCATCATTCAAAATGCACAGGTTTTCGTCCGAAAGGAAGTCCTCAATTGTTCTACTGCGTGGGTTCATGTCCCTACCGTCCCATTTTTTATGGTGTCCGTTTAAATCACCCAGTATTATAAAGGGTTTATGTATTTGTTTTACCAATTGCTCAGTTCTTCGACATCTACTGGGCGGTTAGGTGGTAAATAAACAGAGCATTATAGTCATGGGCCTGTGACACTTCATGTTAACTGCCACAGCCTCTCAGTTAGTGTTTAACGTGATATGTTTGTGGTGCTCCATCTTTGTAAGAATGGAGATCCAAATACACATTTTCCAAATTCTGGATCCGCCCTTGATTACCAAAGTTGAAGATGAATAATTCAGGGGGCGGATCCAGAATTTGAAAAATGTGTGTGTGTGTGGGGTGGGGGGGGGGTGTAGATGGAAATTTCGCTGGCCTCCCAGCCAAATCTGGGTGAAGTTTTCTATTGTCAAATACTGCTTTTTTGGCAATTTATCACAAGTGATGTTTGGATATTTTAGTTTATAAAAAAGAGGGCAGGACCCCATGACCCCCCTCTGGATCCGCCACGGGCTATGTGATTGACCAGCATCACATAACGTGATGTATTTAAAATAACATTTCAATAAGTTTGGTACCACGATGTCACCTACATGTTCTCTTATTTTTCACTACATGACGCAATGTCACCAACGTGATTTGCTAATTAATTAGCATGCCTAATTAGCATAAGAAAATATAAATTTAGCTCTGCCTCATCTATCAACACACTGCCCAAGTATCTCTCTGCCATATACAATAAAGAAAATCTGGTATTTTATCCCTTTGATTCAAAATAATATTTCTTGTGAAATGTCCCTGTAATTCTGGATATAGTCAAGTACTCTTATCAATGCACTGTTCTTTATTGCTATGTTTGTCCACAAATCTAATTTTCTAACACGCTATATTATACAGTCTTCATTGCTGTTGTCCTCTCATTTTGTTCTGATTTCTATATTCATATACGAGACCACCACCATTTGCCTAGCACTGTACGCGTCCCCATTATTCCGCATCTATCATATACATCCTTATTTTGTGTAACAATATATCTTTGTATATATATCATGTATGTCGTCTTGTATTGAAATACTGTATTTTGTAATTTGTTTTATGAGTGGTTGTCATGAAAGCGACTCCTGAGAGTCTTTTTACAATCTCCCACTTTTCGAAGTGAATAAACGACTACTAATATTTCCCTAAAGTTGTTGGAGAACTTTTCTGCCCATTTATCGGTAGGCTGTGCTGGCGCTTGCCCATTCTCTGAATTTATCCGAATACCATCTATTCTATCTTTCTATGTTTTTTAAATTCTATACAAACTTCACTAGGTCAATTCTATGGATGCTTGGTACAACAACTATTTGATCCAACATTGTCATTAGGTATTATAAGTCCATGGGCCATATAGGGTTACCCCCCCCCCCCCCAAGTTTTTTACTCCTTAGATCTCCCCCAAACATACAAAATGAATGCCATCACAAATGTTGGGATGGACTACCTCTTTATTACGGCCATTTTCAAAATGGCCGCTATTAGATATACAACATCACCTATATTGGGCTATAACTTCAGTTCTGAGACAGCTACAGTCATGTTTCTGGTGTCTATGCTCATGTTTTAGGTATCCAAGGTGTCATAAAACTGTGTAGGCCTATGTTTTGTATACTTATATATCAACGATAAAACACGTTTTCTACGCGTTTTCGACGAATTTTTGGTTGTGAATACAAAAACCCCATCAAATTAAAACAATTATTTGATAAAGCATTGTTTAGTCTGTATTATAATAAACAACATATTTTGTTGATAGACCCTAAATATTCCACCAAAGGCATACACGCGATAGCATAGAAACTGAACAAATTCAATAGAGATATTTCATACATTTCATTGATTTGAAAATGAGCTTTTGGTATCAATAACAGAGGAAAATTATTAATAAGGAAATGTGTCTTATACAAAAAAATCAGATAATTTTATAAAAGTGGGTGGGAGGGGACGAGGTCATGGTGAACTGTTATCAAAGTTGCAAAAATTCGCAGGATTGTTTTCCCCTTCCGCTATTCCATGTGTATACACATGTATCTATCCGTCAAGTAAAGACAACACAATCATGCTCTTTAAGCTTTATTGCAGGAAATATACACAAGCAATGGATTATTACTATCTATGCATGCTTTGAACGCCTGTAATGGCAATTCATATAAACATTTACTTAAATCTGCGTCTACCGCCCAGCATTAATCCAGCACCGGCTTGATGTCTGGTATTAGTTGGTGAGCCACCCGGGGAGAGTCATACGACGTGAACACGATCTATCCGGTTTATAGTTGTACGAGGGCCTGCCATGGTCACACAATCTGAAACAACACAGTCAATTAGTTATTACTTAGAAATATAAATTAGTCCTCATTTCACTGGAGTTTTATCGGATGTATTGAAAACCAGTCAATATATTTTGCGTATTTGAATCAAGCAATTTAAAATAAACTGTAATGGCCAAATGTATCGTCACCTTCATTTGTATCAGCCTCTTGAGTATAAGTATATATGTATGACCCCACGATACCAAGGTGGAGATCTAATGATTTCAATTGTTAATTATTTTACATATTGCATTTATCAAACTATGAGATGATATACATGTAAATAACATTTAATTCTTTTTTATTCTAAAATTACGCTAGCAGCTCCAATTTTAAAGGATGAAAATGAGGAATTTGCCAGCTGAATGCTTCAGAGAAATCTCAGCAATGGTGTGAAAATAACTCACCGAGAAATTTGATTTTAAGACCACAGAGTCCGTTTCCCCAGCGTCCGGATCTGTACTTAACGGAGCGGTTGATTCCCAGGTAGATCCTGCTGTGATGGAACAGGAACATTTTGTCTGTGTCACTTGTCACCACCTCCTGTCCGTCCAAGGTGACCTCCATATGATCATCACGTAGAGTTATCTGCAACTCTCCACGTGTGATGGCATCAGGCTGCTCAAGCAATAGCTGGGTGTTGGTCCTGTAAGCATGGAGTGTGCTACCCACGTTATGCATCTCTGCAGCGCCATTTCCTCCTGTAATATAAACACGTCTTGTATTGACAAATATTTATATTTTAGATCACACATCACCCCATATAGAATAAAAACGGTTTTCGCGTTTGCAGCTAATTTACATTTTTTAAAAAGGACTGCGCTATTAACTTACATACTTTTTGTAACCCGAGATGCATCCTGGATAACTTTCAGATCTAACTCTAGCCAATCTAGGTGAATTAAACTAATTATGACTAGTGAATCAGTTGTTACGGGTTATCGAAAAATAAAAAAAAACAAGGTCAAACGAGATTTAAATACTTGCAATCTAATTTTCACAAAATCAGATGGCAATATATGTCAAGATATGTTGAAAATTATATCATATTTCTAAGCACAATTTAGGTATCGAGCATCTGATCAAGATTAGGGGTTACCTTAATCTCAATAAAAGTTAGTTTAAACTTCCCTAGTGTAACTTAGGCATATGTCACATTTTGCAATAAAATAGGACAAAATTGTGTTCACGTGGGATATGTTATCTTCTGTAACGATATGAAAGGTGAACTATGCCCACCAAAGCTGTCAACGTCTTCCTCTGTAGTGATATGGAAGGTGAACATTACTCACCAAAGCCGTCAGCGTCATCCTCTGTAGTGATATGAAAGGTAAACTATACTCACCAAAGCCGTCAGCGTCATCCTCTGTAGTGATATGAAAGGTAAACTATACTCACCAAAGCCGTCAGCGTCATCCTCTGTAGTGATATGAAAGGTAAACTATACTCACCAAAGCCGTCAGCGTCATCCTCAGTAGTGATATGAAAGGTGAACTGATACGCATCCCTCAAAGCCATGGTGATTTGAACTCCATTTTTTTCATGAGGAGGATATATAGACAGCACACCTTCAGCGTCACAGGTGTAAGTTGTTGGTTGGACGGGTTCAGTCAACCAGGTGAAATACTTGTTAGATTCAGGTACCTTCCAGTCTCTCATGGTGAACTCACCGTTGAAGTCATTATAGTCTATAACGAAAAATAAAACTTTACACTGTGTGGCTTTTTTCTGATTAGAATGTTATTTAGTTTGACCCGCTAAATGATGTGTCTGGTGAATGAACAGCCAATGCAATGATTACAGGGGTTTTCAGTCGGTGCTGGTTCGATGTTGGGTCAGCGTCTAGATGGTAGACCAACATTGAGCCGGCGTCGGCTAATTCATAGCCTCTTATATATATAACGTTTGGCCAAGAATAAAGTATAATAGCCAATCCTGACTATGATAAAGTGACTCAGCCTGTCACATGACGAGATCAGCCAATCTCCACCTTCTTTCAGTTGCTATGTATTTATATCAGGGGGTAGAAGTATCAACATCCCAGCAAACACGAAGCGTTGGCCTAATGTAGGGCTGACGTTGAGGTAGCGTAGTAGACGATGGGTCAACGTCAGCCGAACACTGGGCCGTGGCCTCGTGTTTGCTGGATTGGGCCTATTTAAAAAACATCAACGTTTAAAAACCAGATTTATTTGCAATTTTTGTTTCGTGCGGTTTATTTTAAGTTTAAACGTGCATAATTATGTTTTCCAATTACTGTCAATGAGTTTTCCCATGACAAATTTGTAAGAATGTAGGCCCCTACTTAAAGTCGCTGTGCGGACGGAAATATTTGTTAGTGTATGTATACAAACCATGAGCGGCTGTGAACGCCACGAATGCAGCCAACAGAAAACACTTTAAAGAAGTCTCCATCTACAAATAAAATAATTTTATATTGTAATAATATATAAAACTTACAAATAATAATGCTAATCTCACACAAATGAAAAAAAACATTGATCTATAAATTAGGTTCTGGCAACATTGTTCGTCGACATAAAAAAATTATAGTGAAATTTGGAGAAACTGATTAAGCAAATACAGGCAATAATAATTTTAACATTAAAATTGATATATATGTATATTATTTTGGTGTGGGGTGGAGAGGCTAATGATGTACCCACAAAAAAATATCATGAATACAGAGCAATAGGTATATCGGTACCCTGATGACATCGCAAGGCTCTGACATTAAATACATTAGTTCTAGTACGATCACTAGATTTCGACAGCTGAAAAAGGTCTAGTCTGAATAGGCATTCGAAAAATTTGCCTGAGTTCTCTGACACCCGAGTTTTTCGTTAGGCAGGGAGAGTGTCGTTTTCACACAGCTTGCTGTGTACATAACATGGCGGTCAGTGTGGCCGGGTCTGCGGTGAAGCGAGTTGGGCTGTGCATGCCGGATAGTCAGTCTATCGGAGATTCAATAAGTGGAGGACTTCAACAATTAAATTTGTTTTCTTCAAGATTTTTTTTTGCGTTTAACGTCTTCAATTGATTACAATACGGGCATTAAGATTTAATGTATTTTAAGTTCAATTATCTCAAAGTTTAATGCATTATTTACAAGTAAGATCATTGATGTTTTCAAATACCTGTAATCGCACAATAAATGGAAAACTAATTCCAAAAAAATGGATAGATATAGTGTGATTTTAGGCTCAGTAAACTGACACACTTTTGTAAATAGATTATTATATACTTACCTTGTGTAGGTTTTTCTTTCTTCAGACAAGCTGACAATCAGGAATTATTGAATCTGCTATCAGCTTGTTGTTTTCACCTTCTTTCCGTCTGTCCTGAATGGATGATGTACATTCATATGCTGACTACTCTTATATATGTTTCAATGTACTACATTAAGTACTTTTTTGGCAATCTGCATTTCATTTCATGCGGTCATAATGGCTCGCAAATTAAATATTTGAATCAGTGACATGTACCATTAGTATTTTACTTTGATTGATTTGCTATTGGGGTGCCAAACCTTTTCTGCTTACATATAATTCTATTATTCGGTATCGACTACGAATGTGTTTACATCAAGCAAGAAAACAGGAGACATCGACCCAATATTTATTTAAAGTTGGGCCACCGGCTGCGACGCTACCCCAACATTAGAACACTATTGGGCCAACATCTCATGCTTGCTGGGAATATTCCCTAGCCATATATTCTGACGGATGAGATTCCACAAAACTGCTCGCGTAAATCGTTCACTCAGCGTTAGTCTCTACATTAACCTCTAGTCCTACAAATAGTTTTGTATACACCATGGAGACCAAATTTCAAATTGAAAGCATCATAAATGTCTTAGTCAGCTCTTTCCGCTTTATTTGAATGTATAGGCTACCTATGTAATATCAGTCTACGGCCGTTGTAAATATTTTGATTCTTTCAGTGCGGTGAGCGTCTTTTGACTTCAGAATCTGACGTCTATAGACGTCAGATTTTGACGTCTAAAGACGTCCCCGCCTTGTTCTCGGGTGCATTTACACACTGGGACCCATTACATAGGTGATAGAAACACGTCTATTGGAGCAAAGTTGAAGCTTTTAAAGAAAGATGCACGCTTCTTCGATCAAAATTCTCGTCTCAAAATCCCCATCTCACTCGTAAAAAGCAAAAGGAACATGCAATTTGTAGATGATGGCCAAATTGGCACACTGAATAGCATAGATACATCGCTAGTGTATAGATTGCCCTGATACTGACAACCGGTAGTTTGTCAAAACGAATGAAAACAGTTGGCTACCTTAATAAGTATAACGAATGTGATTATTAATAATTATTAAAAAGTATTAATGATATTGTTCCCATCTATTTACACAATATGTTTCGCTCCAAATCCAATAATCATATTGTTGAGATCTTCCGGGTCTGGCCAATTAGACGTACCAAGACAACACCCCAGAAGTGTTTCGCTTATTGGTCCTAAATTATAGAACAATTTAAATAAAGAAATACGGAACTCTACCACCATCTCTAGCTTTCAATCTAAACTTAAGCATTTCTTGTTCTGTAATACTAAATGAATATTATGTTAACAGCTACAATATTTATGTATGTCTACAGCAATATGAATTGTCTCATGTTTTGCCATGTTTAGAATTTTAAATTTGCATTGTTTTGTAATTATTCTATGTTCATATTCATATATACCTAAATATGTATATATACCTAAATATGTATTTATTATTATGTCTACATTCTGTATATGATTATTTCAGAGGGCCCCATGGCAGATGAGCGAAAGCTCAATGGGTTACCCTCTATAAATAAAGAATATTATTATTATTATTATTATTATTATTATTATTATTATTATTATTATTATTATTAATCATTCATTCATTCATTCATTCATTCATTCATTCATTCATTCATTCATTCATTCATTCATTCACTCACTCACTCACTCACTCACTCACTCACTCACTCACTCACTCACTCACTCACTCACTCACTCACTCACTCACTCACTCACTCACTCACTCACTCACTCACTCACTCACTCACTCACTCACTCACTCACTCACTCACTCACTCACTCACTCACACACTCACTCATTCATTCATTCATTCATTCATTCATTCATTCATTCATTCATTCATTCATTCATTCATTCATTCATTCATTCATTTATTCATTCATTCATTCATTCATTCATTCATTCATTCATACATTCATTCAGTCATTCAGTCAATTAGTCATTCAGTCATTCAGTCATTCGCCCATTCATTTCTGAGGTATGTTATCAATATTGTTTTACCCGGGCCTACACAGCGAAATGTATTCAATTTTATCATACAAATCCAATATATAAGATAAACATTAAGTAAACATCGGGTCAACGTCTCGTGTTTGCTGTGATTAGCCTATATTACGTATGCTAAGTAGATGGAAGACGTCCAATCTTGGTGCACTATAATGTTTTGGAATTAGAGGGTCCAGCACAAAGTAGGCAGCCCCAACAATCCATAAATCACCATCTTCCACTACAAGTTATCTTACCCACGAACACGCAGTGCGATACCTTGCTTTATCGAGCATAGGGACCAATTATTTTAAATAGCCAGGAATTCGGTACACGTCACTGTCCAAATGAGAGATTCCCAACTTGTCTTTATAATACATCTAGCAACGGGAACATGTGACTGTGTATGAGAGATGAACAAGAGGTCAATTCTTCGCGACCTTTTATGACATATTTATAAATCTGAAACATCGGATGAGGTTTGAATCTCAGACACACCCCAAGATGACCACGTAGACAGAATAACTGATTGTAGTACTCGATACGGCCAGGCTCCTGAGGTATGCACTCGCGTGAGACTGGCCAAGGGAAGATGTAAATATGTTTTGCAATATAAATGATCAATTTTAAAATAATATCACTAGTATTATATTCAATAATATACACTTTATAAAGCCACTAAACGCATCACATTTCTCAGTCGCAGAGGTCTGGCTTTAGTCACTTTGGGGCCTTACGTACGGTATGTCATATGATGATATCAGCCAAATCACTAATAATCACCATTAACCTTTTAAGTGCCATAAGCACGACAATAGTAGTAATCTGTATTATTAGCCGATTAAATCACTGTTATTGGGAACGAAATGAGTTGTACAAACACCAAGAATGTTTGATCTGAAATTAAAATATGATTATTTTCACCAACTCGAAGTGGGTGGAAATGTATATAACAAAGCTGGGCGCTGTAACCCTTACAGTGCGGGGATTAACTTTAGTCGTCAGAATCTGACGTCTGTAGATTCTGACGTCTAAAATCGATCCACGCACTGTAGCCTACGATATAATTTTAACGTTTAGACTAATTCGTTTTATTGGCGCAGCAAATGTAGCAGAAACGTGAGTTGGGGTGGGATTTAATTGTTGTTATCACTATTGTTATTAATATATGATGACCTTGACCTCCTTTGTTTTCACCCGAGCTGGCTAATACAATGAAGTATGGGGGGGGGGGGTTCTATATAACCTTGTTTTCACCGAGTGACGTCACTAAGTTTCACAGAATGAAGTATGGGGGAGGGGATCTTATATAACCTTGTTTTCACCGAGTGACATCAGAATGGCCATCTCGACCAATCCGAAGCCTACGATATATCGTAACTTGTACGAGAATACGGCCTGGGCTCTATAATGACAGGGCTTTAAAAGCAGGGCTCAAATGACATGGTGTCAATGTTCATTTAAATATAAACAGTGCTTTATATGTTAAAAATAGTTTTTGTGAATGAAGTTTGTGCCTCATCAGCGAGAATTGTATTTTGTGTTCTTATTAATTAAATAAACATAAGTATTTTTACAAGATCCAAAGTTGGTGAAGTTGTCATCATATGCAAATAAAATGTGCGAAAAAAATAGAGAAGTAGAGAAAAAGTAGAGAAAAATGATTTCAGTTGCGTTCATTAATACGCCTAAGTCATTATTTTAAAACTTCATACGCGCCTCAAAGCCATATAGTCAATATCATGTCTATGGCCGGTATTTGTTTTATGAAGTGTCAAGTATAGTTAAGTTCCCTTTTAATTTCTATAATAAGCCTACTTCACGGTTAATTCAATAGAGCTAGTCAGCGTACCCGATGAGTCATTTTTTCCGGTTGTGGCTTCTGGGTTCGAATCACAGCCGGGTCCGATTTTTGTAATCGAATTTGTGCATATATCGTGCTCCAAACCTCATAGCGATGATGTAAATACCATACTTGATCTGATAATTATTTATAAAGATATCAACTTGAAGTTTGATGCAACTTTTGGCGAGTTTCCAAAAACTTCATTGTTGCTCGTAAGTCGATTTCACTCAGGGATATCACTCACTATCTTGGCAGTGTAAACTTAATGACATCAACGTAACTGCTTTATTTGTGAATCAAATATTTAAAACGAAGTATTATCGTCCATGATGATGTTACTGCCAAAATATGCACCTTGATGGGCATTGCACTTACGCCCCCCCCCCCTCGAATCCCCTGCCCCCCCCCCCCCCTGGTATTAGAGGGTCAAATCTGCCAAGGGGACGATATAGCCATTTATCATGTTTATGATATGCACAGTGTACTTGATAGAAAGGTGTGCATTGCTGACATGGTCCTGGTAAGGTGTCATGCTATTCGTTATGTGATTGTAAAATTGTTTTCAGTTGTAAGGAATACATTGTAAGACATATAAACGTTATTTAGTCACTCAAAGTTTGGTCATTGGTAATAGAAATAGGTTCATGCAACGCTTGAGCATCTAGGCCTACAGTTGTTCCAGATTGGCAGATGATGCTGCTACAGCGAAACTCCTATCACTGAAACCGTTCATCCTTCAAAGTGACAGGTCCAACTGCCCTCGAAAAAAATGGACAAGTTTGAATTTGTGTTATTTAGGCTTATATGTATTAATGGTCATACAATTAATGACAACCATCTCTTTATTATAATGGCTTTGACCAAGCCGCTGGGGGTCTAGATGAAGGGTCTGATGTTGATTTGTTTTTTTCTTTGAAAGCATCAACACTGAGGAGAATCCCTTCCTTTTTGTCACTACGCCAGCCACGAACATCCCATGAGTATAATCTGTGTATTTTGGCGATGTTCACGATGTAAAATATGTCTATTGGCCCAATTCAGGTGTTTTAAACCTTTGTGTTCTAAAAAGTGAGACTCGTTGGGAAAGCACCGTTAAACAGCAATTTCCCGATGACATTGTAGTTAAACTAGCAACGTATTTGACGATCTGAGACCTTACATATACTTATCCTAATACGAGTTAGGAACGTTTTGTCATAGATTACGGCTAGTAAATTATATAAAAAACTATCTTTAGAAGGAAATAATCAAATCGTTGACTCGATACAACTTTCCTGTCAATCTTGGCAAACGGAAAACATGGCATTAAAGAACGGGTGGATCTAAAAGACAAAAATGTGATGACCGACATTTTGTCATAATTCGTCTTTTTCGAAACCTGATTACGTTGCCAACGGATGTTTCTAAACGTTGTAATTTATCGGAACGTTGCCTTCACTCATTTAAACACTCAAAAAGATATATAACAGAGCTAAAAAAAGACATGCCATTTGCCTGGGCACGGGGCCCGTGCCACGGGTCTTTAATTTATATGAATTTTAGAAATAATACTAACCATTCACACAGCGTCACTTAGTCACGTAACGGCGTGGTTTGGATAGCGTACGATACTATCATAAACAGTGGACTAAAATACTTAGTTTGGTATTGCAATTTTGAAGATCTGCTTTGATTCAATCTGGGAAACATGAATATTAGGTGAAGTGATTTCTTTAAATGTTCAACTATCGTTGTAGACGAAGGAGAGGGGGGTAACATAGGTATAATTAAAATATTCAGTTTACTAGGTAAGCTGCTTTCAGCCAACGTTAAATCAGTATATGTTGGCATCTGTGTCTATCAGCACTTATTTACTCAATCATTGCCATCGTGGTGGGTCAATTAGGCCTACTTACATATATGTGTAGTTGTTTAAGTGCTCAATTATCTCATAACCCGTTGACATTTTTATGCATCGGCAGCACCTTCACCGCCGAGCTGAAACAGTGACACGATAGTACAATATAATGTAATAAATTGAAGTATCGGCAAGAAACGAGACAGGCCACACGTGTGCCACTCCAGGCCTAATGACAAATTATTCCACTTCATATTACAACAAATGCTAGAGAGCCATATATCGGATTAAATGTTCACTTGTCTGATAGGAAAAGCTAGGAAAAATTTCATTCGTCCCCTTAAAAGATTACTTGTCCCATTTGTATTTTTATACTTTAGTGTAACCCTGAGTTTATGGGAAAACTTTTTAATTTTCAGCATGAACGCGTTATATGGGCCAGATTACAAACAAATGCAATGTTATACTATGTACCCGAACACCGGTAACTAGAAACCTTCAATTAAAAAAGCCCAGTCGGTTCTAAAGCATTGTGAGGTAATTTAATTTAATTGACATAATATGTTCCGGAAACAGCCTGCCGATATTAAATATTTCCGCAGTAATCTGTTCATAATCATCTAGACTAAACATCTAAACATTGTAGATGAACGAATGAAATATTGAATGAATGAATGAGTGAGTTGGGTTTTAGGCCACCTTTGTGTACATATATACGTTAAACTGCGCCGCTAGTTATACACAGATTCTGGTGTGAATGGAAAAAACAATGGTGTGATTTATGAAATGTAATCTCAGCATCAAAGAATGGATTTAAAAAGGAATAATATGATATGTTAACCAGAAATGGTTTTTGCATGTAGAGGACAATAAGCTAGGTCCACTTATTCAACTGATAAGGAGAGGAGAACAATAAACCAAGTAGACCTCTTCATATAATAGTCATTGATTAAAATACTCTTAAAATAAAAAAGAAAATAAAAAAATAACAAAATATCGTTTGCTAAATAAAAATGAATAATAATTAACTGGAAATTAACAAAATATGCATGTTCGTTTATTAACTATTTGCAAGATATAGGTCCCAACCCAGAGTACAAAACTTAAATGATCGTTCATTTAACTACGTTATCTATAATAAATGACCATAAGTCAGCGAAAAAAAAATATTGTATTGCTGATAAAATATATCAATAAATTATATCCTTTACAAAGAATCATTTCACAGAATTAAGTTGGAATTAAATTTTATTGACTAATTGCAAGAAAAAAATCTTTATATTATAGTCTACTTATATGTGTTGACAAGTTTAACTAATTAAGCCTGATGTTAAATAATGATCCAAACTGGAAATGAAAACACTGGGAGGGCGAGTAGGGAACTCGATCTTCCACAAGTCCTAGGAATAAAGCCAGACGTCCAGGGATGGTGGGTGATAGGATGATACTATAATTAAGTTATTTGGGCTGTAACTGACAAAAAAGAATGTCACTGGCACATCAACAATTTATTAATTCATTGCAGCAGCTACACCTACACTCACACAAAATGTGATGTCTATCCGACGAGAGCAAACGCCCAAGTGACATCAAAAGACTCTTTCCAGCACCTTGTCACAAACAACCACTTCTATGTGCACATCAGTTACACGCCAGCCCTCGAGGATAATCCTCAAAATCCACCGCTGGATCTCATTAGCTGTCAGAGCAAATAAATTTAATCACAGAATCACATGTTTCGATGCACAAGCCAGAGGACAGCTTCCCAATGGTGACGAGGCGCCGACCAAAGCATGCAGCGTTGACCCAATACTTTCCCAACCAGCAGGCCCCTGCCCATCAGTCCCCCGCATGCATGAGAATTATGCACACCCATGTACACAGACTATATATAAACTCAGCCAGTGTACACTCAACATTAACCCGGACCAGTCTCGGATAAATCCGGGATGGATGATGTTAGCCCTTTATGTTTAAGGCGTTCAAATCCTGCTACTGCTATTATCATTGATTACATACTGGGTGATATTGACCAGGAGTATCAACAGGAAAGATCACCTAAGCAAGCGAATTAAATTAACAAAATACACTCTGTAATATTATGATTAGCATTCTTATCAAGAATTGAACTTTCTGTGACGACATTCGGAAATGTAATTTACACAGTGGTTGCATTCATATTTTTCATCAAATATATATTGGCTTATCACACATTGCATGTTTGTAAGAAATCGCATAAAAAAACATATGTGTGTCCTCATACAATGTTAACATATTACTCATTATTGTGCGTTCTCGATTTGCCACAATATAGTTTCATTTAAGATGTAGTGTATGTAGCGACTATTTTAATAAGAGGAAACAAGTACGATTTTGATGACACATAGACCCTATAGTGTTCCGGGGGGGGGGGGGGGTATAGATGCATAATCGTAACTTTGCATAAAATATCATCTATTATGTATAGTATACTGTACACTTATTACTTATTACTGTAGAATATAAATAGTTAAAACATGTTAAAAATATCCTAGATAACTGTGGTGTACGTTTTATCTGGCTCTCACAACCTATAACAACGCTCCCTTTTTGAATTGATCCGGTTCAATTTAAAAGACCAATATTCAGAAGAATGGGCAAATACTGTGGATGCTTCAAATAAATGTGTGTTATATATCATGTATTTAAGAAAATCCTCATCTTTGAAAAATATCTTAACCCCTCATTTACTAGAAGAATAATTTCTTACTACTAATCACAGTTTGTTAATTGGAGCTGTTTGTTTGCCATTAATTTTATTTATTTTTTATTTCAATGTCCTGAACGGCAAGATTTACGAGCATAGCTGCTCCCACGCTTCTGTCATAATAACCCAAATGTGTTAAAACTGTTCTCCCCATACATGCCATTATGTATAGTACCAGTTCTCTCCATGCTTACCAGATTTGTAACCCATTCACTTACTCAATAATCGAAATAGTAAACAACATTTAGCTGATACATATCCACGAAGAAGGTCGCAAGGATACCCCAAACACAGTAAATGTGAGGTACTGTACATATTCAACTTGCTTTGCACATTTACACAAAGGCAGAAAAACAACTTTTTATACTTAAAATCTTTGTTTTGTCACTGTACTAACAAAGTTGTCTGCAATTTGATTCTAGAGAGATATGTGGTGAAGGCAACTGAGGGCCACAGAAAAATGTTTCCTAGAAGCTGATTGGCTGAAAACAGCGGACGTTATCAGCGGTGTCCCAGTTCTCCCTTGTCCCAGTTCTCCCCGTCCTCCCCTATACTTATAGTAACAGTAAATATATAAAAAACGGTCAAAGTACTTAAAAGTCAAATAAAGGTTATTTTCTTTCCAAAGACACCATAGAAAAAATCATATACTAAAAAACTTGCAGAAATCATCCATTGTGCTTTCTTGTGCAAAAAACATAGAAAATACGGGGGTTTCTTTAAATTTTGGCAGCCATTTTGTGTTTGGCTAATTTGAAGGTGGAGGTCACCATATACAGAATTTTATCCGCCATATTCGAATTCAGCACACAAACATTATGACAAAACAAGTGGATAAAAAATTATACACAAAAATTCCGAGAAAAAAATCATGTTTCAAATTTCAGCCCATGCTAAATACATATTTTCATGTAAGGCTTCAATATGTTTTCATTAAAAAAAATAAAGGACATTTATAAATATAAATATCATTGATTTTTAAGCATACACATATCTGGGTTCAGAAAATATAGGCCAGATATGGATATATCCAATATTTACTTTTTCTTATGTCCTTTTTTTTCACCATGTTGAATCGTTTGTTTTGTTGGTCATTTTGATTATTTTATGATAAAAAATCATGCTTGAGCGCATATGGAGAGGCAAATACGTACTCTACTGCATCGTGTGATATAAGAACATAACTTTAATTATCTGTTATGGTATATCGCAATTACAGATGAGATAACCAAAACATCAACGACATACGTTTGCGCAATCCCTAAAATACAAAGTTAAGATATAAAGTTCATCCCTATTTTTGTGCTGTTAACATCACATTTCATGTTTTAGACATATCAAGGTTTAATAAAAAGTTGGTGTGGGTGAGATGTGGTGCACGATGGGTGGTTGTAGCCCATGGCCAGCATACACTTGACTTTGACCCTGTGTTGATTTAAATGTTGGGTTAGCGTTGTAGATGGTGGACCAACATAGAGCCAGAGCCGGGTCAACGTCTCGACCGTTCCCACTTGGCTAGCTAAAACTGCTTTGTATTTGTCTATGCACTTAGAACATCACTTAGGTCATATCGATGAGAGGATCAATTCACAAAGCAACAACCAAATATGCTCTCATATAATGGCGTAGGCCTACATACTCGGAGACAACACACAACGAAATACTGACGAGGGATTAACATGCCTACCTACTCGAATTCAAAATGGCTTCCTCTTGTATTGGTGATATCTGTTCTTATTTTGTTTTTCATTTATACTTTGGGAAATACAAGTTTAGCTGATGTTTGGAATAGAATGGTTCCTGTGAATGCTGATAATTTTACTGTCGAAGGTGTGTAGTCTAAACATGTTATAAGCTTTACAGAGATGAAATATGTGTGTATCAACCATAGATACCAAAGGATTTTTTGGAGTTTGACTAAGTCATCCAAAATACCATAAGGCTAGTATCATTGCAATGCCTAATTTGTAAATGAGTTACCTAGGGTTTCGCAATAACAATTCAATTCGGAATATTAGTTATAATTTATTGTGATACATAGGGGCCTTGGAAGGCCTGAATCAAAACAAGTAACTATTTCAAAGATTCTATACTGTTGAATAGGTTTATTTTTTTGTATTTTCAATGCATAACGTTACTTCAAGTGATCCACATCGACATAAATCCACATTGACATAAATTTATGGCGAATACAAAACATAGTGCACGAGTGGGCATAAGGAGGCGTAAGGGCGACCCCTCTCGTATTTAGTATAGATTGATTTGACTTGGATGAAAACATAACAAACAACATTTCATTCATGTCATATATTATTAGACATATACAATATTCGAAAATGATTGACAACGTTTCTAATCAACATCTTGAATTAGGCCATACTATGCTAGTCTGGTAATATTGACTTAGCATTTTTTAAAACCATATATAAAGGCGCATAATAATGTTTTTGAGACATTTTTGGGGAAATATTTTGCATTCGGCGTCGACCATCTTCAATTTTGCAGTCATTTTTATAGGTTAAAATTAATTTAATCCCAATTAGCAGTTTCTTATTATTCATAAATCATGTAAATTATAGGGGTATACTTCTCCGCTGCATACGCCTATAATACGTCTTAATTATTTGGCAAATTATAATTGGCAAATTATAACATCAAATTACACCAGTAAATACTATAATTAATTGGCAAATTATAATTGGCAAATTATAACATCAAATAACACCAGTCAAAGACTATCAACATGACTGTTCGATTTAAAATTATTGATTATTGTGTTTATGCCCTAAACACGTTGACATAGTAGGCCTATATTAATGTGTATGTAGTTAATGTACCCAAATAAAACAACGGGAATACCACTAGACATGGCCACATACGTGTGATATACTGCCTCAAATTGCTCAAAGGCAAATAGGCCCACTGGTGAGCGGGCAGCATGCCAAATTACTTTTCTTCCAAATGTGTTGCTGTTGCGTTGGTGATATCTGTTCCTGTTCTATTTATGCTGCAAAGATTTCAAGTGGATGACATTTATGCGCGGACTCCTGCAAATTCCGCTGATTTCATCGTTCCAGATAAAGTGATTACCGGTACTGCTAATCCCGATTCTTCTTCCGCCGAAGGTGTGGACACCCTCTAAACAATATATAGGTTATTCAGAAGGAAACCTTGAGTACTATTACCATGCAACCCCTGTAGAACCCTTGCAGGGTTCTCCTGGGGTGTCATGGTAATAGTACTGAAGGTTTTTGTTTAACTATATTGCTTAGAGTGTAGCATAAATAATATACAATATATTGGGTGGGACCCTAAGGAATTAGTCAGAGCTGCTTTTTCAACTGACTCGTTCTTTGAGGTCCGAGAGGTTTCCACTCCCACTGCACTAGGCAGAATGTAAACTTGTATATAATTCTTAAGTTTCTACGCTTTCCAGAGTGTCTTTTTTGCTGCCATTTAGAATAAGTCTAGTGGCTATTTTATGTCTAGTTTTGGTGCGGGAGACATATGGATGGCATCAAGCACAACTGGGCTCACCCACATTTGACGATTTTGTGAAAAAATCGAGCTGCAACACGAAGTACATGATAAAACGAATAAATACAAATTAACACAGAAAGGTAACAATATCAGTGCCCAAATAGTATAACCCTGAAAGTGAAACTCGTCTATTGATCAAGTTGTTGCTATCAATGACAAACCTTTTCATCGTTTTTTTTAATGTGGGTTAGCCCACTTGTGCATGATGCCATCCATATATGCCCCATGTACATATAACTATGATAATACTGTATATGGTGTTTTACGTTATTTTAAGTAGTTATGATGAATATTTTATAAGCTTGTTGAAATGTGTAAATGGTACGCCGGAATGTAAGTGTACCGGCCATGTCGATATTATGCGATTCTCAGAACTAACTATGCTAACCCTGCTGTACATATGACAAATAAGTAATTAAGCAATGATGTGAAATTGTGTCAATAAAACATCTATCTATCTATCTATCTATCATGTGCCGACATGATGCATTGCATAATGATCATGATAGACACACGTTGCTCGCTTCTGAAGAGCAGCTGGTGATGCATTGAGTAAAATCAATAGTTGGTGATTCATTGTGTAAACTGAGCAATCGGGGATTAATTGAGTCAGCAATTAGCTGCACAAACTTTTTGAAAAATTATGTACATATTTTTGGGCTATGATAGATTTCCCCCTATAGTACACCATAACATTTGCTATCGAATGATCACCAGGCACAGTGTTGCGTTTAAAAAAACACTTCATTCTATCAAACATACTTTTCAGAATTTTATTTATTTATTTATTAGGCTTAATATACACAAATATATAAAGTAATATTGTACACATATGCATTATTGAAAGTAAAAATGTGTACATTAGGATGTCATATCCAGGTCACCAGCACCATTACTATGTTTCATATCCAGGATATAATTTTATATACACTTGACTTCAAGGTAAAATGTAAAATATAATTTGTATATACATACTATATAACATTTATGTTTCCCGCGCCAAAAAAACAGAGCTGAAATAGCTACATATTATTATAAAAAGTAGCAAAAAAGGCACTCTGGAAAGGGAAGAAGCCTTTAAAATAAATAAAAGTAGAACACTTATAAAAACATGCAAAGTTGCTCCCATCAATATAGGTTGCGGTAGTATGGATGATATGCCGTGCATAATGAATTATTGTGCTATGGGCATAGTGGAACGTTTTTTTACAGAATATGGTATTGAGACTGAAAACCACATGTGCTTGTTCAAGTACAAACCAAACGTTATCACAGTTAAAAATGTCCTAAAACTTGAAATAATAAAAACTATTTAGTTGACGTACAAAGCTTGTCAATATTTGCTCAATGTCAATGTTTGCTGGCGCAAGTCCTTCGGTAAAATACTTCAAATGCTAACTACGCGATTAGAATATACATTTTTAAACGTCTTAGTTTAGAGTTGTCTCGGATAAAAGAGTGATCCGTTCTGATTTGACCGAAATCAGACACAAATAGTGACTTGAAAAGAAGTTTGATGTCCATCATCTCTCTGCGGAACAAACAATGGTATGATAAGTAAGAGATAACAGCGTTCCTTACAATCAATAGTTGAATAATGAAGGGCATATCTAGTAAAATTTCTCAGAATCCGTTCAATGGATACTGATGTTGGAGCTCTATAACATAGTGAGCGTCTGATCATACCATTGACTTTGTTACATTTGTTGATTACATAAGAGACATGCTTGTTGAATACTAAACCCTTGTCAACTGTGACTCCCAGGTCATTATAAGATGATATATATATTTTTTACAGTTCCATCAAGATGATATTTAAATACAATAAGATCATTTCTTGTACATAAAAGTGCTTTACATTGTGGGTCATTAAAATTTACCTTCCAAACTATTCATAAAGGCTATCTAAATAATATTTTTAATTTTCCGGAAACATTTTGCATCATCTGCGAGCAAAGATAATATTGAATGTTCTGTACAATCGGGCATGTAATTTATGAAGAGTTAAAATAATAATGGACCAAGTGTTGATCCCTAGCTTTGGTACTCCAGATGTAACAGGCACCCACTCAGATGTGTAACCATCAATTTGGAACCGGTATTTCAAGTAATTGGTAATCCAAAGTAATAATTTACCAGATCCAAGTTTTGTAATTTATATATGATCATGTTGTGATTGACCGCGTCAAATGCTTTTGAAAAATCAAAAAATATCATATCAGTTTTTTCACCCTCATTTAAGTGCCTACCAATTGTATCATAAACGGGTAGAAGTTGTGTAGTACACGATTTGTCGGTCATAAAGCCATGTTGGTGAGTATTAATTAGCGGTTCAACAATATTATAAAAAAGTATTGTAAATATATCTCTCCATAGCCTTAGATAATATACATAAAAGTGAGATTGGTCTGTAGTTTGAAACATACGTGATTTGTTTCCCTTCTTGTGAACTGGCACAACATTTGTTTGTTTCCACTGGGTTGGTATGTGACCAGAGGCAAAACAAGGTTAATGATGGAGTTTGCACATTCTTTGAGAATACGTGAAGTAAGGTTATCAGGACCATTTGCTTTATTAGCATCTAATCTGGATAATATTTTTCGAACTTCGAAATAATGAAACTCGATAGATGATAAATTTATTCCGGTGGGTCTAACATTGTCTGCGTTGAAAACAGGTTGAAAATAATTGTTAAATAAATTTGCTTTGGCTGCTGGTTAAGTATACTCTGAATCATCTTCGGTTAGAGTATCAGGAATTGATTTATTTTTAGTTTGATCATGAAAAAAAAGACCAGAATGTTTTCGGGTTAATCTTAACTTTATCACTTAAATCTTCTACAAAAAAATGATATTTATGCTTCATTCTCTTTTTAGGTTCTATTCGTAACTTTTTGAACTTGTTCTAGTCACTGCATTTGGCAGAGCGCTTAGCACGACGCCATGCTGTTCATTTTAACGTGATTAAGATGACACATTTCGCTGTCAATCCACAGGTGTGAACGGCTTGGCTTCACCTTGACACGGGGAATTGTAGCAGACACAAACTGCTCAATTAGATCAAGCCAATCGTTCCAAGCCGCGTTCACATCAACAACATTCTCACACTCTACAAAGTATAGCACTTACAATCTTAGCTCTCAACTCTTTCCACTGAGCTGCTTTATAATTTATAAACAAACTCTTCTATGTTGTTATGTCGTAAATTTTTAAATGAAACATTACCGCATGAGCCCAAATTTAGCGTATTTTCATTACCACTCCAATCAATAGAATGGAAATTAAAATCGCCGAAAACACACCGTTATCATATTCGTGGTGGGCGGGGGCCCTAGGGTAGTGGTTAGCACCGCTGCCTTTAACGCCAGAGTCCGGGGCTCGGTTCCCGGTCTCGGCGGTTTGAAAGAAACAAAAATGTTTCTTCCCTAGCCACGTGTGAAAAATAGTATTGTGGGGAGCCTCCGTGACCGAGAGGTAGCGTGCTCGGCCTCAGACCGCCAGGGCTCAAATTTCGAATCCTGTGTCTGAAGGACAGTGTCATCTCAATCATCTCACCACCCTCAGGAGGTTCTCCTGGCCCAGTTTAGCCTATATGTGCACAAAGGCCTAAAAAAGCCCGATTCATTTCATTTTTATCATATTCGTGGTGAACAGCTTGTAGGGTATTATTCATGGCGGTCAGAGGGAGGTCTTTAACAAAGAACAAGAGTTGTTGTTTTTAATAATTACCATTGGCTTGATTAATTTGTGATATAAAGAATCTTATCTTTTCTTGACTTAATGCTGGTGTATCACCCAATGCTGGTAAAAGCGACCAATTAATGAACTTTTGCATCTGAAAATAAAAATACGAGGTTTGAAAAATCTGCTGACAAATTAAATGAATCTGTAAATAAAAATTATTTGTTTGATCTCCTAATAAGCGACGACGTCATATGTGTGAAAACGTTCTAAATTCAATAGCACCAATCAAAGTGATTACGTTTTAAGCAACGCTCGCAACCCTGCATGGTGTCACGATGAAATCATGCCTGCTGTTGCCAAAAAGGTTTGGGCATATAGCATTATCTAGATTACTTTCATTATTACTACTGTGCTTATACATTGGACTGATATATTTTCATTATAAACCCTTAGTTGTAGAAAAATTTAATCGGTTTTCAGGGATGTAACATGATGCTTTGATGGATCGTGTCAAGAGGGCTTAAAAGGTTAATGTATTTTTCAACTTAAGTCGTATTTACAGTGGTTTTCACGTTAGTGACGTTTGGTTTTAGTGGAATATCCGGTTTTCTACTCAAACTGTAATGATATCTATAACTGTATTTGTTTTCTTTGCATATTTGGAGATTAAATAATGGCCATATGGCGCTGCCAAAACAATATACATCCCAGAAAACACGAGGCGTTAGCCCAACGTTGGTATACTATTCGACCAGCGTCGTAGACGGTGGCTTAACGGTAAACCAACGTTGGGCCAACGTCTCAAATTTTCTGGGATGTAATGCAACATCATATTATAATACAACAACACATTTTATTCGAAACTAAGCATCTTCCATACTAAGTATCCAGATAATTCCATGGTTTTGTAGGAACCATTATATTTAAAGAGACACAATCAGCCTAAAATTGTTATTTTTATTTTGGCTCCTTGATAATGTCCATCAAATATCAACATTTCTATAGACTAGAATTGCGTAATTTTTTTTATTATTATTTGGTGTTGCGCATTTACCTGTTAAAAGATAAATAAGGACGAGATTTAATTTCAGACATGCATGTCCAAAATAACAAATACAGGAATAACTTACTGATAAACGGGGTTTTCAGTTCACTTGCTACGTTGCCACAGTAACCCACAATTTAAAAAACTTCCTCAATGGACATGCTCACATATCATGGACATATTAAATGATGATTTTTGATGATTTTTGGTCTGACAGAGTCGCTTTAGGTCTCGCTCATTGTATTGTATATTGACTTTCAGATAATAGGCTTCAATTGATGAAATGGAGTTATGAACAAAAGAAACGTCAACGACACTTGAAAAATGTCTGCAAGACATTGACAATGACAGATAAAAATGACGGTGACATTCCAAGAATTCCTCCCACACTATTGGTGGATGAGAAGCACAAAGTGATGTTTTGTTACATAGCTAAAGTCGCCTGTTCCAGCTGGAAATGGCTGCTTATTGCTCTCCAAGGTAAATATGACATAGACAAGCTTGTTGGACCCAAAGTTCATCTGGAAGGTTACCAGAGAAAAAACGGAATTTCACCACTTAATGATTACTCTCATAAAGAAATAAAATACCGTCTGAAACATTACAAGAAAGTTATAGCTGTGAGGAATCCAGTTTCGCGGGTAGTTTCAGCTTATAACAGCAAGTTTATTCCGCAGGTTGACGAACATGGAAAATTCCTTTGTCACATGTGTAGTTCAAGAGGTATAAAAATAATCAAAGAAACGCGCTACAAGAACACTACATTGCCTCCGAAGTACGAGAGTACTCATAGATATACTTTTGATAGTGATTACAAAAATTACACGCGGGAAGATGTGGAGAAAGCCAATTTTGGTGCTCTTGTTACATTGGAAGAATTTCTGCAGTATTCAACGGATAGAAAATCTTCTGATCGTCATTGGAAACCCTTTTATCAGATGTGCAACCCATGTGGTATCAACTATGATCACATTGTGAAAATGGAAACAATAAAAGACGATAGCGATTTTCTGATGCCTCTTCTTTGGAACACATCGGTTTCATTTCCTAATCGTAATAGAGCAGAAAATAAAGTTTCATTCGGATCAGTTTCAATAAGTGACATACCTGTTAATATGCAGCAAAATATTGTTGATACTTATGATATTGATATGAAATTATTTGATTATGAATACCCGTGGGAATAAACACATTGTGACTGCCAATTACAACTACGTAAATTGTGTTGGAAATGTGAGCATGGTTAGTAATATGGCAGAAAATGTTCTATCGATGTTACGGGTGCAAAATTTTAAATGTAAGTTCCAAATGAAAAAGAGGTATCGGTCTAGATGACAATAAGTGACGTGACTCTCCAAAATCAGACGTGATGTGGAAATTTTATTTTTGATTATTTTCCCAGCTAACACAAAACACTTGCATAGCATTTGTACAAATGTTATATAAAGGATTTGTGTTTGCTAGATTGCCCTTCCGAACGAACCACATAGTCCTGATCATGTGGTATACTTTTTTCTGAAAATCGGTCAAATACTACTTGAGCTACAACTAAATGAAAAAATGAGTAATTTTTGCACTACATTTATGCTTCACAAAAATCACTTCTCTGACAAAAATGCAGCAGGGCCTGCATCGTACCCCACAAACCAATTTCACTTTTGTAATTTTATTGAGACTTCATAAACAGATAAAATGAGAAGGCACTTTGTAAAATTGCATTGCACAGGACTCCATGATTTGGGAACCATTTGCCTGTTATGTGTTTGTCCAGGGGCGTATCTAGAAATAAAATAAGGGGATCCTCGGATAAATTATTTGATAAGTCAACTATTGACAACACAACTTCCCGGATTGACACTGTGGCACCTGCACAATTTTGAAGAAATAATCATCAACATTTGGATGTGGTTCTGTGCAACCTTTGCTGTAAAATGAAGATATGACATGTCTGTTACTTGTTGCATTGATTTTATATCAGAAAAGCATGAGGTGAAATTTTTTTACACTGAAATTAAGGTAGGTGCTCGTACCCCCCTCCCAGATACGCCTTTCTTCGACTCTTATCCATTGCCTGTCTACAGACAATTTGTCGACCTCTCAGAGGCCCATAGAATAGATATAATGGGATTATGGCCCTGAATTCCGAGAGCTGGACATTTGTTATGGCTGGTACAATATAACTCTCTTCTTGGTATAATTCATACAAAATTATAATATGTATGCCTACCATAGGCTACACTCTTCCCCCAGCAAACACAATACGTTGACACAATGTTGATATAGTGTTGATCGAGCTTCGTAGACGGTGGGTGATTTTCTTTGGTTAGAACTTGTTTCGGTCCGACTACTTTTTAGTACAATTATTTTTGTCAAAAAAAGCCTTTGCGATTGTGATTGCAACATTAGGAATATCCAGAGCCATGTTTGGTAAGTTTATATTATGCCAGGGATAAGATAATAACTGCTACAAATTATTACCAGTTTATTTATAGGCCATCCATAAATTAAATCTATTTATAATATTGTGTTTGAGCAACGATTCATAATTTGTTTAATGTACCAGACAGACAGACAGACAGATATTTTATTGACAGAAATAAAAGTCATTACAGACTTATTTGTCATAGTAATAAGAGAGATATATGTACATGTATATACAAGAATGTTAGTTTGTTAAAATCATATAAGACAATATACATGGTATGATAAACAACTAAAATCATGTTAGGTGGCATTGCCATAATAAAAACTAGGTATTTCGGTAATACAATTGACTACTTCTTAAAATAAAATTAAAAGGCATAGCCAAGATAACATGGGGGTCTATCATTTTGTTTCCCGCACCAAAACCAGAGATAAAATAGCTACTATGTATAATATACTAATTATATATAGTAGCAAAAAAGACACTCTGGAAAGCGTAGAAACCAAAAATGTATACAAGTGCATAATTATGCTACAGTAACTGGAGTATGAAATAAGACAATGGTAAAAATTATATGGTATTTAAAAAATATATATATATATATATAATATAAAGCAGTACAATTAATGTGGCAATCCGCGAAACAGGTAGCTCCGAGCCATGTGACCATGCAAGCACAGTCGCTATGAACTCGGAGATTCCGTGATATTGACTAGTGGTGTAAACTTAACAACGTAATAACAGTACTACTACCGTAACGCAATATATCCATACTAATAAAAGTCGGACATTGTGGTTCGTCGACTGCCAACAAAGTATAGCATCAGAACCATCCATATTATCGAGTGTTGCAGACTTAGTGATGTAATAACAATGACAATTACGGATAATAATTATGTGTGACATTCACGCAGGACATGGCACTCGCACAATAACATTAAAGTTTATTTAATTAACTAGTGATTTGTTACCTATATGGCCCTCGCACAAAAAAAAACATTACAGCTTATTTTACGTCACTATATTGTTTATTTCATACCGTTTCACTCACGACCTAGTTAGTACCACATACTCGGAGTTACAATCGAAGAAAAACATTCCCGACCTCATAGATAAAATCAGTTGACTTAGCAACTCTGAAATCCTCCATAAGGCCACACCTCGTCTGATAACAAAGGCGACGGGAACGTCCCTAACCGATAATTATAATTATCTTATATTTTCATATCATTCGCTATATAAGTGATATTATTGCATATCTGATTAAAGAGTGGTATTAAAACAGTGCTATTAAATTGACTCCGATCATTTAATACTTCCATAATCATTTAAAATGCGAAAATATAACGTTATTTATAATAGAGATGTTGTGAAAGAATGTGACTTGTTTTCATTCAGGCTTTCTAGTTTCTTATTTCAAATTTAATGTTGATGTGAAACCCTGATAGAGAGGAGATATCTTCATCTGTAGGCACCTCTGGTTGCGAACTTTATTTCCTGGAACAATCTATGCAGTTGTGCATGAATAACAGTGATTAAGAATGATCATTGTGATTTATGTACAAGTGGACCAAGCCACATTTATTGTATATTAAACAACCATATAGAAAATATAATAACTAATACATTACAGGATCACCAATGCCGCACATTGCCGCATGTGACCACGGTATCATGCGGTGTACCACGGATGCATCATCTGTATTAAATGTTATATAATTTCCTTCACTAGATCTAAAAATCATATTTTATTCAATTATAAAATGAATGGTGTGCCTTTACAAACAGTGGACAAGATTTGGGCGTTAGTAAAATAACCAGTTCACTTTCTTGGATTAATCATATAGACAACATTATAAGTAAAGCAGCTCGCATAAGTGGTTTGATCAAGCGTACGTTAGGATGGCATGCATCTTTGCAAACTAAATATCTAATGTACTGTTCACTAGTCCGTCCATTACTGGAATATTGTACTATAGTATGGAGTGGAACTGGTCGTCAAATATAAACAATATAGATAAAATTTAGTGGTCAATGACCCGATATGTTTTAAATTATGCTGAAGTAGATTATAAAGATCGTCTAGTAATGACGAACATTCTACCTTTAGCTATGCTTCGTGAATATACGGACATTGTTTTCTTTTGAAAGTGTTTAAATACGGTAATTATGATTTTTTTTTTGTGATTTTTTTTATGGATTTATGATGGCACCACCCTTGTGTCGTAGCCTACAGACTGCTTCAAACGTAGCGTTTTTAACAGAATAGTTCCTTTGTGGAATTCTTTACCATCTAATGTACGTTATATTATTAATAATTATTACTCTTCTTTTATATCCAGTTTAAAATGTCTTATGAATGGATACCAGTTTTGTCAGTAGTGACTGTTGTTCATGATTTTTTAAATGTTCGTGTTGTAATTGCCGCTTATCATAATCATATTATAAAGGGCTGGTGGAATTTGAAACATGTTGGGTGGGAGCTACTAGCAAAGGCTCCAATGGATCCTGTTTAGCTTCTCTCCCAGGTGTACATTTACTATTTTATATTCCAATGACATTACTAGTTATATTATGTACTTCATGTATATATTTTTAAGTTATTTGTTGTATGTTATCAAACTATTAAAAATATTGTATCTAGTACACTGAATAAACTGAATTGAAAAGAATATTCTATATTAAGAAAAACTAATAGGTTGAGTAACTGTAGTGTAGAAGTTCCTAGCCTATTCTAACTCTCGTCTGGGCGACGGTACATAAATAACTCGTATTTGACTCGATAATGATTATTGATGCTTTATTGATATAACTTCAACTTCGCTGTGCACTGTCTCAGATGGATCCCAGGATGGTGATGGAATGTCGAACGCGGCGGCAGCTTCGTGGCTGATCCAGCGGGAGCGGGTGGAGACGACCACCCGCTCCCGCTGGTTGAATCACAAGTGTCTGGGTGGAGCATGCCTCGTGGCTGAGCGTCGTCGGTAGCGCCCGCCAGGGGGTGCAGCTCCTAGTCAGGTGCTGACCCCTGGCGAACGAAACCGAAGCAGTCCCCACAAGAACACGAATTTAATTACGTAATGGACAAACACGGATGCAATGCGTAATCGACAAGGTTGTGTAGGTGTCAAGAAGGAGCTAACACGGATGTCCTGGTGGAAACGCAGCACATCCCGGAAACAGATCCAAGAAGACGCTGGTAACAATACGGAGGATCGGGTAATAGCACGGCGGATTGCGGAATAAACACGGATGACAATCATACGGCATCAACGTGGAGCTCGGAGCGAGTACAAATGTAGGAGGCTCAACCCTGTTTCAGGCTAAAATGGTATATAGTGCTTCCTAATAGGTATTTCAACCATCCCACTCCACACTCCACACAATATTTATTTGGAATAACTGACATTTGGTAGTTTTTCTATGTTACATAAATTTGACATGTTTAAAATTCTTTACAAGTTTCAAGCTATTGCTTTGTGGCCATGTATTGAAAAACCAGTTTAGACTGGAGAAATGTAGATATATGTGACGGACCTACGGCGACTTCATGTTTTACCTGAAGAAAAAAAATACCAAGAAAACGGTAAAAAACATCTACTATTAGAAATATTCCTTGCTATTAAAATAAATTATAAAAAAATGTTTAAACCTATCTTACGGCCTTGATATAATGTGGAAATATATTCCACAGGGCTCGCCCTTGTACACTAAAAGCTGCCTCTGTGGCTGACCTCTGCATCACAGACACTTACAACACTAAATCTCATGTCTGTCTGGGGTAACACAAAACATTTGTATAACATTTAGACAATCCCGGCCCAACCTCTTCCCGTTGGTCCAACATTTTATAAAATGTTATACACATGTTTTGTGTTTGTTGGGTAGGACGTTGTTGATAACAGCACAAATGTTGAGAGTAGTGTGGTGCCTGACCATGCAATGCCTTCGAAATATATAAGAGTATTTTAAACTGTTAAATTCTATACGCAACACTAACCGTACGGCAGCCTATGCAGAACGGGTGTGATATAAGCTTACTGTGGGATACCGACTCCAGTAATCATTAGCACTATTTTTAAATCGCTAAAAGCGGCCTACTAATGCTGTAACAACAGATTGTAAAATGTCACGAGGTCAAAAACGTATAGCAATGCCTATGCAGTTTATATGAAAAGATGGAATCTTGCACATAGGGTTAACATGTGCTTCACAACTGTTACAACGATCTATATAAAATCCCAAATTGTGTAGGCCTACTGTAGGCTTAACGTTAGAAATGGGCCAAATCACAGCTCCCGAACAATAATCTTAAATTCGCCATGCTTTTTAATGTGATTTTTTAATTGTAGTATTATAAACTCTGTCTTTGATGGCTTCAGCTTTAGTTTATTGACAAGCATCCGGCTACAAATTACCTTTATACAGGCATGTATCTGCTTGACTGCTTTGGCTCTGTGTTAAGAAACATATATAAAAACACATATATTTGTAGATCATCAGCAAACTAGAAACTCCACATTTATTTAAAATTGCTACAATAGATACGGCTTAAATACAAAACAAAGTATTCCAAAAAGAGTACCTTACGCCCCATACCCCAAATCGAAGTTTTGTCCAGTTTGAATTTGTTTCCATTTATTTGAACTTTGAAGAATCTATTCGACATAATTATAATTTGATCAAAGGTCAGTTACCCTGAAATAACTATGTTCTGATCACAGTGTCAACTTATACGGTATCAAAAGCAGCAGACAGGTCCAATAACACTAACATCGCTGCAGTACCACCACCAAGACCTCGGTCTAAGTCTTGTATTCTACCCCCGACCAATCGAAGAGTGGTTCAGCCTGTCACATGACGAGATCGGCCAATCAACGCCGGCTCTCAGTTGTAGGCTGACGTTGTACAAATGCTCAACAAATGTGTTGTGTTTGCTGGGTTGTGAAGGCCTACCTTTATTAGGGATGTTTCAGTGTTTTGCTTAGCCCATAAAGGCCAACTATAAGTTCTTCCTCAAAATTATTGTCTTGTAAATCTGAAATTAACCTCTTGGCTGCTAGTGTTTCTATAAACTTGGATGTAAAAAGTAAATTTGTAGTTCGAAAGAGTGTTCCGATCCAGCAGTACAGCTCTGAAGAGTGTTCCAATGGTACAGCTTGGAGAACCCGAATGCCATCCTTATGTGGGAAAGGGACATACATCAGGCCTTCACATTTGAAAATCGGTGGCGAGTGAAAAAAAGCTCACCTAAAAGTGGTGAGGTGAGTGATCACTCACCACAATTAACCACAATGCCAAACGGGTTAATTAAATTTCAAAAAAGGATTTGAGGTTAAAAAAACTAACAACATCTGCGGCCAGAACATATCATTATGTGTGTTGCCCATTTGTTGAAATTTATTTTATTTTTTATTTTATTTTGTCGAAGATTTATTTTATTATTTGAACACTCACTTCCATGCATGTCTTGCCTGTTAATATTGTACGTGTTGTAATGTATTGTAAAAATATTTATTACAATTGAATGACCCAATAAGATGCCAAAATACAACCTCCTATTTAAAGCTATTATTTTGACATACCGTATTTCATCAATTTAAAATATTAGCACAGTGCATAGTCTAGAACTTAGTGGATCTTAGCCTATTTAGGTACCGTAGCCTATATGTATGACATTAATTCTAGTGTTGGTCGGCAATTAGACCAAGTCCCCTTCGCGTATTCTTTAATGGCGTACATCAGAAAATCCCGGCATTACAAACCGACGATGGTTGTGTCTTTAGTAACTCCATGGATAAAGCTAACCTTTTTAATAAAATGTTTTCTTCTTACAGCGAATTAAACGCTGGAAACCGTGTACCGCCCAACTTAGATTTTAGAACGAATGCTCGTTTGCAAGAAATAATTCTTTCTGAGTCAGAGGTTTTAGATATTTTAAAAACACTAAAGACGAATAAAGCTACTGGTCCGGATGAAATAAGTCCATTGCTGTTGAAAAACAGTGCAGATGTTATTGTTGGGCCCCTTACTCTATTATTTAACAAATCACTTTCTTCTAATGTTTTTCCTGCTATCTGGAAAATAGCTCACATTACCCCTATATTCAAAAACGGCGATCGCCACTTGTGTACTAACTACCGCCCAGTGTCTTTGTTAAGTATACCAGGAAAAATATTGGAAAAATGTGTATTCAAATATCTGTTTAATCACCTTCGCGATAATAACTTGATTCACAAAATGCAGTCGGGATTTATGCCCAAAGACAGTACCACTCATCAGTTGGTTTACTTGAATCATGTCCTCGGTGAAGCACTTGACAACAATAAGAAAGTTCGTGTGGTATTCGGAGACATAAGCAAAGCTTTCGATAGAGTATGGCATGCAGGTCTCTTAACTAAATTAAGTTCTATTGGTATTACTGGCCAGCTAAATAATTGGTTCTCGAACTATCTGTCTGGTAGGGCACAAAGAGTAGTGTTGGGCAGCGAACAATCTGATCTCATGTCAATCAAAGCTGGTGTTCCACAAGGGTCCGTACTTGGACCGATCTTATTTCTTGTCTATATAAACGATATTGCAGATGAATTGGAGTGCAGAGTTAGCTTGTTCGCTGACGACAACATTCTCTATATTTTTGCCGATACGGTGGACGAATGCGCAAATGTATTGAACAGGGACCTGGAGGAAATGGAAAACTGGGCTTATACTTGGTTGGTGACATTTAATGCCAAAAAGACCTGTAACATGCCTCTTTCGCTACAAACCAGAACAAATATCATTCTTCCTCCATTACATTTTAAGAACGAAGTTATCAAAACTGTAAATTCCCACTGCCACCTGGGTTTAACACTAACATCGAACCTAAAATGGTCGGCTCACATAAACAATATTTGTATAAAAGCAAACAAAAGACTGGCAATCTTAAATAAACTATCTTTTAAAATTAACAGAAAGGGATTAGAACAGCTTTATTTTGCTTATGTCCGATCTATACTGGAATATGGCGACATTGTATTTGCAAACGCTGCTCAAAACGACTTATCTAAATTAGACAAAATCCACAAGCGAGCAGCAAAAATCGTGGCTGGTGGCATAAGAGGAGTCCCTTCGTGCACTCTGTTCAAAGAACTATCCTGGGAAACTCTATCTCAGTGCCGCGAAAACCGACGCATATTAATGTTCTCGGATATCGTGCACCATCGCTCACCCACATATTTACAAGATCTATTGCCGGGTAGTGTAGAAAGTAGAAGTGGTCACAGGTATAACCAACGAAACTCTGACCTCATGGATACTTTCTCCTGCAGAACCGAAACTTTTAAATCTTCTTTTTTCCCGTACTCGACAATATTCTGGAACAATTTGGATGAAAATTTGAAAGCAATTGACGAGAGATCCATTTTAAAGTCAAATCTTGCAAAGAACGCGTAAATAAAAACAAATATTATCTATTGGGTCCTCGAACAACTAACATTATTCTGGCACGCCTGCGGATGGGATGTAGCGAACTTCGAGTGCATTTAAATTGTTTACACGTCTCCGAATCTACTAAATGCTGTTGCGGCGAAGTTGAGACCACGGAACATTTCTTTCTATCATGTACCTTGTACACCGCAGCCAGAAACGAGCTACAAGACTCAATGAACGGCCTAGGATTGATTTTCAACTGTACTGTAATACTTCACGGCAGTGAAGATCCTAACAACCTGGTCAACACCAATCTCATGGCTGCAGTGGACACGTTCCTACGGTCCAGTAACCGCTTTTCACTCCTTAACAGATAGTGTTTACCATTATTTCTTTCCATTCTTCCCGATTTGAACCCCACACCTCGTCACGCCACCGCCAACCTCTATCAGGCGGTCTATGAGTCTGTCTGTGTGTGCCTGTCTGATGATCCGCTCTTGTTTATAAATCAACATGATAAACATCGCCTCCTCGAGAGGAACCACAATGTATTACCTTTGGGTACTGTTCCAATTGAGAAATAAATATGTTTAAACTAAGTCCCCTGGGTTTTGCTCACTGGAACTTACTGTCAACATTCATACAAGCTGAGCTAAATCCCTGGTTATGCACATCCTGTCATTGGCACATGTAATGCCCACTACACCTGCTAATATTGTGGTAACTACACCTGCCAATGACAGAATGGGTTATGGCCTGATACTCCAATTGGAGGGTTGTTGGCTTATAATTTCAAAGTCAAAATTTGTGCTGCAGAACGATAGAATCAAATAAACATGAGACTTTAACCCGGTGGTGGATTACTGTTGGCCCGCCAACCGCCGTTTGCGAATCTGGCCCAACATCAAATCAGTCGTTCTAAAAATAACCATTCACACACATGTAGCCTACACCACAAGCAGTCAGATGTAAACAATAGCACGTGCGCATGCGTGCAATGCACATCCGCCGCAGATGCGCATCAGTGTAATACTGGGACTTCCAAACAAACACAGGACAATCGAATGGCTGTTTGCGTCATTGACGCTTTTGCGTTGTTTTGCTATGACACAGACAATCGTCTATTAATAGGTCCCATTTTCATCCATCGTTGAGATTTTTTTCTTAAGGTAAAAAAAGTTGTTTGACTAAGTTGACACAAAAGTAGCAACAACGAAAACAGCCACTCGTATGGGCCTATAAAATGCATTGGGGAGGTTAGAGCGCCTGGTCAAGGCAGCCAGCTTCCAGGGCTAACTATCCAGCTGACATGGAATCGGATCGCTGGCGCTTAAAAAAGCTAAAGATAAATTATATATATTAAACATCGCCTATGCCGGGAGCAAAGCTATAAAATAAGTCAGGTCACATAATTTTTGATAGGATTGGCGGAATTAAGCAATATTTTACTTCAGGAAATCAATAAAATAAGTTGAATTGCATATGTTTTGATAGGGTCGGTCAAAAATCGGAAACAAACAATATATTTTGGGGCCTGACGACGTGACGTTCGCTGTATTTCACTCGCCTGACCTCACCTTTGCGTGAGTTATGGTGCGCGCGCGCACGCTAAATCTGAAGGCCTGCATACATTCTGAATAAAAGTGATAATATTTGGTGCACTTTCCCCATTTTCCTCCAGTTTCTGTTGGTTGGCTATTTCATTAGTCACAAATGCGTCCAATTGTAAACTCGCGTACATAATAATCAATTTTACAATCTAAATGCTAAATTAATGATCCCTAATTATTGGACTTCGATAAAGACAAAACAAATGACTGAACTGTGCATTATCAATTTATTCAATGAGCATCAGGCTAAATATATTTCAGAAAAGTGAATTATTATGTCCCGCATAGTTATTTAATAGTTAATAATAATATTAAACTTAAAAATGTGATCTTTATCTAAAAAAAGCGTTTGACATTTCTAAGCGTCAGATTAGCACATTTTTCACTCACTTCACGATGACATTGCTTACACAATTACCAATACGGAATCAAATAAAACTATTCCTTCTTTTAGAAACTAGTCCAGGCATGTTTCAATTTTCAATAATATATTGGTGTTTAATTTGTGGCCGAAACATGCCGATTACAGGGGCGGGTATACAATGTAGTTGATGCCGTCTGTGTTAACTATTGTCCTGTATAAATAGTTTCTATTTTTCATTCATTTGAAGCTGGAATTGCTCACGCAATTTCCAGCTTCAAATGAATGAAAAAAAGTAACTTTATGAAAAATAAGCACCTCCAAATCAGATGATTTGATCAACTGAGCATCTGATAGATATCATTTATAGAAATCAGTCACATTTTATCTTGGTTGACACGTATATACTTGAAAACGTGTATCCTGGCACGACAAGGGTTAAAAATAGAAACAAAATAGAAAAAGATGAAATCGTGGCAAGTTCGCATGCGCCGGTAAGCCAGTGATCATATCCACTCATGCGATTGGACTGCATTCCAATATACCATGGAGGTCTAAATCCGCCCCCGCATTCGATAATAGTTTTATTGTTAAAAAACAATTGGAGAACGTTCACTCCTACTCATGCACTGCAATACCTGATAAATAGGCGTATGTGAGCTTAGATAGGAGACACTCGGCTTAATAATGAGCACGTCAATGCAGGAAGGCAATCGACACATTAAAATCCAGATCTCACAGGTTGTTTACTTCTCACTCCTTCAGGATTGGAACACACTGCCGTCCCCTTGGAGTTAGAAGGTGCTAAACTGCCACTTTATAAAGTGGCAGTTTAGCATCTTCTAACTCCAAGGGGATGATGTATGCTATTATTGTAAAGTAGCGGACATTAAAATTGTCAGCAACGCCGTTTAACCAGCTCAGCCAAACTTGGCGCAGATAGGTATTCCATAGCCCCAGTAGTGTACGTGAAAGGAGCTAGAGCTGTACGGGAAATAAAACGAGCGATAGCGAGGTTTATGACAGCTCTGGGTCCATTCAATAGAAGAAGAAGAATAATATAGGGACATTACTAACTATTAGACAGTATTTATAGGCATATAACAAAACGTTTGTAAAGTAAACTAAAAATCGCTTATGTGCAGTGTTTCATCTAGCTATTTCTAACATGGCGCAGCGCCCTGTTTCCTTTTGTGAGCGCCATGTTGCCCTTCATGAGCGCCATGTTGCCCTTTGTGTGCGCCACGCTGACATTCTAATATTCAGACAGTGAAATGCCTTATTAAACTATTATTAGGCCTACGTCATACTCAACCCGCCCAGGCCAGTAGCGACAGTGGCAAACACCCCAATTACGGATGTCGCGCGTTCACACCTATTAGCCTATAAGACGCATCACCTGATAACGGCCTGGGTACATAGTGGTAATAACTGCTGATGTTTACATAGTTAACTGATTCTGTCTGTACCCTTGGGGATGGTTGGTGTTGGAAATGCCTAACCGCGTCAACTGGGTGCCCGGCGTGCATGATAAAGTGCCCCAAATAATAGGTGGCGCCATGCCCCTTATGAATCCTAGATGAAACACTGATGTGCCAGTATAGTTATCAAGGTAGTCATAATTATAACTATATAAATTGATTACAGTTTATCAGGGGGAACATACGATTATAAACTGATCAAAAAATGTCCCGACATCATGAAAGACAATTGTAGGTAACAGGAGAACGCATCTACATGATCAAAGAATAAAAAACTTCTTTTCTTGATCAAGATCCTTGATCAAGATCCTGGATCAAGATCCTGGATCAAGATCCTTGATCAGCCAGATAAACACTCCTCAAGGCAAGAATAACCACAACACTATTTCACGGAGTATTAAATAAGCTATAGACCACTCTATGTATGTTTCCGGTTTTAGTTGTACCCAGTTGCCTCTAAAGCTGTAATCTGAGCTTGGTGCTTTCTGGGTACAGATGTGTCCAGCTGTTCGTAGACAGTGGACTACTCCTTTAATCCGTTGTCGACCCAACGGTATAGTAGTTGGCCCAAATTATACTCATCAAACCAACATTGGTTCAGCGCTGAGCCGAGTGTGTTGCAGACAAATATAATTATCAGCTCACTTCTGCTGGCCGTGGTTTCTTGATGATCCCTACAAGTACCACAAAACAACAACAACAACCGGGAAAAATCCATATGCCATATTGAAGAATAATTGTGCACGTTCAGATGGGTAAACAGGTGATGCATCCTACCAATATCAGATTACGTATTCGAGAACGGAATTACGATGTTAAAGGTGACTTATCACCCCTTATATAGTATGAAAAATTTGTGACAAATAAATCAAAGTTGCCACACGATGGGGCACACGTCTATCCTTATATGGGGTGATTGGCTAACATGTGACCCTCTCAGAGAGTCACATGATAGCAAATCACCCCATATATGAGATGATTGGCTATCATGTGACCCTCTGAGAGGGTCACATGATAGCCAATCACCCCATATAAGGGCATAATTATTCATACCATATAAGGGGTGATAGATCACTTTTAAATTTAACCCTTACAACGCTGAAATATTTTTGTATAAACTATAAAGACCAAAGGGATTTTTAAATTTGAAATCATCATAAATAGTTAGCTCTTTCATTTGAATACCCTGTGTCGTCGGTCTGTGGCAATTATAAATATTGTAATTCTTTCAGTGAGGGGAGCGTCTTCATACGTCAGCATCTGACGTCTAGAGATGTCAGATTCTGACGTATGAAGAGAGTCCCCCGACTCCCATCACTGACAGGTTAATCACGTGCACCTTTCACACAAAGTGATCTATTTAATAATGACACATATTTGTTTGTCGTAAAATTTCCCAACACCTTACGAAAACTTAACATTTTTAGAGAACGGCCATTTCAATTTTTTTCAAGAATACGGCCTCACATCCTGCAGCACAGAGACCGTAGCCTACTTTCACTTTTGCCAGTCCTCTTTCAATTGGCGGATTCCGTTTTCAACGGAACTATGTTCGAAATCTGACAGCCCCTGTCCCTGTCGAAAGCCACCACGGCGAATTCGTAGAAGTTGTCCGAAAGCAGACCGAAAACACCGTGGTCAGGTCGGCAGAAGAGAACGACACAGTGCCAGATTCTATGCTCCCCCATCGGCTCCTGGCGGCGATACAGCAGGCGATATTCCACTTCAGGTTGCAGGGTGCCCAGGCCTTCTATGTCTGGAATGTGAAGTTGGATGGAACGCGTGTAGGTGCGGCATTTGATGATGCAGATCTCTGGGGCTGAAATCAATGGTGTATAGTACGACGTGAGTCTCTGACAAATGCAATTAGATACAAGAAAACATGGGTAAAGTATTATGTGGGAATTAAAATCCCAGCAAACACAAGACGTTGAATCAATTATTGTTGGTTTAATGTTCTGTCGTACCCAGAAAACAAAACATTTGGATACCATTTGTACAATGTTGGACAAACGTCGAAGACGTTGGGCCGACGTTGTACAAAATGGTATGCATATGTTGTGTATTAGCTGCGTAGCCGGAGGATCTGCATTAAACCAACATTGTTTCAACGTCTCGTGTTCGCTGCATGGGATTATGCATTCAGGAAGGGAGTTTAATATACAAAATAATACAGTGCAAAGAAAGTTGTGAACATGAAGAGTTCTCCTTTCTAAATTAATGGAAAATGAATGCAAATAATTATTGATTAGTGTTAACCCTTTAACCGCCAAATTATTCAATTTGAATTTTCACCCACTTGAAGTTGTGTCTCGCTGACGCGATCCACAACTTCAAGTGAGTGAAAATTATTCAGATTTGACAAAATGGCGGTCAACTATTTTCAAATCTTGCTGGCTGATGTCACATTTTATCTTTACCATATTTAAAATGTGGTATTTAATGTGCTAATAAAAGATGAAAACCCTTATATATGCGACACCGGCGGTTAAAGGGGTAAACTGTAAAATTCTAATTAAATACAAGATGAAGTGATCGAATTCCTGAACAAGTTAAACGTCACTATATCCCACAAGCCAAGCCCACATATTATTGTAAAAAAAACATAAAAATATAAATTTTAAAAGTAAGCTTATCCTTTGATACCTAGAAGCTCAGATTAGAAATACAGATTTTTTAGATTCAATATATGTACATGCTGTAGGAGGCATCATGCCGTTTTTTAGTAAACCGATTGTACGGCTGACCAGCTAGTGTGATAAATTGTGGAATTTGATCCTTGTTAGCAAACAATCAATTTTGATATCTAGTTCTTTGGACAGTCGTCCTGAACAAAATGGAAGCTAGTAGATAATTATATTTTGACGAAAAATAGTGTTGACTAGTTCTTTGGCTGATAAACAAAGAGAGAGATCGGTTTGTATTCAATGCTGGGCTTCAACAGAATATCTTGACGTTGGTGCAACACTAAATCAATTTACCACTACTTAGCTCTGCGGAATTCTTTGCTATTTTTTTCATTCATGTGAAGCTGGAATTGCTAACGCAATTTCCAGCTTCAAATGACGAAAAATATTTATATTTATGAAAAATAGACATCCCAAAAGTGAACTATTGCATGGATTCGCTGAGCATTTGTCAAAAACTATTTTATCAAGTTTAGTGGTATTTCTATTGATCTAAACTATGCTTGGACCCGTATATATACGGTTCCAGCCGTGCAGACTGAAGCTACCTCTGATTCCGTGTTGCTGCTCCTCGGTCAAGGTGGTGCAGGAGTAGGGCCAGGAGATGTCACTGTGCCCCGCCGAGTTGGTGGCCCTCACGGAGAACTCGTATCGAGTGTTACACTGCAGGGTCTTGTGCAGGAGGCACACCGTATCCGCGTTGGAGGGGCACCCTGGCCCGAAACGACACATCTCACGCGGAGTCCCGAACTTGTTGATATCCTGCAACAGAAAAATCATATGATTTTATTTTCTGATTTTATGCTCTGTAATTTACCGCGACAAAAATATATAGCACTGTTTCGCTAACATTTAGAAACGTTTATTTGACTAAATACGAAATCGCAGTTAGTCAAATAAAAAGTTTTGCAGATGTTCTCCAGGGTTTCAAGTCAGTGCTTTACGTTGGTTCGTGCACAATCAAGGCAAAATAGCAACAGGAGGAAACCCGAATTCGGGATTCTACTCTTATCGAATTTAGAGTCAGCATTGCACACCCTAGTCATCTGAACAGATTGAAGCCCTGTATATGCACAGCCTCTATGAAAATCAACCGACCTGGCCAGGGCTCGAACCCTGTGTGTTTCGATCCACAAATACTGGACTGAATGAGTCATTGGGGCCGGCATCAGGCTTTCAGCAAACACAAAACATTTGTATAACATTTGTACAGCGTCGGCTCAACGTCTTCGACGTTAGTCCGACATTGCACAAATGTCATACAAATCTTTTGTATTTGCTGGGCTATCAAGTCAGCGTGGAAGCCCGCTCATATTCATGATATTATATGTGCAGATTATATTCTCAATCACTCACTTCATGAGGAGGTCGCCTGCTGTCCTGACATTTGTGGTGAACTTCATAGGCTTCCGGTTGACAGTCCTCCTGCTGGGGTGGTTGTAAAACCAGGACAACACTGTGCATGGAGCGACAACAGCGACTGAGCTCAATAACAGGTCTCCCAGGCACTGAAACAACACCATTTATTGCGATTTGTAACAATAAAATTATCGCATGGATGGGATACTGTACGTAGTCAGTGTGGGTGCGAGCAGGTTATTGGAAAGTGTCATCAACTCTACAGAAGGTATTGGCTCCGATGGTCGAAGCTTGCTGTTGGGACGATGCATTTATAGACATCAGGCCACTATGATTTTTTTCTTGGTGAGCGCGCGCATTAGATTTAGACAGCGCATTACCAAAAAAACATGTGTTTTTTTTCAGCCCAGCGCGCGCATTGGATTGTTGCCGATTTCCAAAAAAAACAGTCAATTTCGGGAGATAAAAAAATCATTCTGAGAAAAAAACAAGTTTATTTCAGGAGATAAAAAACATTTTTTCCTACTATGTTTTTTTTGCTTATTTTTTTTCGTCACCCTCATTAACTTTTTTCAAATAGATCATTTTTTTCTATTTCGTCGCCCTCATTAAATTTTTCCAAAAATAGGATCAATGTTTTTTTTTTTAAATGTTTTTTAACGCCCTCCCTCATTAGATTTTTTTTATTTTTTCTGGTCTAAAAACATTTGTATAACATTTGTACAACGTCGGCCCAACGTCTTCGACGTTGGTCCAACATTGTACAAATGTTATACAATTTGTTTTTAAGACGGATGATCCGGACAAGAATCATTGGTGTGGCATGTATCAAAGCGACCCTCGAAAGAAATGGATATGGTAATGTCTGACACGATGATCACGAAATCAATTTATAAACTATACGCACATGTTTATACTTTATTACTGGATCATGTGGTATCATCAGGGAGCCCATAGCGAAATATTTAACGACAAAACTATAACGATAAAATCAGACACAACTAACAAGTTACGCACATGCCGCATGTACAAGACCGAAATTGAAATAACAAATAAGACCGTGACCAATTTTAATCACAGAAAAGCGATGAGTAAACGGCGGCTAAGTTGTGACTAAGTGACTAAGTTGTTGTAAGACGCTATAAAGCACCGATTGAAGCCAGGATAATTATGTCAGTTTTGCCAACAAGACATAGAAAATGAGGTACATTTTTTAATAAACAACCCGCTATAATTATAATTATCTCTGAGAAAAACTTCTTAATAAATTAACGCTCCAAATCCCTTATAAACTGAACAGTAGGTCTATGTTCCAAACACGTGGTGACGTGGCGATGCTAGTTATAGCTTTTGTACATAATCAGATAATGGGTTTTACCTTTGACTATTACGGATATCATGAATTTTTATTTACATTTCTTGTGAAAAAAATATTTAATATTTTAAATACCGCACGCACATGCACTTTTTCTGTATTGCATTACATTACATTACATTACATTGTATTGTATTGTATTGTATTGTATTGTATTGTATGATTTTTCGTCTGTAGCAGTGAGTTAAAGTCTGTTTGTGAGCAGATCATGACCTAATTTTTAATGAATTTCTTGACATCATCACATCACATAGTTTTTACCCTCACATAACATTACCAACTGGATTGTCTCGTAGATCAGGTACACTTATTGATAACTTTTTTTGCAAGTTTACTTCTAGCCTCTCTGATGTATCATCCTGTATTTTCACAAGTGGAATATCTGATCATTTCCCTTATTGTATTAGCATTATTGTCACACGTGCAATTATTGACCCTATTAAATATATCTATGTAAATAATCATTCAAATGAAGCATTGAATCATTTTAAAGGGACTGGCCCAGGCTAAAATCATAAAAAAATCGGTGATTTTATTTTGGCTTCTTAATATGACCATATGATGTAAACATGTCCATAGACTAGAACTGCAAAAATTGTTTAATTTTTTTGCTGCGCATTCACCAGTTAGGCTAGATATAGAGACGAAATTCCCGTATTTCTAATTTTTGACATGGTTGTTAAAAATTAGAAATCAGGAATTTCGTCTCTATATCTAGCCTAACTGGTGAATGCGCAGCACAAAAATTTAAAAACTTTTGCAGTTCTAGTCTATGGACATGTTTACATCATATGGTCATATTAAGAAGCCAAAATAAAATCAGCGATTTTTTGATGATTTTAGCCTGGGCCAGTCCCTTTAAAACAGAAATAACTAGTGCTTGTCTAGTTGAACAAATAGACTCTGATCCCAATTTAGACCCTAATCACAATTATAATATTATAGAGAAAAAGCTTACAGAAGCAAAACAAAAACATTTACAATGTAAAAAAGTGAAATTCAACAAACATAAACACAAAAAATCATGATGGATAACAAAGGCTATACTTAGGTCCATAAAACGTAGAAACTTTTTATAAAGAAAACTTAAAGAAACGCCTTCAGATTCTATTGAGTATGAACACAAAAAAATTAATGTTCGCACTTATAATATTATTTTAAGGCGAAGTATTTTTATTGCAAAAAAGAATTTTTATCACTCTCAATTTCAAAAATACATTTTTAATATGAAAAGTACATGGTCAGTGATACGAAATATATTGAATAAAAACAAATCGAAAAGTTCTCTACCAGATGAAATGAAAATAAATAACTGTTTAATTAAAGATAAAGGAACTATAGCTCATTCTTTCAATAAATACTTTGCAAACATTGGCAGTACACTGGCATCAGGTCTCAAAGATGTACCTGACAATTCGCACATGAATTATTTAAATGATCCAGTTTCTACTTTTTTTTTCATTTCAAAATGTAGACGAAGATACTGTGTCAAAACTAATTGATAACATTAATTCTAAAAATAGTTCAGGTGTTGATGAGTTATCAACAATTCTGATTAAATTGGTTAAATCTGATTTATTAAAACCATTAACAACAATAATAAATCAATCACTTCACACTGGTATTTTCCATGACAAATTGAAAATAGCTAAAGTCATTCCTCTTTTTAAAAAGGGAGACCCTACTCTAATAGAGAATTATAGGCCTATATCTCTCTCACCAGCAATTTCTAAAATATTTGAACGTGTCATTTTTAATCAAATGAATGCTTACTTTACTCTAAATAACCTTTTTTATGATAAACAATATGGATTTCGTAAATATCACTCGACTGAATTAGCTGCTCTAAATGTTGTTGATACTATTGTAAATCATATGGATAATGGAAATACACCTTTTGCTGTCTACCTGGATTTGTCAAAAGCGTTTGATACACTAAATCACTTTATTTTATTGGACAAACTTAAATTTTAGGGTTTTAGAGGAGCGTCTATTAACCTGGTAAAACATTATTTATCAAACAGTGGAAATTGACCGTCTCAGATCTTCTTATATAAAATATATATCCACAGGGGTTCCACAAGGGTCAATATTAGGGCCCTTGCTGCTTATCATCTATATGAATGATCTCCCCAACGCAAGTCGTTTATTCAAATGCATAATCTATGCTGATGACACACACCTTATCGCAAATTTAGGTGATTTTTATGCTAAACATGATTCTGGGCTAAATATTAATATAATAAATGATGAATTAGAAAAAATAAGTTACTGGTTATTAGTTAACAAGCTGTCCCTAAATAAACTAAAATCAAAGTTCATGCTCTTTCATCAACCACAGAAACGTGTAACAATTCCAAAATTAAAAATAAACAATACATTAATCGAATGTGTGGGTGAATTTAATTATCTGGGACTAATTATAAATAAACACCTTAAATGGAATTCACTTGTTAATAAAATAAGAAATAAAATATCGCAGACAATAGGTGTGATTAATAAACTTAAACACTTAATACCACAAAAAACACTATTGACCATTTACAATTCTCTCATTCTTCCACATATTAATTATTGCATATTAGCATGAGGTCATAATTCAAATCGGATTTTAAAACTTCAAAAAAAAGCAATTCGAATTATTGTTAAAGGTAGTTTTTATACACACTCCGATCCTATCTTTAAAAAAATCAATATTTTGAAAGTAAATGATATACATCTTCATCAACAACTAAAATTTCATTTTAAATTAATAAACAACATTCTTCCTGATCATTTTTATGACTTTAATCTTGCTCTAATCTCTCTGACATTCGTGATTATAACAAAAGGGGGAAACACAAACTGAGGAAGGCCCATTTTAAACATGAGTTTGCTCGTAATTGTATCAGAAACCAAGTGCCACATCTAATAAATACCACACATTTATCAACTTTAGAAAAGGTACTCACTCATAGTTTAAAAGGTTTTTGACAATATACTAAACACTATCTCATAGAGAAATATTCTGACATTTGTCTAATTCATAATTGTTATGTTTGTAATTTGACAACACCTACCTGATGCACTGAATATGTATGTGTGTATGTATATATATATATATATATTTATATATACATTTTCCTTTTGGCCACAATGTTATTTATTTTGTAATTTTTTGCCTATTATGTGGCTGTGTCTCGCTGACGCGACTGACAGTTTCAGCTGGAGATTATTGAGATTTGATAATTTTTTGTTTTGAGTTAAAATCCTATCCCATATTCATCCAAACTTTTTCATTTGCACAGTCCCTTTTAAATTTAATCTGACAAGCTGCATAATATTTTGTATGATAATTTTGTATCGTGATTTACTATATTATATAGTATTTTATATTTTATATTATTTATGGCTTCCATGCCAGCGACTCTTTGAGTCTTAATGGTAGTCATCCTGACATGTTATTTAATTTGTATTTTTTCAGTGTCATTTGTCGAATAAACATTTTTCTTTTTCTTCTTTTCTTCTTCTTAATGGGATATCCAAGTAGTTCCTATATCTTGGCGATCCTAATCTTGACCGTTCGGTCTGGCATCCCGTTGATAACTGACCACTCTCAGGGCACTATTCACGCTCCTGAGACACATAGCATCAAAGACCCTGTACAACAAGACAGTCAACTCTCCCCAAAACGTGAAATCGCTCTCAGTGCTGTCCCCCGGTATCATGATCAGGGTATTGGGAGTTGGAACTAATGCTTTTGCCATCTATCAAGTATGATTTTACCATATTACGACGAGTAATTATGACATTGATCCTATTAAAAACAACACATACTTTACATCATAAAAATCGGAAAAATAAGTATTACCGAAGGTTTACTTCTATTTTTTATCCAATAATGTGTTGGTTAGTTATCAATACTTTTTAATTGTCTTCTTCCCATTGGTACCTCAGGGGTTGATGCGCCCGTATAAACAAGTATGCATATTCATTGTTTACAAACAACAAGTGACGCCCAGCTAACTAGAGACGTCGACTCAATTATAGAGTAATGCTGGTGCAAGGTTTGCAGTGCTGGACCAGCATTACCCTATCGTTGGTTCATCTTCTCGTATCTGCTGGCAGGTGACATGGGTGCAAGGGTAGATACGGGCAAAGAAAACCAAGATAAGAGCAATGGAAATAATATATATACTATAAAAATAATATTACTATATATTATAGTCTAATGACACGGATCATTTATCATGTTTATCATTCGGAATATACCTGAACAGAAATATTTTGTTGATATAAAGCATGTTACTGTTACTCCTGATTCTGTCACAGAATTAGCTCATTCAATGCTGAAATCATTCACGCCACAAACGGGTATTACCATTGAGGAGGAGAATTTTCTTGCATAATATTATATATCAGTGGATATCTTTGTCGCAAAGTGTCGCGATCTGCATGTGATCAATGTAAAGTAATTTTGATGCCACTAATAAATTGCATACATTTCTGTCTAAGAAGCAATATTTTAATATTCAAGGTGTGGGGCTCTTGTTTCACGTCAAAATTTAATACAATTATTTGGTTCAACTGAACGATTTTTTGGAAATATACCTGAACACATAGGAGTCACAACAGAGATCAAATTATTAACATTATTACCATCATCAAAGACACTAAATCACGTGCAAGTTGTGAATGTTTCACGTTAATATTACATAATTATGTCCCCATTTGGCTACACCATGTACTGCGGAAAAACAATGAACACCTTAAAACCAGTAACGGCAGGATAAATAGAAAATTATTAAAATTCAACTATAAATAAATTGTATCATAGAAATGAACTCAGTATATGCTGCTAACGCTCCAGTCCTCGGCGACATTGATGGCAGTGGTCCGAGAGAGAAGGCTCACATATTATAATTTTATAATATTGCTTTTGTGCCCTTATCTTGGTTATCTTGGTTTGTGTTTTTAAATAATAAAAGTTTGAATCAAAATACACCAAGATATGGTTGTTACCAACGTTTTGCCCCGTTCTCCTTTGTGGTCGCTATGCTTGACGACATATCGTCACCCCCCTCCCGTTCTGTACCCACTTATTTGTGTACTTTCTGTACACAGCTCTTCTGTTATTTAAATGAAGACATTTTAATTTCTAAAATTGTATGATAATATAACATGACTTTTCTGCTATATTAGCAGTTATTTTCGTTCCAAAAATAAATATTGCAGAGATATTGTCATAACTGTCAAACCTAGAAAAAAATATTTTTTTTATTTGGAGGCTAAAGTGGTGAAATTATCACTTGTTTTATATGATGATACACCTGCTAAAGCGTGGTTCCAACTCCCGTTAAAAGGGGACAGCACTGCACAATGTATTACACGCATTTGTATGGTGAAATCCGTAAGTTGATCATCTTGTTGTACAGGGTCTTTGATAGCATAATGATCTGGTCGTCATGTCATGCCTGCTGGAGACATATGACACGCGATATATGACCAGCAAACACGAGACGTTAACCCAATGTTGGTTAAATGGTGGGTCAGCGTCACAGACGGTGGGCCAACATTTAGCCAGCATTGGGTCAGCGTCTCGTGTTTGCTTAGGAAGAGCGGGTCAATCACTTGTCACCGTCTGTTCTTTATACTTAACCCAGCAAACGCGACAAGTAGAGCCAATGTCAGATTAATGTTGGGCCAGCGTCTTCCGACGCTGGCCCATCATTGGGCCAATATGGATTCAACGTATGGTGCTTTCTGGGATCACGCACCTGTGAGATATGATATGTTTCTAAGGACGGCCTTCTCCTCTCGCAGGTCCACCACCCTGTGTTGAAGACCGGTGACATCTGAAGCCTCGGGGCACTCATCCACCTTCTCTGGACCGAACAGTATCTTACGTCCCCTGTCAATGAGTACGCACTGCATTTATTTGGATGGTTTATCTAAACCTTTCGGCGCGGGGACCGTCTTTATGCGTCAGAATCTGGCGTATGTAGACGTCAGATTCTGACGTATAAGGACGGTCCCTGCGCTAAAAAAATATATAATGGGCGTAGATCCATACCATAAGTATTTAAGTGAAGTGGAAAGAGCTAACTAGCACATTTATGATGATTTCAAACTGAAATAGACTCTTTACTTTCCATGGTTTATTTCAGCGCTTTAACCCTTTAACCGCCAGTGCCGCATATATTCGGGTTTTCATTTTTTACTAGCCCATTAAGTACTACCTATTAAACATGTTAAAGATAAAAAGTGACATCAATCAGCAATATTTGAAAACAGTTGACCTCCATTTTGTCAAATTAAATCTGAATAATTTTCACTCACTTGAAGTTGTGGATCGCGTCAGCGAGACACAACTTCAAGTGGGTGAAAATTCAGATTGAATAATTTGGCGGTCAAAGGGTTAAGGATTAAACCTAGCTGTCCATATTGAAGCCTGAATTTCATTGACATTGTGGTTAATAGGGAACGATAATGTTGGCTGGTGTTTTTTTTTCCTGGTGGAATTAAACACATTTGTTTAATCATATTGTGTATTAATCTAATGTGTACGTTCTATTTTTATCGTGCAATAACATATTATTCAATAATGTTTCGGCATTTAAAATTAAATATTAATTGGGACATTGCAATAATTCATCATCTGTATTATTTTAACTACCGTATAGTTTATTTCGCATTAATATATCGACGTGTTTATTCTTACCTCTCTTTCAGTTGTTTAACTTCCTGCAAATATAAATGAGATAGTTAAGCACATTATCAAAATCGGTGATGAATTCAAACCAAACACATGGCGAGGTGTGCGTGCGCAGTCTGTGCATCAAAATTATGTTTTTTTTCCATTCATCATCTTCACGCAGCAAACCATGGGCTTCCTGACCGTGTCATGCAAATTAATTCGGCGCGTTTCAAGTAAAATATACTTAAGTTGGAATATGTCTAGATCAACACACTTACGCATCTGTTCCTATTTCTTCTTCGTTATTCGTGTAAGTTATACGATCACAAACTCAATTTGATAAGATAGATGTCTAATAATCATCATTGGAATTGAAGAGTATCTGCTTAGTTTAAATAAAGCCGACATTGCTGTGTCCGAAATGAAATGATATAGACCGAGTGGTATGAATAATTATTATCATATCATAACATAAAAAATCAATAACCATCGACAGTATTTGATACACCTGTTACCATGGTTACCTTGTACATACAAACAGCAGTGACTGCTATATTTGCAAGTATATAAGCAGTCACTGCTGTTGTTCCGCACACAAGTAAGCAGATACTGCATTTTGGTTTTCAGGGTCTGTATTGTCGTACAAGTTACGATATATCGTAGACTTCGGATTGGTCGACATGGTCATCTCGACCAATCAGAAGTTTACGATATATCGTAACTTCTATGAGAATACGGGACCTGCAGAGCAGTATTTGTCATTGCAATGGGGGGGGGGGGGAATTCTCACCTGCAGAAACTCCACCGGATTGGCAGTTTGTTTGAGCACGTCCCTGATGTCACTAGCCATGGGGTAGACGTCGTCGTAGGATGCCTGCAAAAGTGTCAGCTGCTGAAGAATGGGAGAGGTGTGACGCTTCTCCTCATACTCCAAGTCTGCCAGGAAGAAGTTACGCTTTCTTTCCACTTCTGACACCAGTCCATCACATTCCGCGTTCAGCTCGTCTCGTTGACTGGCCGCTTCATTCTGCAGTTGATCAGAGTTTTCAAGTTTACGCGACTATAATCATGATACTCGTTTTTAGTCATTCTTATTATCAAACAACGGGTTTTAGATGTGAAATACGCCTATTTGGTAAATTAGCAAAGTCCAGGTCGTAATTTTAACTATTATGATTGATTTAGAGCAAAGTATACTGGTCTGCAAGGAAAAAAAGCAGTATCTGCTCATTTGTAAAGTAAGCAGATACTGAATTTGGCTTCGCACGGCAGTATAGTACTCTACTCCATCCAACCACATGCGTCATCTAGTCACGTTACCATAATAAAATAACTGAGTAGGTGTGGTCTGGAGTAGAGTACCATATCGGGCCGTGGTATTATGCATAATCCCTGGTAGAGCTATTTTACCACAAATTGTGGACTCGTGTGACAGTGCTTTTCAAACATACTAGCACAGGCATCAATTTATCTTATCAATTTATTCTCTTAATCTTGTTATTGTTACAATGCATGCGAGATATATACATTATCATTGTTTACTAGGAAGGCATAGGCCTACAGTAGAAATACAGCATTTTCTTTATCCGTTCACACTCTTAACTAAAACTTGTATGAGTTTAGATAGTTGCAGTAATTTAGTTCCACTAGCATTCATAACATGATTAAAAGTAAAAGTCGAGGGATGTGTGAATATGCGTTTGCCTAGTAATAACATTCTCTCCTCAGCAAAAAAAAGATATTTTAACACGTAATGGAAATCGTCTTCCACTTCGTTTATTTGGCATAAAGTGCAGTATCCTAAATTTTTCAATAGGGAGTCTATCATTTCGACATCTAAAATTACAGAGCGGGATCCAGAGGGCTGTCACTAAGTTATAATAACATGTTACACCATTACATCTGGCAAGACAACATTGACATGATCCTTAAGCGATTTAAAATGCTGATCGAATTACACTTTTATGAGCACAATCATTTGTATTACAAGCAACGTACCCATGCATTATTGCGTGTCTAGATAGCTAATTGTAAAGCGACTTACAGAAAACTAAACTCAACGCGAGGACCGTCTTTAGACGTCAGAATCTGACGTCTGTAGACGTCAGATTCTGACATCAAAAGACGATCCCCGCACAATATTTATAATTACCGTACACCCATAACATGGGTATTCAAATAAATCGGAAAGAGTTAACAGTAGTCACATACACATTAAATTCATCAACCAGGATTAATGAATTTCGCGGATTTCTCAGTCTATTCTTAACCAATTTTCATGAAATTTAACACAGACTATTTTCCATTCATGTCGTGACTAACCTGAAAAGTTTCGCGAAATTTTGATAAGTATTTTAGAAGTTAGACCATTTGACATGTAGTAAAATTCTGAGACGAAGCTGATGGTTTTATAGAGGGCAACATTTTTATTTATTTACTACATATCAAATGGTCTAGCTTCATAAATACATGTACAGGTACTTCTCAAAACTTCGCAAAACTTTCAGGGTAGTTACGACATGAATGGATAATAGTGTGTGCAAAATGTCATAAAAATTGGTTGAGAATTGACGGAGAAATCGGCGAGATTCATTCACCACGTCAATGTGAATCCGACGACTATCAGACATTCATGGTGATTTCGAATCGAAAAAACCCTTTGGTCTCCAAGCTTTATGCAAAAATAATTCACCGTTTCAAGGGTTAATATTGACCTGCAAATCTTGTAGATGGCGGCGTCGCTGTTGCATTGCCGCCGAGAGATTAAGGATCTTCTCTTCAAGCTGGCCCAGCACATCACGCTTGAGAGTTATCTGCAGAAAAAAAACATAATAAAGATAATCTATCACCCCTTATATAGTATGAATAATTTTGTGACAAATAAATCAAAGTTGCCACAAGATGGGGCACAAGCGTTTCTTTATATGGGGTGATTGGCTATCATGTGACCCTCTGAGAGGGTCACATGATAGCCATTCACCCCCATATATGGGGTGATTGGCTATCATGTGACCCTCTGAAAGGGTCACATGATAGCCAATCACCCCATATAAGGACATAATTATTCATACCATATAAGGGGTGATAGATCACCTTTAAGAGCATTGAGTGCGTTAATTTCTGGTGAAGCGACACAATCAGGCTAATATAATAAAAAATCGGTAGTTTTATTTTGGCTCCTTGATATGCCTATGTGTCAACATGTCCGTAGACTAGAATTGGGTACGTTTTTTTTAATGTTGTTTTGCGCATTTGCCGGTTAAGCGAGAAATTGGAACAAAATTTAACAAAATTTAAATTTAAGAAATACGGAATAACTGATAAATGGGGTTTTCGGCTACGTTGCAACAGCAGCCTAAAATTTCACCATGTTAAAAGACTTCCACAATTTCAGTCTATGAACATATTAAGAAGCCGAAATAAAAATGTTTTGATGATTTTAGCCTGATTGTGTCGCTGTAACATTTCAAATATATCTCTTTATGGCCCATCTTGCACAATCACTTGGACACGATGGGACATACAGGTGGGGAACTTGTTTATTGAGCCAACAGCTCCATAGATGAGTACTTATTTTAAACGGTTACCCAATCATTATCCTACTTTTTGCCAATATATACAATAATTGTTTATGATCCTGAAAGTATTTCCTATGGGTGACTTCTCAAGAGTCTACTGGTGGGGGAAGGACTGTCTCCGATAAATCTTCATCACACCCCTAACTTTGCAATAGAAGTGTGTAGATGTTCAGCCAACGCTGGCACAATGTTGGGCCAGCGTCGCAGACGCTGGAACAACATTGAACCAGCATTGGCTGAACATCTGGTGTTTGTTGTGTAGGCCCTGTGTAGTCTGTGTGGATACGATACGAATGCTTGAAATGAATTCAGTGATCCCCCTCGGTAATTGGAGTGTCTATTATCACTTCAAATATATCTCATTTATGACCATCTTGCACAACCCCATGGGCAAGATGGGACACGCAGATGGGCAACTTGTTTTTTGAGCCAACAGCTCTATATAGCTGAGTACTTTTTTTTAAAGTTTACCCAATAATTATCCTATGCCTTTTATATAACGTCTTATGACTCAATATGGCTCATGTGCAAAATTTCCAAGGGGGTCATAATTATCGCCCATCTTGCCCTTAGCCCCTCGGGCAGGACGGGACATGGTTTTGAGCAAATTGTTGATTTAATACAACAGCTCTAGCCAAAGACTTTTTTTCGATTGTCAAATTATGAGGGACATTTATATAAAAGAGTTGTAATATGACACAATACCGTTCACATGCAAAAGTTATAACGACAATGCCCCGTCTTGCTCACAGTCCCGTCTTGCCTACAGACCCGTCTTGCCCGTCCTTCCTACTGCTTTTCTATTGTTTGTGGGTGATGGAATGAGCACTCACTTTGATTTGTTGGGTGGCCTCTGACAAAGAGATGAATTCGTGTCCCTGGTGAACCTCTTCATCGTCCTTACACTTGATGCAGCACGCCATGTGACAATCCCTGCAAAACAGCACCAGCAGCGCCTGGTGATCACTACAAGGGAACTCCTGAACCCGGGGTTTACCCAGGGGTTCCACGAGGCGATGCTGGTTAAAGGGGTCGTTATCTGGGTGAGAGATCTGCAGACATGACTGGCAGTACGTGGCCCGGCAGTTAAGACACGAGCGTACCCCACGCCTCGGGGTACCAGCACACATCTGGCACGGGATCTCTCCAAGTCTACAAGCCAGAAGCTCATCAGCATCAGGTTGATCACCACCTTCACTGTTGGCGCTCTGACAAGTACGGATGATGTTTTCCAAAGTGAAAACCCTGGGCAGGTTCTCCACCCCTCCGCTCACGTAAGAGTTATCCCTGCACACTGGGCATCGGATGATGTTGTTGTTGAACAGTCTCTCGGCGCACGGAGAACGACAGAGGACGTGAGAGCATGGCAGGATGATGGGAGCAGTGAAGTATTCCAGACACACAGGACACTGCACCTCCTCCAATACAGATTCCACAGCCCCAGCGGCATCCATTATCAGCTCGTCTCCCTCAAAATTTTAATCTCAGCTAATCTTATTCATGCTGAAATAAACGAAACAATTATTATTATAGAAAGTAAATATCATATTTTCGATACCGGGATTCATCATATAGGCCTACCCAGCAAACACAAAACATTTGTATAACATTTGTGCAATGTTGGACCAACGTTGGTCCGACGACGTTGATCCGACGTTGTACAAATGTTATACAAATGTTTTGTGTTTGCTGGGTACATGTACATAATTATCCGTTCACGTTTGAAACTAGTTTCTCTACCTGTTTGTAGAAAAATGCAAGTATGTATCTAAATTTTACTTTAATTAATGTATACGGGCAAGATAATTATATAGTACATTTTCATGATTTGCACCTTGTTGTAAAAGAAATACAGAGTTTTCGTAAAATGAAAGCTCTTTTTATCGGACACAAAATAGATTATTAATCTTAGGCGAATCCCAAGCTATGTAATTCGTGGTTTGTTCGGATCTCGATTTGTTTGTAACGGTCTCTTTTAGCAATAAAATCGTAAGGGTGATCCAAACCAAAAATTAATCCGAAAGAAATATAAATTTATATAGCAGATTCTATGTCTATCAAGAAAATTTTGTATTTTAAATACGTTTCAATAGTACTTTTATATGATAGATATAGTTTTGCATTGTTTTTGAATATGTTCAACCATGTGTCAGTGGTTTTTTAGATTATGACTTCGATTGACATCGCCGACATCAATCCGGTCACAGTCACGTGGTTAAGTCCACTTCAAATTCTTATATTATCGCTCACGCTGAATTCGTGTTTTTATTAACTATTATTAATAGTATTATACGTACGCGCTGTTAATCAAATGTCAAAGTTACTGGAGTCTAGATATAGTCTTGACTCGGCTCTAATTGTTACTCTAACTGTTACTGTTAGTAGACTCAGACTATACTATAGTTTAGTATAGACTATGGAATAAAAATTAAAATATATGATGTAGACTAGTCTACCATTACTTCATTAGACTGGTTGAATCGTCATTATTAGTGTGATAGTCGGCAGCACTTCCAGTCACTAGTGACATATTTTTGGAGTGACAAATTCATAATACAAAATTCATCTGGATTAAATTTGGTTTGGACTGTTCTTTCATGATTTTAATTAAATGTAGACTAAAAAATATACAATCTTAGAAATTTAAGCGCTAGCGTTAACTTTAAATTAAGTTAAAAGCACAATGACCATATAATTTTGTTTTAATTTAAATCAATGAGAGTGGTGATAGTTCACCAGTTTTAAATTTGATTTAAAATAGCAAGATTTGATGAACTTTTTGAGGCGATAACCAATTGCACATTAAAAATTTGTAGCTGTCTATACTTTATTTTTTTATGACTATAAAGATCTATAAATAAAATTTATGTTACAAATATTTTTAATAGTTTGTGTATATATTTGATAACAGCTTTGCGTGGTTGTTATTGAATCTGTCTGACCAATTATTTGGATTATGACCCTTATCTTTGTCTCATTGACATTGTTGGCTTTCCATGTGGTCTAGTCAGTCTCAAAACCTTACATTATCGTTCACTCATTCTTTGTTTCAATCATGAATTTCCGTTGTTATTAAATTATCAAATTTAACAAATTGAGCATAAAACAAGAATTCTCATAATGCAGAGTAACACTGATCAGTTTCTCATTTATCAAACATTTGCGGAATGACATAATGAAAAAATCATTTGCATTTTTGCATCCAAATTTGGGTTTGGATGATGCTTCCATAACTTTTAATATGTCAAGGGGGATGGAAAATAGTTTCATCTTTGTTATATAAAAATTTTGGTTTCATGCAGGTGAAAAAGTACTATGTTAACTTGTTGTGATTCGCTGAGTAAAAATTTGAGATGGCGTTCACTTTAGACAATATTAATTTTATAAATCAACGATAATTGTGTCAGAGAATTTGTTTAGCAAAGATTGATTAACTCTTGAGGCGATAACCACTTTAGCTGCTTTTATGCTAGTTTGTGGTTGACTCACTGATTCCTTTCAGGAACTATTTTTCCTGTGGGCCATTCTTTGGCATTGCCACTGCGGCCTTATGGGGTTTCAGATAGGTCTTGTTGTCAGGAACATATGTTTTTGGCCTTTTTCCTCGTTGGGAGTTTCATCTTTGTTACTTAAATTTTTTTTGGTACATTTTATTGTGTGATTTGCAGGGTCAACTTTATAAATTATCTTAATAAGAAGATTGATTCTTGTTGTGATTCGCTGAGTAAACATTTGAGATGGTGCTCGCTTTAATGCAATAGACAATATTAATTTTATAAATCAATGATAATTGTCTCAGAGAATTTGTTTAACAAAGATTGATTAACTCTGGAGGCGATAACCACTTTGGCTGCTTTTATGCATTTATGCCAATTTGTGGTTGACTCACTGATTCCTTTCAGGAACTGTTTTTCCTGTGGGCCATTCTTTGGCATTGCCACTGCGGCCTTATGGGGTTTCAGATAGGTCTTGTTGTCAGGAACATATGTTTTTGGCCTTTTTCCTCATTTTTTAGAGTTTCATCTTTGTTACTTAAATTTTTTGGGTACATTTTATTGTGTGATTTGTAGGGAAAAAATTTACAAATAATATAAATAAATAAGAGGAGCAATTGTTGTTTCTAGGATTTGATTTAGCAAGAATTGATCAACTCTGGAGGCGATGATCACATTGGCTGATGCCAATTTGTGGTGGACCCACTGATTCCTGTCAGGATTTGTTTCCTGTGGGCTATTTTCTGGCCTCGCCAGTACAGCTTTCGGTTTCAGATAGGTCTTTGTCAAAACTATGTTTTTGGCACCTTTCCTCTTTGAATGGAGTTTTCTTTTTTTGTTACTTTTGGTCAATGAAGCATACATACCAGCCACTCTTAATCTCAAATTAAATATACAATATTAGTGCTCATAAAGATATTTAAAAATAATTCATGTTAGGAAGTTAAGATTTAACGTTCTCATTAGTAATAATTTAAATTAATGAGAAGAGATATAGTTGATAATCTCTTGATTTCATTTTATATAATTAATGCAATTATGCCAATTTGTGATGACTCTGGAATAATCCCAGGGGCTGGTTTTCCTGTAGGCCATTCTCTGGCTTTGCCAAAGTGACCATAGGTTTCAAGTGGATCCTACGAAATTATGTTTTGGGTCACCTTTTTCTTTCTAAGTTTTCTTCTTTGTTGTTTGTTTTGTAAAGCTTAGTGATCCAGCTGCTTTGAAATTAAATAATAATAATAATAATAAAAAAAAAAAAAAAAAAAAAATAGTCACAAGAATTAAATCTTTCATCATTCTTACTTAGATATATATATATATAATAAATAATTTGTAAATTAAAATACAGGCCGCAGTAATTATTGCATGCCTTAGACGCCAACTACATGATGCTCTCTGTCTAGCTTGAATAATCTAGCATCAGGACTTGCGCCAGCTGCTGAAATCAGTGCTAGTAATGATAGACAGGATGCATCCGGACTTGCGCCAGATGCAATGAACTTCATGAAGAACCAAACATATGATTATTCATTTGTTAGTTCGGCAGGACTTGCGCCAGCTGTTCTAACTATAGCAAACATGATGGGGAGTGATTTGCCAACTGGATTTGGGCCAGTTGGTTTTTGATACAATATCCACAAGCTCTTTCTTACAGGTGGAATTAGTTTAATCTAGCATCAGGATTTGCGACAGCTGCTGAAATCAGTGCTAGCAAGGATGGGCAGGATGCATCCGGACTTGCGCCAGATGCAATAAACTTTGTGAAGAACCAAACATATGATTTTCCATTTGTTAGTTTGGCAGGACTTGCGCCAGCTGTTCTAACAATGGAAAACATGATGGGGAGTGATTTGCCAACCCGATTTCGGCCAGTCGGTTTTTGATACAATATCCACAAGCTCATTCTTACAGGTGGAATTAGTTTATTCTAGCATCATGATGTAGACTAGTCTACCATTACTTCATTAGACTGGTTGAATCGTCATTATTAGTGTGATAGTCGGCAGCACTTCCAGTCACTAGTGACATATTTTTGGAGTGACAAATTCATAATACAAAATTCATCTGGATTAAATTTGGTTTGGACTGTTCTTTCATGATTTTAATTAAATGTAGACTAAAAAATATACAATCTTAGAAATTTAAGCGCTAGCGTTAACTTTAAATTAAGTTAAAAGCACAATGACCATATAATTTTGTTTTAATTTAAATCAATGAGAGTGGTGATAGTTCACCAGTTTTAAATTTGATTTAAAATAGCAAGATTTGATGAACTTTTTGAGGCGATAACCAATTGCACATTAAAAATTTGTAGCTGTCTATACTTTATTTTTTTATGACTATAAAGATCTATAAATAAAATTTATGTTACAAATATTTTTAATAGTTTGTGTATATATTTGATAACAGCTTTGCGTGGTTGTTATTGAATCTGTCTGACCAATTATTTGGATTATGACCCTTATCTTTGTCTCATTGACATTGTTGGCTTTCCATGTGGTCTAGTCAGTCTCAAAACCTTACATTATCGTTCACTCATTCTTTGTTTCAATCATGAATTTCCGTTGTTATTAAATTATCAAATTTAACAAATTGAGCATAAAACAAGAATTCTCATAATGCAGAGTAACACTGATCAGTTTCTCATTTATCAAACATTTGCGGAATGACATAATGAAAAAATCATTTGCATTTTTGCATCCAAATTTGGGTTTGGATGATGCTTCCATAACTTTTAATATGTCAAGGGGGATGGAAAATAGTTTCATCTTTGTTATATAAAAATTTTGGTTTCATGCAGGTGAAAAAGTACTATGTTAACTTGTTGTGATTCGCTGAGTAAAAATTTGAGATGGCGTTCACTTTAGACAATATTAATTTTATAAATCAACGATAATTGTGTCAGAGAATTTGTTTAGCAAAGATTGATTAACTCTTGAGGCGATAACCACTTTAGCTGCTTTTATGCTAGTTTGTGGTTGACTCACTGATTCCTTTCAGGAACTATTTTTCCTGTGGGCCATTCTTTGGCATTGCCACTGCGGCCTTATGGGGTTTCAGATAGGTCTTGTTGTCAGGAACATATGTTTTTGGCCTTTTTCCTCGTTGGGAGTTTCATCTTTGTTACTTAAATTTTTTTTGGTACATTTTATTGTGTGATTTGCAGGGTCAACTTTATAAATTATCTTAATAAGAAGATTGATTCTTGTTGTGATTCGCTGAGTAAACATTTGAGATGGTGCTCGCTTTAATGCAATAGACAATATTAATTTTATAAATCAATGATAATTGTCTCAGAGAATTTGTTTAACAAAGATTGATTAACTCTGGAGGCGATAACCACTTTGGCTGCTTTTATGCATTTATGCCAATTTGTGGTTGACTCACTGATTCCTTTCAGGAACTGTTTTTCCTGTGGGCCATTCTTTGGCATTGCCACTGCGGCCTTATGGGGTTTCAGATAGGTCTTGTTGTCAGGAACATATGTTTTTGGCCTTTTTCCTCATTTTTTAGAGTTTCATCTTTGTTACTTAAATTTTTTGGGTACATTTTATTGTGTGATTTGTAGGGAAAAAATTTACAAATAATATAAATAAATAAGAGGAGCAATTGTTGTTTCTAGGATTTGATTTAGCAAGAATTGATCAACTCTGGAGGCGATGATCACATTGGCTGATGCCAATTTGTGGTGGACCCACTGATTCCTGTCAGGATTTGTTTCCTGTGGGCTATTTTCTGGCCTCGCCAGTACAGCTTTCGGTTTCAGATAGGTCTTTGTCAAAACTATGTTTTTGGCACCTTTCCTCTTTGAATGGAGTTTTCTTTTTTTGTTACTTTTGGTCAATGAAGCATACATACCAGCCACTCTTAATCTCAAATTAAATATACAATATTAGTGCTCATAAAGATATTTAAAAATAATTCATGTTAGGAAGTTAAGATTTAACGTTCTCATTAGTAATAATTTAAATTAATGAGAAGAGATATAGTTGATAATCTCTTGATTTCATTTTATATAATTAATGCAATTATGCCAATTTGTGATGACTCTGGAATAATCCCAGGGGCTGGTTTTCCTGTAGGCCATTCTCTGGCTTTGCCAAAGTGACCATAGGTTTCAAGTGGATCCTACGAAATTATGTTTTGGGTCACCTTTTTCTTTCTAAGTTTTCTTCTTTGTTGTTTGTTTTGTAAAGCTTAGTGATCCAGCTGCTTTGAAATTAAATAATAATAATAATAATAAAAAAAAAAAAAAAAAAAAAATAGTCACAAGAATTAAATCTTTCATCATTCTTACTTAGATATATATATATATAATAAATAATTTGTAAATTAAAATACAGGCCGCAGTAATTATTGCATGCCTTAGACGCCAACTACATGATGCTCTCTGTCTAGCTTGAATAATCTAGCATCAGGACTTGCGCCAGCTGCTGAAATCAGTGCTAGTAATGATAGACAGGATGCATCCGGACTTGCGCCAGATGCAATGAACTTCATGAAGAACCAAACATATGATTATTCATTTGTTAGTTCGGCAGGACTTGCGCCAGCTGTTCTAACTATAGCAAACATGATGGGGAGTGATTTGCCAACTGGATTTGGGCCAGTTGGTTTTTGATACAATATCCACAAGCTCTTTCTTACAGGTGGAATTAGTTTAATCTAGCATCAGGATTTGCGACAGCTGCTGAAATCAGTGCTAGCAAGGATGGGCAGGATGCATCCGGACTTGCGCCAGATGCAATAAACTTTGTGAAGAACCAAACATATGATTTTCCATTTGTTAGTTTGGCAGGACTTGCGCCAGCTGTTCTAACAATGGAAAACATGATGGGGAGTGATTTGCCAACCCGATTTCGGCCAGTCGGTTTTTGATACAATATCCACAAGCTCATTCTTACAGGTGGAATTAGTTTATTCTAGCATCAGGATTTGCGCCAGCTGCTGAAATCAGGGCTAGCAAGTATGGGCAGGATGCATCCGGACTTGCGCCAGATGCAATAAACTTTGTGAAGAACCAAACATAAATTTCCATTTGTTAGTTTGGCAGGACTTGCGCCAGCTGTTCTAACAATGGAAAACATGATGGGGAGTGATTTGCCAACCCGATTTCGGCCAGTCAGTTTTTGATACAATATCCACAAGCTCATTCTTACAGGTGGAATTACTTTAAATGTGAATGATTTATGTCCTCTTTCTTCTCCCGTAGAAGAGAAGAAAAAGCTAAAATTTTGTTTTTTCGTCAATAACTGTGTGAGTAAGAAATTATTATTATTATTATTTTTTTTTTTTTTAGAATTCTTTAGATCTTGCTTTTGAATGTATATGTAAACACCATTTTTAGTGAATACAGCAATACTTAAGATGTGGACCATTTCCTCATGTTCCTAATTTGCTTCAAATCCTTCTAAATCTATGTTTTGTGGTCTACTTATGTTTTCAAAGTGTGTCTGCAATACCTAGGTCAGCTCAAAATGAGGTCTGTATACTTCTGTGGTCAGATTTTACACTTACAGAAAATAAAATTCCACTGACATATAAATCCAGTCAGTCAAAACACTACTCAGACAATACAATAGATGTTATGATAATGTGTCCCTTATTATCTACATTTGGAAATTTTAATTATTTGGTTATCTATTCATTACATGTAAATTTCAAGTTTCACTTCTGTAGACATCCTAATTTCAATTTAAAAACTAAATTTCAGACTATATAGCACTTCACTATTTAGAATTAGTGTTGTTTCTGATGCCGCAAGTAATGGTGGATTAGACAGATGAGAGGTTGGAATTCATATGTGCTCTTACGATGCATTCGTAAGTTTGTGTTGTGGGGGTCAGACACTTTGTGTCTGTGTGCCGTTTTCATACCCTCCTCAACAACAGATAATCTTGTTTAATAATGTTATTGATAGATTTTGTCAATATTATGTAATTTGTATGTAATGATACAAGAGTCAATGTTCATTAATATATTAATGTGAACAATTAGTAGATTGTTATTGATAGGTTTGGTTTTGTGTGAACAATTACTAGATTGTTATTGATAGTTTGGTTGATATTATCTAATTTGTTTGTAATGATACAAGAGTCAAAGTTCACATTTAAATAGTAGATTAGATCAATCAGAGACATGTATAAATATTCATAGTAGATTAGATCAATCAGAGACATGTATAAATAGTCCTAGTAGATTTGATCAATTTGAGACATGTATAAATATTCATAGTAGATTAGATCAATTAGAGACATGTATAAATATTCACTGGTTAATCCTGTTAACTGACTGTCAAGTAAATTTATACCTATTTTGGTCTTGGGGCTTCACTCTGTTACAACCACGTTTACATTAACAACATTTGAAGTGAAGCCCTTTTTATTTGTAGTCGTTTAATTTGATGTTTATTTTTAATAAACAAATTTTCCCCATTTTATGTGTCTGTTTTTTGTACGATAAATACAGAGTTTTCGTAAAATGAAAGCTCTTTTTATCGGACACAAAATAGATTATTAATCTTAGGCGAATCCCAAGCTATGTAATTCGTGGTTTGTTCGGATCTCGATTTGTTTGTAACGGTCTCTTTTAGCAATAAAATCGTAAGGGTGATCCAAACCAAAAATTAATCCGAAAGAAATATAAATTTATATAGCAGATTCTATGTCTATCAAGAAAATCCCACCTCCTCCCGCTTCCATCCGCTGCAAGTTTTTTGTTCATTTTTCTTCTGACCGTTTTCATACCCTCCTCAACAACAGATAATCTTGTTTAATAATGTTATTGATAGATTTTGTCAATATTATGTAATTTGTATGTAATGATACAAGAGTCAATGTTCATTAATATATTAATGTGAACAATTAGTAGATTGTTATTGATAGGTTTGGTTTTGTGTGAACAATTACTAGATTGTTATTGATAGTTTGGTTGATATTATCTAATTTGTTTGTAATGATACAAGAGTCAAAGTTCACATTTAAATAGTAGATTAGATCAATCAGAGACATGTATAAATATTCATAGTAGATTAGATCAATCAGAGACATGTATAAATAGTCCTAGTAGATTTGATCAATTTGAGACATGTATAAATATTCATAGTAGATTAGATCAATTAGAGACATGTATAATTATTCACTGGTTAATCCTGTTAACTGACTGTCAAGTAAATTTATACCTATTTTGGTCTTAGGGCTTCACTCTGTTACAACCACGTTTACATTAACAACATTTGAAGTGAAGCCCTTTTTATTTGTAGTCGTTTAATTTGATGTTTATTTTTAATAAACAAATTTTCCCCATTTTATGTGTCTGTTTTTTGTACGATAAACAACACTACCTCTCACTTTAACTTTTTGAAATTCTTCATAATTTCACCTATATCAATTAAAATATATTTAACTGTAGTGGTATTGGATAGCATTCCCGACTGACTATATACATGTGTACTGTTGACAATAACCACACCACACTGTCAGATCTATGAGACACGGTTCGTCTCGTTGTGTTTCTTCCCCAAACATGAACATGAAGGGGAAATGAGTATTAAAATTGCTAGTTTGCCATATGGTTTGATTCCAATTGCACAGTAGGGAGACACATCTTCAGTTGGTTAGAAATAAAAATTATTTTAATTTAGAAAAAGATTGGGTTCTTCAATACACCTTATTCAATAACAACACGCCACACGGTGAGAAACGCAGAACTTTTTTAATCAGACAACTGTTTTACACTTTTCAATGACAACACGCCACACAGTGAGCAACTCTGAACAGTTTTAATCAGACAATTGTTCACTGCGCAAACTCGTGCAAACAGTCTATTCCTATAAGTATAGCAATAATAGAGGGAATTTCCATTTCTATGCAGAATAAATTTATGGAGCACATCTCTATTATTATGCCCCGGAAAGTACCAGCCTGTACGCCTATACCTCGCCCCCCATGTCCTGCTGAAATCAGACTAAACCCACTTATACCTAATTCATTGCCGACGTTGGACCGACGTTAAATCAACATTGATTCAACGTCTCGTGTCTGCTTGGTATATGTTGTAACACAGAAAACGTCTTGATAAACACAGTCTGCATCTCTCTGTGATACTATGAGTATGCGCACCGCACAGCACAATATATAGGCCTAATACGTCCGTCCCTCTATTATTATATATATCAGAGATCACAACCGCATATATAATAGCCAACTCTGGATACAGGGTGTGGTGAGCACGAGACGTTGATTCCGTGTTGGTTTAATGTTGGACCAGCGTCGCAGACGATGACCCAACATCAATCCAACGCGGAATCAATGTCCCGTGTTTGTTGGGGTATAGGTAAAAAGCCTACACATATATACGTGTGTTGTAAATAATTCCTGATGATCGGGTTCACTCAGTTTGCTTCAGCGTTATGTTACTGTTGAGTCAGCTTTAAACTTTAAACCGAGCAACACCATACATTCCCTGTTAAATAAAATGTGGTTCAACTTACTTTATATTATAATGTGGTTCAACTTACTTTATATTCTCCTCCGAGATGCTGCATTCGCAGGCGGCCGCATTCTTGTGCACAGTTTTTTTCGCTGTTGCACTATAAACCCATCAGATGACGTCAGCGGTAAGGAGTATGTAAAGAGATTTGTCTTAAGACTGAGTCTGGGTTTCGGAACCTACACATAATAATCTATACCATCGGTGATCTTCTAAACACGCAGTTGCGTATGTTCCTTCAAAGACGCAGTAAGCAAATATAAAGCAAATTAACGCAAACCATCCATCCCTGTCAATCTTCTATCACGTGAGGGCGTCAGCGTGCCATCATTTTCTACGCACTTAATACCCGCCTAATCCAAAGAATTGCTAGCCTTTCGCTGGCAGTCGTAGGCCCGTGGTCTGCTGGCCAGGTGAGAATATAAGTCTGCTCAATACGCGGCCAAAAATTGCACGGCGCAGCCCAGGAGCCGAGCACTCTAGTATCCCTGCAAGTTTTTGCGTTGCTTGCCGTGTACGCGGGATGCTAGCCGTGTTGGCCACGTCCTGATATTTATGCTTTACCCGAAAAATTCAACATGGCGGTGACTGCGAGCGATCCTGACCTCAAAGTCTGAAAAATGTCCATAACTTTTTAATGACTGTGTGATCTGTGAGCTGCGCATGCGGGTATTGTAACTGTAATATTACTAATTCTAAATAACTATTTTCTACCTGATTATACGAGAGGAAGTCTTAGATATGGCCGTCCAAAGAAATGACCCAATATTTTGTACGGGGTCAATCTGTGGCTGAAACCTGTTTCTAGCTGGGCTAGCGGGATGCCATACGGATAGCATACATGCCCGCCTCTGGCTCTCCTCTGCCCGGACCCCCAGCTCACATTGCACTCCCGAGAGTTCAGCTGCATCAATACTTCCCAGCAGACGCAAGATGTTGAATGAATGCTGGTTTAACGTTAGTTCAACGTCGTAGACAGTGGACCAATGTTGAACCAACATTGATTTACCGTCTTGTGTCTGCTGGGCTCCCATATCACAGCTATAGCCCAACGTTTGGCTGACGTACGCGACGTTGGTCCATCGTGCGTACGCGGCGTTGGTCCAGCGTTGGGCCTGCATGATCCTGTCAATTTATATCCCATACACAAAGCGAATGGCGTCGTAAAAATACCACCAGTCCCTCTACTTTGTTCAGGATTGCTTGATTTGTATGTTTATTTTCTATAATTAGATATGCCATAAAGTTAAAATAATGCTAGATGGCCTAACCCAGCATACACACGACGTTGAATCAATGTTGGTTTAACGTTGGCTCACCGTCTTCGACGTTGAACAGACAGACAGATTTATTTTGACCAATAAAGTACAGATATATTATATACATTAAAATTATATGAATAATAAATTCAGGGCCGTAACCAGAGCTTAACTTAAGTGAGATCAACTTAAAAAATACATCAGTATTTTGAAACTCAAACCATAGATTAACCCTATATCAATGCTCAAACGTCATTATTTTATTTACTCTGGCTTATCTGGTGACGAAATGTAATTTGATTATCCACCATGTTTATCAATTGACCAATGAGAGTCTGAGATGCCCTTTTTAACTAAATCTTTTTTTTAAATATCGGTAGAAATTAAATGGATAAAACAAGTCATATTGACCTTTCTCTATATAAACCTTCACCACAGAGTTTAAACATGTTAAAGTAATACAAGTGTAAACTACTTTTATCAATTGTTTCACTGGTCATGTATGTTTCGTTCTTTTGAGTTTTTGGTGTTCCTGATTTTCCTTGCAACTCGAGGTGCCACATTTATTCAGTTATCTTAATTTTATGAGTCACAAGGAAAGTTTTTCCAAAACTTAGACAGGTGTAGGCCCATTAAATAACAGTCCCTATTCTTTTTAAGAATGTAAGCCTACTATCGACAAATATTTTATTTTGGCTGATTATTTAATTCTATAGAGATTAATTAATTTAATGAAATTACTTCCACAGTTACATATTCACTCGTAATAAAACATATTGTGTTGTACAACGTCGGCATTAATTAAATATTTGGTCAATATATCGTGTTTAATGTGTGTTTGAATAACGAGCAGGAAATAACAGAATAGCGTTAATTAGGCTTCATAGTCTTCGAGCTTTGTGCTGTTGTTGTTTTCGCGTCACTTCGAGCAATCTGTTGTTTTGTTTTTTCTATGAACATCTATATATGTTACCAATGATTCATTATCCCGTCTTGTGGCTTCTGTCTGTCCCCTTAATTGTTTGTCATAATATAATTACCCCAAAATCCAATCGCATTCCCTATAGACAATATATTAAATTATCCTGTGCAACCAATCTGTACGTAAGCAGTCGCATCGCGCAGATCAGAAAATATTAATGTCAAAAAAGACAAGATACTATCTATTTTTCTCTCTTTTATTTATGAAATCTACAGTTGTCTGTAGCTATCCAAATTATGTATTTTTTATTAAGAAGTTTAGTAAAACATTCCTTTGCAATGGTTTGAATAAAGATAGCTCCCAATGGTTCTGACTACAAACATAAATTTGTTAACAATATTGCATTATCCTAATTTCTGAAAAAAAATTCTGATTTTGTTCACATACATAAAGCATTTTGTCGGACCAATGGACTGTCAGACCAATAGACAGTCGGACCAGTGGACTGTCGGACCAATGGACTGTCGGACCAGTGGACTCAATCAATCAATCAATCAATCAATCAATCAATCAATCAATCAATCAATCAATCAATCAATCAATCAATCAATCAATCAATCAATCAATCAATCAATCAATCAATCAATCAATCAATCAATCAATCAATCAATCAATCAATCAATCAATCAATCAATCAATCAATCAATCAATCAATCAATCAATGAAGCAGCGTTAGCCACTACACCAGGGCCACCACCTTGCCACCATAGAAGTTAACTCGACACGGCAGGCGGCAGCACTAGCCACTACACCACAGCCGCCGCCTTGCCACCATAGAAGTTAACTCGACACAGCAGGAGCTCTATCCACTACACCAGGGCCACGGCCTTGTCACCATAGAAGATTTTTTTAGTGTGCCTGACACATTTCTGAACGCATAGTGCGCTACACAGCACATAAGAGACGTTGGCCCAACGTTGGTTTAGTGTTGGGCCAACGTCGTTGAATCGCATATATATATAGCCTATATATAGCTTCCCTCCTAAAAGGTGTGGTTAATTTTGTTGTAGTCTTTTCGCCATAGTATTACAATGGTTGATAAGTTCGGAAAATCACTACCACGACCCAATTCAAGACATGTGTCACAGTCTTATTATAATTATCAATCAATAGCTGGGAGTCTGGGACAATATAGGTAGAGATCGTATAGGAAACACAGCTGGCAGATCACTATATATATACAGAGTTTTCGTAAAATGAAAGCTCTATTTATCGGACACAAAATAGATTATTAATCTTAGGCGAATCCCAAGCTATGTAATTCGTGGTTTGTTCGGATCTCGATTTGTTTGTAACAGTCTCTTTTAGCAATGAAATTTGCGAGGCTGATCCAAACCAAAAATTAATCCGAAAGAAATATAAATTTATATACCAGATTCTATGTCTATCGAGAAAATCTTGTATTTCAAATACGCTTCAATAGTTCTTTTATATGTTAGATATAGTTTCGCGTTGTTTTTGAATATGTTCAACCATGTGTCAGTGGTTTTTTAGATTGACTTCGATTGATCATCGCCGACATCAGACCGGACACCACATGGTCCACTTCAAATTATTATATTATTGCTCACGCTGAATTCGTGTTTTTATTAACTATATATAATAGTATTATCCGTACCCGCTGTTAATTAAATGTCAAAGTTACTGGAGTCTAGATATATTCTAGACTCGGCTCTAACTGTTACTCTAACTGTTAGTATACTTATGGGAAGATGGGCCTACGTCGGGAGCTCCATTATGGGGTCACAATGGCCGACGAGGGACTCCGACCAATCTCACCATTAAAACTCAAACTTCCTCCTCCTCCGTCGAGTCGACGGTTGCAAACAAGTCAGAAAACTCTCTTCTCTCTTGTTTATTTGATTAACATGCGATAACAGCAAAGCACAACCTTCCGCGCACGGCACGTCTCTATTGAATTAGCGAGAGCGAGCTACGGCACGTGCGTAGTCGTCGAGTGTAATGCCTGAAGTGCGGGAAAAATACAAAGGCCGCACACATTGCTTTATGTGCACCCGTCACCAAGGTACGGAAACGAGGCGGGCATCCCCATCCCCCCGTGTCCAGGAGGCTGGGGATAAACGCCACATTAACTGAACGACATCAGGATCCCACATTACCCCCGGGTGAGTGATAACGTAGGACCAAACTGACGTGTAGGAGACTGCTTCGTGCAAGTAGCGGAGTTGTAAAATATGTAACCTCTTATAACTAAGCATAGTTTGTTTTTAAAAAAAAAATATAGCGAGTGTGGTTACAGCGTGGGTGGTTGAAAGCGCAGCATTATACGTGAATTGTCCTATCCTCTTAGCACCAACTGTCCTTTATGTATGATTCATTTGCTGCAAGCTGCGATCAACCCATTCATTTGATTAACATAATTTCTATTAGTAATTTAGCAATGAGCTTGCTAAAAAAAAATGTCTTTACATTTATATATCTGTACACAATGCTGCCAGGCCTGGCATATTCATTTACAATTTAACAACATTGTTATTACGAGGTATGCGGTTGGGCCCGCCATAGATGTCATTAGGCGCAACTATGGCGTGAACCATCTGCACGAATCGGGCAGGAGTCTGGATTATTCGTCCGACTCTAGTTTTTCGCACTGTTTGGTCGGTCGAAATTTTTTCGCGATTAGCGATATTCGCATGTTTGCTTTTTGTCGAGTCGATTGCGGCGTCAGCAGCACCCGGGGTTTTACCCCGTAGATGTAAAGGTATGCGGGAATACGTTCGTAAACCACCGCCGTTCCCGTTAGCGCGGGATACGGCGGGGGCTCGCGAATGCGGTGCTACATAAGTATTGTCTCTGTTAGACAAGTTGACTTTAACATCTATTTGCTTTGGGACTGTGGCCGATTTTTGACTGCTTCTGACTGCCGTCGACTTTTTTGTGTTGACTCTCGTCCCGTTGGACGTCGGAGTGTCCGCACTACCAGGTCTAGGTGGACCCTGTGGATTCTTACTAGATGTCCTGGTAGCCGTCGACTTCCGTGGTTTGCTTGGCGTTTTACGCTGTATTGTCGTACCTGTCGTAGGCTCGCACTCCATATGTGCGGGTTTAACGCGATCTAAGGAGACCGTCTCAACCTTGCCTTTAACTATGATTTTCATTACTCTGCCACTCTTCGCGACGACCTTGTATGGTCCGTCGTAAGGGGCGGTCAGAGGCGGAGCAATTGCGATTCGGCGCAAGAATACATGAGTACATGTAGCTATTTCCTTGAATTGGAAAATGTTGTGTTGTTGTGTGTCACGTGGCGGACATAGACGGAGACGCGACATGGCCACGCGTAGCTTGTCTGAATAATTCTCCAAATTAGTGTTGGCGTCGACGTTGTACTGTTTAGTAAACTCTCCTGGGAGTCTAAGGGTTGTCCCGTAAATCATCTCGGCAGCTGACCTGCCTAGTCTCTCTTTCACGGCTGAACGAACTCCTAAAAGTACAGCAGGTAACGTGATAGTCCACGGGTTCGGTGACTCGTGCGCCATAATGGCGGCTTTCAATTGACGGTGAAAACGTTATCCCACAGTTTGGACTCGAATTAAGCGCCCCTATCAGTGGTGATAGTGGCTGGGGTACCATAACGTGCTATCCACCTGCTGAAGAAGGCATCGGCGACCGTTTCGGCTCTAATATCTACCATAGGTATAGCTTCGGGCCAACGTGTAAAACGGTCGACGCAAGTCAGTAGATATCTAAAACCATCGGCGTAAGGTAAAGGTCAGACTATGTCTACGTGGACATGATCGAATCGCTCGGTAGGTTCAGTGAACTTTCCGAAAACTGGAGTGTTGTGACGTGAAACTTTAGCGGTCTGGCAACCCTTACAAGTACGACACCATCTAGCAATATCTATGTTCATGCCGTGCCATACAAATCGGGTATTAATCAGAGGACTGGTAGCTCTATGCGATGGATGGCCTAAACGGTGCAAGTTTGAAAAAACTTTTCGGCGAAATTTCGCGGTAAGGTACGGCCGGTTGTGTCCCGTGGACACATCACACCAGATCAATTGATAATCGAACGATTTTAATAGTTTGAACTTCATAGTTGATGTAGTCGAGTGTCTCAAACGCGTGAATTCCGCGTCATTAGCTTGGTCGAGACTTAACTCTTTATAGTCTATTACTGGTCCATCGTGTATCGCTGACACTGATGGTCGTGACCACCGGAATTTGATAATAAGCCCTGACTAAGTCGATCTTCGAAGAAAATTTCGAGCCGGCTAACCGCTGCGTGAAATCTTGTATATGAGGAATCGGATAACGGTCCGGTACGGTCTGTGCATTCAAACTACGGTAGTCCCCGCATGGTCTCCAATCGCCGTTTTTCTTTGGCACCATGTGAAGCGCTGAGGACCACTCACTGTCGCTGGGTTCAATGACCCCTAATTTTATCATCTCGTCAAACTCGCGTTTGGCTGTAACCAGCTTATCGGGTGCTAAACGTCGTGGTCGAGCAAAAACCGGGTGACCTTTAGTCACAATCTTGTGAGTTATGCCGTGTTTGACGGTCTCACCCTTTGTCGTAGGGCGTGTCAGTTCCGGGAACTGGCCGAGGAGTTTTGTGTATTCATTTTGAACGGTATCAACTCTGTTCAATGACAGAGGTTTAATCGAAGATAGTGAAGCGGCAATGGCTAGGCCTGTACGCATGTCTCGGAGACATCTGCTTCTCAAGTCTACGAGCAAATTATAGTGGATTAAAAAATCTGCCCCGATTATGGGTTGCTGTACATCTGCCACTATGAACGTCCACGGATATTCGCGCTTTAAGCCGACATCGACGACGCGTTTACAGTTGCCTTAAGTATGTATAGTACTGTTATTAGCTGCCACCAGGGGGAGACTGCCAGCGTCCGAAATCCCGTTAGCGCAAGATTTCGGCAAAACACTGACAGCTGCGCCCGTGTCGATTAAATATCTGCATTTATGTCCTTTATCTGCGACATATAATAACTTAGAGTGAGATAACTTTGGAGAACTAGCGTCCGCGGAGTCATGTCGCGTCTCAGTTATACCGCCAGATGCAAGAGTCGCTACCTTGCTCTGGCTTAGCAGTTTAAAGAAAAAGTGCAGGGGCTCCTGCACGTGCGTGCCTTATCACCGAAAGTCTGGTGAAAATAGCAGACAGGTGCATCAGCCGAATCTAAAGTTTTAGCGGCGTCATTTCTCTGTGGGTTCGGCGGCGGAACGAAAGGTCGAGCAAGTGGTTGCAAATTCGTCGGCGGAGCGAAAGGTCGAGCATTATCTTTTGCGTTTCTATACTGACTAGGTTGGTTGCTAACGAAACCTGAGGCCTGAACATTAGGGGCAAATGCAGGCGCGTGAGCATAGTTATTTGCTCGTCCACATCCTTTATTTCGTTTCCTCTCTGATGTTGTTACTGTTTCTAATCTCTTGATGCGTTTGGACAGATCCTCTAACAAACCAACTAGTTTGGTGGTTTCTTCGACTTTAATCTCTGCGACCCCCGGCTTACTCTCTTCGACGTCCTCTTCTGCTGCCAGTGCCCGGTCGGCCAAAACGGCCAAACTTTCGAGGGTGGCACTGTCGAGTTGAGTCGCCAAATGGGCTCTGATGGAAACGGGCATCTGTCGTATGAACGCTTGCCGAATTACAGCCTTCCCCACAACAGCTTTGGTGCCGAAACCTGCAGTCTTCTGCAGACGCCGCAGGAAACGCGAGGGAATGTCTTTTCCAATCTTCTCGCCAGAGATAACTTTGTTGACCCTTTCGGGTGTGGTCAATCCTCGCCTCTCAATCAAAATCGCTTTCAGGCTGTCATATTTGTTGGGTCTGAAAGGCTGAAGTAGCACGTCCCTCACGTCCGATGCAATATCGCCCTAAAGTGCAGCGCAGGTTAAGCTGTACCTCTCGTCATCATCATTGATCTCAATTTGGTTGAACATTTGGTTGAACCAGAGCTCAACATCTGAGGCGTAGAAAGTTGCGATTCTGAACTTTGGTAAGTTCGTAGCACGTTTCAGCGACTGTCTACCGAGCGGTGAAGAACTCCTTGAGGAGTCGCTCCTAGAGTGAGAATTCATACGTCTAGCTCGAGCAATTCGAGCGAAATCAGCTTTGAGGCGTTGATATTCCTCGTCCGCCTCTCGGAATCGAACCTCATTGTCCTCACTGTCGGGATGATAATTATCTTTAGGTCTAGCACCCGAACCTTCTAGGGGTATTGACATGAAGCCTTCACTGTCGTACTGCTTTGACATTATGAAGTAGTGTTTGTAAAATTATCTAACGAATGAAGCATCTGAGATAGCTGGCCTATTGGCTCTGCGTCTATCCCAAATGTGTTTAAAATGGCATGTCGTATTAACACATGCCAACTATTTTTGACGCGCCGTGCGCAGATAGGTTGTGCAATGCCGTGAAATTCAGATGAAAAATGTCTGTAATATGTAGAAGCTTAGAAGTGTAGACTGTAGAAAATGTTCATGCTATGTCGCATGTTGCGAGAAACGGGGGTTGCAGATTAGTTGAAAAAAATATGTGTCGTTGAAGTTTCACTTAAATGCTGTTCACCAATTCACAAAAGGTATGTATTGATTGAAGTGGAAACTGAAGGTCTATATGAGACATAAAACATTTTCACTTAGTTACATGGTACCGTGAAAACCGTAGGTCGAAGTGGTATATAAAAATAATATGCCAGATACAACTATGATAAGCTATGCTAAGCTATGATAATAGTATTTTGTAAATCGACCTGGGTGAAAAAAAAAATTTTCACACAAGTCGAAAAACACATTCAAATATTTGCAATGTTTCGCAATAGCGCAACTGTCAAATCGAATATTTCTGTATTTATACAAAATTTAAACTTCAGAAATAAACTATCATGAGAAAATTTCGTTCTCAAACTGATAGACTAAATGTGACTGCGAAGAAAAACAGTGACATTTATGATTTAAGAATAATATCTAAAACGTGACTGACAGTAGTCTATGCTGATTAATGATAAAATATATCATTTCGCTGAAAAATGATGTCTGTGACGAACATTCCACGTTTTTTTTTTTATAATGGTACGTTCATCACCGAGTCATTCTCATAAACGTCCGAATAAATCGCTCGCATCGATTCATTGATTGACGTATAAACCGACTGTCTTCGGTGCGGTTGTTTTTATGTCGTCTGTGGTGGGTGTGTGTGTGGTGTACTGTCGGTGCTCACAGCCTGTGCGGCAGGCAGCATGTGGCTTATAGTCTGTGACGGTAAGCTTTGAGCGGTACGTACATGCACATAGTATACAGTCAGCATCCCCGTCTCGCCTCACATTAGCATATTCATTACCTACTGCGCGCCCAAATAAGGCGCTAAATAGCCTAGCACGATTACAAACACCGAAAGGCGTTTCAAAGTGAACAAAAATCTCGCAAAATTAGTGGCAGAATTTATTTTCGAAACAACTTATTTACATTTCTTCTCCCTCAATCGTTTTGAAAAAGAAGATTTATAAACAATTTTTAAAAAAATTATTACAATCAGTCCGTGTAAAATTTAGAACACGTGAAAAATGATCTCCACCAAATCAAAATGGCGGCTTATTTTATGCTAATGTGATGTGGCGACACAGGTTCACTGTCCAGATGCATGCCGGTTAGGGGGGAACACGTGGGTGCCCACGGCGGGCGAAGAGCTAAGTTAAGGAAACCAGCGTCCAAGATGGCGCACACCTACCAAATACAAGTACAATATTCAGCATTCCCTGAAATAACATATGACAAAATATTGACCTACGGTCCTGGGAATATTTTTAAACAGACCAAATAAGACCGTTTATTGACATTCATTTAGGGAAACAATTTATTTTGGCCCTAAACCTATTAAAGGTTACCCGAGTCGAAGCGATATTTAAAATTTCTGTCGATTTGTAAAAAAAAATCGGAAAAAATGACGAGATTTCGTCTATGGACTTTAAAATTGAGTTACCCAATTATGGTAATCAACGATAAAAATTGAGTTACAGAAAATACCCACTTCCTACTCGCCTACAGTGGCATTAATAGGATGAAGGCATTAAACAAACTCTTACAATTAAAAATGATAGACTAGGTCTATGAGAATAATTTTCTGGATTCTTCTAGAGAAACCGACAAGGTCGCCATCTTGAAAAGGCGCCAAGCACGTGGGATTTCGACCAAAAGTTTAGAAATTTACGCCGTTTTCGACGTAAAAAAACGTGCTTCTCTTCTGATAACTCTTTCTGACTAATTCAAACTGGCATATATGTATTGACCTACAGCTTTCACGTACCTTATAAAAAAAATGCTATTGATTTTTTTCAAAAAATCCCTTAAAATTAATGAAAACTATCCTTGAAAACAGCGGTTTTCAACTGGCGTCTAGGTGAAAACACTGTTGCGTAGACGATCAGTCGTCAGGGGTCACCAGTATGGGAAGATGGGCCTACGTCGGGAGCTCCATTATGGGGTCACAATGGCCGACGAGGGACTCCGACCAATCTCACCATTAAAACTCAAACTTCCTCCTCCTCCGTCGAGTCGACGGTTCCAAACAAGTCAGAAAACTCTCTTCTCTCTTGTCATGTTTATTTGATTAACATGCGATAACAGCAAAGCACAACCTTCCGCGCACGGCACGTCTCTATTGACTTAGCGAGAGCGAGCTACGGCACGTCCGTAGTCGCCGAGTGTAACGCCTGAAGTGCGGGAAAAATACCAAGGCCGCACACATTGCTTTATGTGCACCCGTCACCAAGGTACGGAAACGAGGCGGGCATCCCCATCCCCCCGCGTCCAGGAGGCTGGGGATAAACGCCACATTAACTGAACGACGTCAGTATCCTACATACTAACTGGTTCCTGGCCTAGGCCAGGGCTAGGACTAGACTTTGGTCTAATTAATTTTAAAATCTAATAGTCCAATTCTAGACATTGCACATTAAAAAATTGTAGCTGTCTACAAAAACGTATATAGGCCTAGTCTAATTACTTTTTGTTTCATTTCATGAAATCAATAATTTTGCGCTGCTTGATCTCATTTTCATGGAATAAAAATTAAAATATACGATGTAGACTAGTCTACCATTAGACTGGTTGAATGGTCATTATTAGTGTAATAGTCGGCAGCACTTCCAGTCACTGACAGTGAGATATTTTTGGTGTGACAAATTCATAATACAAAATTCATCTGGATTAAATTTGGTTTGGACTGTTCTTTCATGATTTTAATCAAATGTAGACTAAAAAAATATATAATCTTAGGAATTTAGGCACTGGTGTTAACTTTAAATTAAGTTAAAAGCACAATGTCCATATAATTTTGATTTAATTTAAATCAATGAGAGTGGTGATAGTTGTTTCTAAAATTTGATTTAAAATAGCAAGAATTGATGAACTTATTGAGGCGATAACCAATTGTACACTTAAAAATTGTAGCTGTCTATACTTTATTTTTATATGACTATATAGATCTATAAAGAATCTGTCTGACCAATTATTTGGATTATGACCCTTATCTTTGTCACATTGACATTGTTGGCTTTTCATGTGGTCTAGTCAGTCTCAAAACCTTACATTATCGTCCACTCATTCTTCGTTTCAATTGTAAATTTCCGTTGTTATTAAATTATCAAATTTAACGAATTGAGCATAAAACAATAATTCTCATAAATGCAGAGTAACACTGGTCGGTTCCTCATGTATCAAACATTTGCGGAATGACATAATGAAAAAATCATTTGCATTTTTGCATTAAAATTTTGGTTTGGATGATGCTTCCATAACTTTTAATATGTCAAGGGGGATGGAAAATGTTTCATCTTTGTCATATAAAAATTTTGGTTTCATTCAGTTGAAAAAGTACTATGTTGTTAACTTGTTGTGATTCGCTGAGTAAACATTTGAGATGGCGTTTACTTTGATGCAATAGACAATAATAATTTTATAAATCAACGATAATTGTGTCAGATAATTTTTTTAACAAAGATTGATTAACTCTTGAGGCGATAACCACTTTGGCTGCTTTTATGCATTTATGCTAGTTTGTGGTTGACTCTCTGATTCCTTTCAGGAACTGTTTTTCCTGTGGGCCATTCTCTGGCATTGCCACTGCGGCCTTATGGGGTTTCAGATAGGTCTTGTTGTCAGGAACATATGTTTTTGGCCTTTTTCCTCGTGATTGGGAGTTTCATCTTTGTTACTTAAATTTTTTTTAGGTACATTTTATCGTGTGATTTGCTTGGTCAACTTCATAAATTATCTTGATATGAAGATTGATTCTTGTTGTGATTCGCTGAGTAAACATTTGAGATGGCGCTCACTTTAATGCAATAGACAATATTAATTTTATAAATCAATGATAATTGTCTCAGAGATTTTGTTTAACAAAGATTGATTAACTCTGGAGGCGATAACCACTTTGGCTGCTTTTATGCATTTATGCCAATTTGTGGTTGACTCACTGATTCCTTTCAGGAACTGTTTTCCTGTGGGCCATTCTTTGGCATTGCCACTGCGGCCTTATGGGGTTTCAGATAGGTCTTGTTGTCAGGAACATATGTTTTTGGCCTTTTTCCTCGTTGTTGGGAGTTTCATCTTTGTTACTTTTGGGTACATTACTTTTGGGTACATTTTATCGTGTGATTTGAAGGGCAAAAATTTACAAATAATATAACTAAATAAGAGGAGCGATTGTTGTTTCTAGGATTTGATTTAGCAAGAATTGAAAAACTCTGGAGGCGATAATCACATTGGCTGATGTCAATTTGTGGTTGACCCTCTGATTCCTGTCAGGATTTGTTTCCTGTGGGCTATTTTCTGGCCTCGCCAGTACAGCTTTCGGTTTCAGATAGGTCTTTGTCAAAACTATGTTTTTGGCACCTTTCCTCTTTGATTGGAGTTTTCTTTTTTTGTTACTTTTGGTCAATGAAGCATAGATACCAGCTACTCTTTATATAAAAAAAATATACAATATTGGTGCTCATAAAGGTATTTAAAAATAATTCATGTTAGGAAGTTAAGATTTAACGTTCTCATTAGTAATAATTTAAATTAATGAGAAGAGATATAGTTGATAATCTCTTGGTCTCATGTTATATAATCAATGCAATTATGCCAATTTGTCATGACTCTGGAATAATCCCAGGGGCTGGTTTTCCTGTAGGCCATTCTCTGGCTTTGCCAAAGTGACCTTAGGTTTCAAGTGGACCCTATCAAATTATGTTTTGGGTCACCCTTTTCTTTTTAAGTTTTCTTCTTTGTTTGTTTGTTTTGTAAAGATTTGTGATCCAGCTGCTTTGAAATTAAATAATAATAATAATAAATAATTCGGGAGAGTATCCAAGCGTAGGAATGTAAGGTAAAAGCAATATAATTTTTCAATTAAACTACTGCAAGAACATATTATTAATCATGCATTAAAAAAAAAAAAAAAAAAGTTAATAAATACAAGGTCAGTTACAACAGGACTTGGCCAGTTGTTACAGGCCGCAGTAATTATTGCATGCTTTATACGCCAACTACATGATGCTCTATGTCTAGCTTGATTAATCTAGCATCAGGACTTGCGCCAGCTGCTGAAATCAGTGCTAGTAATGATTGGCAGGATGCATCCGGACTTGCGCCAGATGCAATAAACTTTGTGAAGAACCAAACATATGATTATTCATTTGTTAGCTCGGCAGGACTTGCGCCAGCCGTTCTAGCTATAGCAAACATGATGGGGAGTGATTTGCCAACTGGATTTGGGCCAGTTCGTTTTTGATACAATATCCACAAGCTCATTCTTACAGGTGGCATTAGTTTAATCTAGCATCAGGATTTGCGGCAGCTGCTGAAATCAGTGATAGTAATGATGGGCAGGATGCATCCGGACTTGCGCCAGATGCAATAAACTTTGTGAAGAACCAAACATATGATTATTCATTTGTTAGTTCGGCAGGACTTGCGCCACCTGTTCTAACTATAGAAAACATGATGGGGAGTGATTTGCCTACCCGATTTGGGCCAGTCGGTTTCTGATGCAATATCCACAAGCTCATTCTTACAGGTGGAATTAGTTTGAATGTGAATGATTCATGTCCTTTTTCTTCACCCGTAGAAGAGAAGAAAATGCTAAAATTTTGCTTTTTCGTCAATAACTGAGTGAGTAAGAAATTATTATTATTATAATTTAATTTTTTTTGAATTCTTTAGATCTTGCTCTTGAATATTTTTAGTGAATACAGCAATACTCAAGATGTGGACCATTTCCTCATGTTCCTAATTTGCTTCAAATCCTTCTAAATCTATGTTTTGTGGTCTTCTTATGTTTTCAAATTGTGTCTGCAATACCTAGGTCAGCTCAAAATGAGGTCTGTATACTTCTGTGGTCAGATTTTACACTTACAGAAAATAAAATTCCACTGACATTTAAATCCAGCCAGTCAAAACACTACTCAGACTTGCTTCATGAATTATAAATACAACAGATGTTATGATAATGTGTCCCTTATTATCTACATTTGGGAATTTTAATTATTTGGTTATCTATTCATTACATGTAAATTTCAAGTTTCACTTCTGTAGACATCCTTATTTCAATTTGAAAACTAAATTTCAGACTATATAGCACTTCACCATTTAGAATTAGTGTTGTTTCTGATGCCGCAAGTAATGGTGGATTAGACAGATGAGAGGTTGGAATTCATATGTGCTCTTACGATGCATTCGTAAGTTTGTGTTGTGGGGGTCAGAGACTTTGTGTCTGTGTGCCGTTTTCATACCCTCCTCAACAACAGATAATCTTGTTTAATAATGTTATTGATAGATTTTGTCAATATTATGTAATTTGTATGTAATGATACAAGAGTCAATGTTCATTAATATATTAATGTGAACAATTAGTAGATTGTTATTGATAGGTTTGGTTTTGTGTGAACAATTACTAAATTTTTATTGATAGTTTGGTTGATATTATGTAATTTGCTTGTAATGATACAAGAGTCAAAGTTCACATTTCAATAGTAGATTAGATCGATCAGAGACATGTATATATATTCATAGTAGATTAGATCAATCAGAGACATGTATAAATAGTCATAGTAGATTTGATCAATTGAAGACATGTATAAATATTCATAGTAGATTAGATCAATTAGAGACATGTATAAATATTCACTGGTTAATCCTGTTAACTGACTGTCAAGTAAATTTATACCTATTTTGGTCTTAGGGCTTCACTCTGTTACAACCACGTTTACATTAACAACATTTGAAGTGAAGCCCTTTTTATTTGTAGTCGTTTAATTTGATGTTTATTTTCAATAAACAAATTTTCTCCATTTTATGTGTCTGTTTTTTGTACGATAATATTTTTATGACTGCGTGGTAAGTATACACTGTAGGTCTAAATATCAGCATCAAACTGTACATCCACACAACACAATCTATCAAACCTGGATGCCGAAAACAGGAGACGAAACACAACCCAGCAAATACCAATGTTGGGCTAAAGTTGGGCCAGCTTCGTAGATGATGAGCCAACATCAGCCCAACATAGGCCTAATGCCTCGTGACATGACAGGCTAACGGCTATTTGAGGGCCGCACCAAAACAAACTGGTATTCCTTGAAATTTAATTTTTATGTCCAACAACGGCATCAATGAAATCACCATAAAAAACACGGAGTGTGCTACCATCGTCTGGGACACACACTTGAAGAATGATAATAATAAACTGGAAAAGTATAGGTAGATCAGCATGAAATGTAACTTAGGCTGACAAAGCAACCCTTGTGTAATTTTGTTGGATTTTTTTCGTAATATTTTTGCCAACATGTTTTTTCTTGTAGTTTATTGTGTCATAAAGTTAACAAATCATCTTGGCATTGTTTTGGCGGTCATCTTGGACCATTAGCTTCCCCGAATCCAGAATGGCCGCCAAGCGACATAGATTTACATGATTTAGGGGGTAGAGTTACGTAAGCGTCTGTCATTGATTTTCTGATTAACCATGTGCGATATACCATAGGGCCTATAACATTCGAGTCTGTCGTATAACATTATATATTTGTTGACTTTCACCTTGAAAAATAGGCAAAACACAAAATGGCCACTGAAGTAATGTTAAGAAAACCCCATATTTTCAAAAGCTTGTCGCACATAAACGCATAATTTACGGTTTCTGCAAGATTTTTAAATGATAATTTTGTTATTGTGTCTTTGGAAAGAAATGACCTTTATTTGACCTTTTAATCAAAGCCAGCCGCCGTTTTCAATGTATTTACTGCTACTATAAGAATACTGGTAAACTTGTTGATGATAATATGACGTATTTGTGGAAATAGGAATAAACGTTATTAATGAGGAAATTTGAGAGGAAAATCCAAAATAGCTGCGAAATTCACTTTTATATAATCAAGAAACAAATTGTCTATCAAAATATAAATTAAACTTTTTTTTTTATTTGTGGCTCGGAAGTGCTCAATTTATTGATTTTGTGTGACTTGGGTGCCAAACAAGCATTTCTAATGTTCATTGTTCATCTTCTAACCTCTAGTTTATCGTAAAATCCAAGATGGATGTTTGAGCGTCTGTGAAGCGAAGACTATTTACTGATTTATTATTAGAACGGGGATTTTATTATCTGTTATGGTGGGCTATATTGCATGTGCTGATAGGTAAATCAGAAAATCAATGACAGACGCTTAAGTAACCCTACCCAGTGAATCTATATCGCTTGGTGGCCATTTTAGATTTTGGGCCGCCAATAGTGCTAAATAGCCGCCAAAAAAATGCCCCGATTATTTTTTGGCAATTTCAGTTAATAATCTTCGCAAAAAAACATATTGGCAAAAATTACGCAAAAATCCCACGACGGCTTTTATTGTGACATAAGGGAGTGTACTAGAATGCGTGGCGAATGATCCGCGAATGCATGGCAAATGTGAACAGTCGCTGAAAGTTTCGGCGAATGTAAGGCGAGTGTCCGCTAAAAACATTACCCATTCGCCGAAAAATGCCTTTTAGTCATATCAATAATAATTATTGCTAGTGCAGATATGAGGAATGTATCCTGGGATTACCTCTCAGATTTCGCAGCCATCTTGAAAAATATCATTTTTGGCAGCCATCTTAAATAAAAATGGTGCAGCTTCAAATTTTCTGTGGCCAGTTTGAAGTATAGCGATGAGAAATAGGTTGAACTGAACACGAAGATCATATTTGACTTTTTAAAACATAAAAAACTGCAGGTATTTCCTTAATTACAAGTAATTATTTTTATATACAAAAAATAAATTGTGGGGATTATTGTAATAATTAACCTTCCTTATATTACATTAAGATATTATATATATATTATAGGCTAACATTATTTCATGCTTGATGATCAGGTTGTAAAAAAGCCATCATGTACAGAGACTGTCTGGAGTGTCTGGTCTAAATTGTATTAGTTAAAAACAAATAATGTTCAAAATAGATACAGGGCCCAGTGCGTATGTAGGCATGTTTTGTATGTAATGATATGCCTATATAGCTAGGTCTAGAAGGGTCGGCGAATGCTCTGCAAACATTCGCCATGCATTCGCCGAGCTAGACGCCATACATTCGCAAAATGTTCGCCATACATTCGCCGAAAACAATAGGGCATAAATTAATAGTCGCCATCCATTCCTTGAGGCCAAGCATTCGCCAAGCATTCGCCGAACTAATTCGCCGAGAGTTTAATTGCTTGTGAAATAAGAATGCAAGACGATTGCTCGGCAAACAGTCGCTAAGCTTTCGCCGAGCATTCGTTGGGAGACTTTAATAAAATCAAAGAAGGAAAGACAATACGAGATTAACAATGTTACATTAGATAAAAAAGATGATAATAGTTTTCGTACTGTCACGATCAGGCATATAGAAATAGCACATTTTTTGATACAATAGAAACTAGATAAAGATAAAAAATAAAGCCAACATTCATGTCATATACTGCCAATACATGAATGCATTTGAAAAAAAACAGTGCCCCCCCCCCCTTCCCCATGACACGTTAATTATATAACACTGATTTAAGATGTGGTAAATTTAAAATGACTGCCGACAACTTGAACTGTATATGTAATCTAGAAACTGTGATCCCACAATCTGTTCTGGAGTAAAAATGGCCAGCACATAAATTGAGTTCAGGCGGGTTTCAAAGAAACGAAATGTTTCATCCTCGTCTATTCGTAAAAACGCAATACTGCGCGGAACCGCTGTTGCCAAATCCTGTGTATGGGGAGGGGGTAGTGTTGATGCCAAAAATTGTCAAATTTTGTCATTTCTAATCTTCAGCAATAGTGCTTCTGAAATATGTGAAATAGATGGTGTTATTGGTGTCACATTAGGTGTTATCGAATTCCAATATGCTAAATACATTTCTGAATTTCATTACAACGAACATTGACTGTGAAGAGCAACTTTCAAGCACTTTCCATTGGCTTATTGTAGGTAGGAGATACTGCACGTCATGTAATTCCTATTTGTGTTTGCTAAAAATAACGTTTTGACAAAGGTAATTTGATATTTCCGCCTTGAGCATGTTTAATCCTTAAACACCTGGATCATCCAGTCAAAATCATAGCAGTGAAAACATGTTAAGAAATTCGAAAAATAAAAAGTTATAAAATTCGAGATTGATGCTGAGCTAACAGATGGTAAATAAATGTTTTGTTCGGAAATTCAACTTCCATTTAGGCCATTTTGTTTTGGGTCTAAGGCTATAAAAGGTAACTATGATTCCTAAAAAGTAACATTCTCATTATTGCTTTGAATTTTCTTTACATTTTTGTAAATTTTCTTTACAACTTGTCAATATGAATTACATTCGGTCGGAGTAGCTCTATATTTTTAAGTGATTTATCCACACGAAGGTTGTGTTATCAAATAATTATGTGCCTTTTGTTTGTAATGTTGAAAATCGCTAAGTAATCGACAAAAGGTCACATTTCTGCATCATAAATATACGTATAAACGTAACTGCGATATAGCCATAGCACAGGATTTCTTTCTCATTCTCGGTATTCAGGCTTAAACAGAACAAAAATGTTCTTCCCCGTCAACTCGTAAATATTCATTATTCCCGCTAACATCCGTGACCGAGAGGTAGAGTTCCGGGACTGAGACTGCCGTGTCTCGTTATAGGATCCAGTGTCTGGAGGGCAGTACCGTTATCTGATAAATAAATTGGCACATATTACATTTAGACAACTCAATTAATTAAATTTGAAATAACAGTTTAAATTTATTCATAGATTATGTGGGTAATTGTCCACACATGTCTAAAATGATAGTTATTAATGTATTGACAAATTGACTATAACATCGAATTACACTCGTATAAATCTAACAGCATTTTTACAACAATTGATTCTTGTGCTTATCCCCTAAACATCGCATATACTGGGTGTGTTAGGGATTGGATCAATGTACCTCAATAAAACAAACAATGTGAACACTGTAACACGTGTCCACAGATGTGTCAGATACGACAGTCTGGTGCAAAGTGAGCTTAAAGGCAAATAGGCCCGGCCCACTGGTGAGCCTGAGCGTGCAGGATGCCGACTTACATTTCATCAAAATATGTTGCCGTTACGTTGGTGATAATTTTTCTTGCTTTATTCCTTCTGCAACGATTTGAAGTGGGTGGCATCTATGCGCGCGGTTCTGCAGATTCAGCTGGTATCAATGATCCGGATCAAAAGATTCCCGTCAATCCAGATTATTTTTCCGTTGAAGGTGTGTAGTATAAAAAATACGTAACGTGGTTAAATGTAATTACATATGTACAATATTTATAATTGATATACAATTTCTCGGTAGAACAAACAGCTTTCGATTATGTAGCATCGGTTCGACGGTGAATCTTACATTGTTTATTTCAATTTATTTGTCCTGTTATAATTATTAACCCTTAAAGCGCTGAATTAATTTGTAAAAAACATCGCAATCAAAGCGTATTTTTCAATTTGAAATCATCATAAATGTCTTAGTTAGCTCTTTCTGATTCATTTGAATACCTATGTTATGGGTCTACGATCATTATAAATACTTTTACTCTTACAGTGCGCCGATCGACTTTAGACGTCATAATCTGACGTCTACAGACGTCAGATTCTGACGTCTAATGTCTATCCCCGCGCTGATAGGGTTAAGCACGCTTATCGCTATAAAATGATGAGCAAAACATGTTTCTAAAAAATTGGAATTAATTTAATTGTAACACGCTTACATACAGGACAGTGTGTTTTAAACTTTAACCCTTTAACCGCCGGTGCCGCATATATTCGGGTTTTCATTTTTTATTAGCACATTAAGTACCACCTCTCAAACATGTTGAAGATAAAATGTGACATCAATCAGCAATATTTGACAATATTTGACCTCCATTTTGTCAAATCTGAATAATTTTCACTCACTTGAAGCTGTGTATCGCGTCAGCGAGACACAACTTCAAGTGGGTGAAAATTAAGACTGAATAATTTGGCGGTTAAAGGGTTAAAGCGCTAATTGTCTTCTATACAAACCATGGAGACCAAAGAGTTTTTTCAATTTAAAATCACGATGAATGGCTTAGTTAGCTCTTTCCGCTTCATTTGAATACCTATGCCATGGGTCTACGGCCATTCTAAACTAGGTTTACCGGTGGGCCTACTCTTACCGTGCGGAGATCGACTTTAGACATCAGAATCTGACGTCTACAGACGTCAGAATCTGACGTCTAAAATCTATTCCCGCGCTGTAAGGGTTGAATATGACAAGTTGAATTATTTAAAACCACTTTAGAATACAATGTATTCTAGGCGAATCCATCCAGATGTATGCATGTTTGCTGCCGTGCAAAGCCTAAAAACTGTACCTTGGCTTTGCCTTAAGGGACGCACCATTTGATTTCTGGGGGGGGGGGCCTAGACTATTTTTGAAAAAAAATGTTTGTTTTCAAATTTCTGTAAAAAAAAATATATGCTGAAAACTTGTACATAAAAAAATAATATGTTGAAAGATTGTGCCAAAAAAAATTGTTGATAATTTTAATTGTTGATAATTTTTGAAGAGGCTCATTAAAGTGGAATTTAAAATAAACGACTTACAAGGAATAATTGGAGCGCAAAATATTTCTAGGAAAATTCTCAAGATCGCTACAAGTTATTATTTAACAGTGAAATTGGACGCGGCTTTACTGATGTATTTTTTGTTTGTTTCTGGTCGGCTCTTTGTCTATTAAAGAATGTGATATTTTTCTATTTTTTTGCGAATATTTAGAGCGGGTTCGGGTATTTCCGAACACCTAAGCCTCTGCACTTGATGTCTGGTGTCCCCATTTGTCTATCAGCTCCCCACGGGTCATCAGTTGATGAATGAAACTATGATTGATGACGTAATTAACCACGTGCACGGCCATTCATGAATCTGAAAGTTGTACAGGAAGTTGTAGTACCCAAGGTAACGGCGGGTATACTCGAAATAGAGGGGGTAATGTCGACCACCAAGTAGGGTATAATCGAACACCCACCCATTTTTTAATCTAAAGAGAAAATAACCAGTCTAGAAGCAGGAACATGCGCAGTATACTATAAATATGATACAAATAGAATCAATGTCAATTGTAATTCGTCCACAAAAAAAAATATAAAACAACAAAATATTAGGAAATGCCACTGTTGAGAATACCCGAATCTATTGAAATCTGAGATTTTTTTCATAGTTTCCTTCATATTACTTTTCAAACCCGCATAGTAACGTCACAACCGTTTGCAGGCCTACAAATCGCTCCATTGATGTATTTCCTTTCGAAATGACGCATTCGCTGTGAAACTGTGGTGTAGGCCCTATAGGCCTAGTGTTCGTAATTAGACGAAACCAAATTAATTGATGGGTCTATTTCCGAACACGTCCCAAATGATAAGGCTATCATGACCATAGATTTCCCCTATATCTATGATCATGAACATTGCCTGGCGAGCCCTGCCAATTTCATTTATGGCCGGGTATTGGCCAAGGTTCTTAGTCACGTGACCATCATGCCTGTGCTATTGAGGCCAGTGAATAATTTTCTGGGTCAAGTCATAGGAAATGCGTCAAAGGGGAAATACAATACTGTGAACAACTCTTCATCCGGGGAAGTGACCTTTCAAAAATGTCTGAAATCGGGGATTACCCTATTTTCATCTAAAAATAGCAACAAGTCACAAACATTCGCCACTGGGGCATACCAGAGGCTACATGAAGCTCGGCCACGCCGCGTAGTGTGGCTCTGGGAACCAGAGTATCATGATCAAAAATTGCTTTTTGATGTTTTTATATCTAGAAGGTGCATTGCAAGGTACATTTTCCCATATAAATAATAATTCCAGGATTGATAATACATATCATAAATAGACCATTACCTTCCGTGTAATTACCTTAATTTTTAAAGACTTGTCTACTTTACGACATTTTGAAAGTGACTTTTTAAAAAAGCAAAATTAATGGATATGAAATTAGTCCATAATAACGGTGCGTGACAGAACTTTCACGCACAACGGGCAGCTCTGCCTGACACAATTTATTCATGTCTAGCCAGCAACGGGATGAAATATATTAGCAATGTTCGGAAATACCCCCCCGTTCGGAAATACCCGAACCCGCTCTACCACATAGTATTCAAGTCATAGTTGCTTGCGTCCTAGTTTGAAGACAACAGATCGCCAAATGATGCGTACAGATTATGCTGCTTCTAGAATGAAAAAAAGAGTCAAAATAAATATTTATTAAGTAGACCTATTTGGTTATCAAAGCTTCACAGAAGGTATACCGTATTTAAGGTCATGATATGAGTAGGCCTACCACTTACACTGGTATCCGGTACTAGGTTTCAGGAGAGTATTAAATTTCAAACACTAGTATAAACGGCATGTTGCACATTAAAAAAAAATCACCATGACTACTAGATCCTTGTATATCATCAACAATTCTCAGGGCTGAAGAAGCAGGTCAGGCCGGTGTGTCCCCTTTAATACAGCCGCAGTTACTGTATGTATGTCAGAGACTGACCTTCATCAAGGTCAGTGCATGACATTTGTCAACATACTTAATTAAATATGAACTGTCACAAAAAAATGTTTTATTTTTTTCCAGGGACAAAAAAAATGTTTGTTTCAAGGTCGGTGCTAAAAAAAAAAATTGTCTGCTAATTTTTCAGAAAAAAAAACATAACTGAAAGTAATAATCTAGGCCCCCCCCCCCCAGAAATCAAATGGTGCGTCCCTAAGGGCCAGTCCCACTGGCGGAAAATCTGCTACGCCGTAACACGGCTAACGCGGATGGAACCATTTTTGAAATTATTCTGCAACGCCTTCATCCGCACTGTCCCAGCAAGGCAGATGAGTGTGGACCAACCCCATTGCGGTGCAATTACGCAGTAACCCGCCAAATGGCGGTACGATTACGCCCAAACACAACCAAACACGACCATATCACGACCTATCGCGACATAATAGGCCATAAGACGTCGTAACACGCGGCACCGCATCCACCGCCATGCACCGCGTTGGGGTGTGATACAAGGCGGTTCGATTACGCCTGATTACGCCTGCAACGCGGACTGATTACGCAAATGGATTACGGCGTACACGCCACGTCACATTGTTTGTTTGTTTGTTACTTTTTGGCGTACACTTGGCATGATTTTTTGGGTGTTCAGTGGTACACCAGTTTAATAACACTTTATAACGGTCATCCTCTTGTTTAATCCCATTATCGTGATTATCTTTATAAATATCATTATATCGATTGGCTTTGGACAGGGTCACGGTTACGAACATTAGAGCTATTAAATAGCTTTATTGTTTTAAATTTTGTTTATTAATTGAATTTAATATTAAAAAACTTAACCATAATACATTGTGACACAACCCAAAATAACAGCAGTTTTTGGTTTGTTTGTACAAATCACACGCCACATGTCTCCTCTTCCGGAAAATTGATAACAATGGATGGAGATTGAACATATTTTCGATAACATACAACCTTCAAATATGGTGATGGATTTAAATTAAATTTTGTGACTAATTTTATAAACTACCTTCACGGATAATAATGACATGAGGTACTAACTTAATAATTTCACTGTTTATGGAGTTGTACATCTCAAATCATGTCTTGCTGCCATGGGACAGCACCGACTGGGGATGAGTAGTAAGCTGGCAAATATTCACGCTGCAGTCTGGCCGCCCTCTGTTGCTCAGCTAACTGTAACTGCCAAGCCATGAGATGCATGGGGCGAGCGTGGTATTGCAGGACATCAATTGTAGATATCTAGAGCAACTGGGTGCAGATGGTAGAAGTTCAAAGACGCCAATGACCAGTGCGCCCAACCGCCCTCTTTTAAAACGCGGACCCCCACCCCCAAAATAATAATAATAAATGTCGTGTCCAGGCGTCTCATGTCGTCTCGTGGCGTCTCATGTCGTCTCATGGCGAAATCAGCCGCCACAAAACGTACCACTGATAGTCTCGGATCATGTACGCCCGCCGCCATGCAGCGTATATGGGTCGTCATATGGTGTGTGGCTGGTTGCGGATGCCGTCATCAGGCGTGCCCACCTCTCGGGCCGTGCAACAGCGTGCTTGAGCGTCATTGGTCGTGAATGGTCGTGTTTCATCCGCCATTTGACGTAACTGGTGCGTGCTCATCCGCGTAACTTAAGCGGTGCGGCGTCATGAAGCGGGATCACGCGTACCATGCCGTAGCTGGTCCGCCATGATCCGCAGTTAGCAGTGGCATGCTGATCTTTGCGGAGCAATTACGACAAAATACGACAAATCACGCCAACTCACGCCACCTCACGACCTCATCACGCCACTTAGCGGTGCTATCACGACCCAGCGCGGATGATTTTCGGCGTGATTGCACCGCAAAGTTTCAAAAAAAGTTTGAACTAGTTCAAAAACATTTCACCGGCATGATCGTTTTGCGGATGGTGGCGTCTGAGGGCGGTTTTAGCGGATCCATTACGGCCTAGGGCGGACCTTAACGTCTATTCACGACTATTCACGACATTCCACGGCTCACCGCAAAAAGTTGCACCGCAATAAGTCGTGTAGTGGCGTGATGTGTTTTTTCCGCCAGGGTGACTGTAGTTAATTTATGCTTTGCAGAACAATACAAGCCTATCCTCCCCTATACTAGCCGGTGTAGGCCTATGTGTCACTCATTCAAATGACACAGACATATTGGATGCTAGGGCACAATATTTAATTCGCATAGTGAGCTGCTTAATGTGGAATTTTGTGTATTTGCGCAGATTTCCTACCTCTGTACTTTTTTATTTTGAAATGGCTGGTGTGCATAGAAAATGAAATGAATCGGGCTTTAGGCCACTTTTGTGCACATACAGGCTAAATTGGCCCAGGAGAACCTCCCGAGGATGGTGAGATTAAACTACCGTCCAGACACAGGATTCGAAATTCAAACCCCGGAGGTCTGAGGCCGAGCACGCTCCCCCTGAGTCACGGAGGCTCCCCAAAATACTGAGTTTTACGAGTGCATGGGGAAGAAACATGGTTGTTTCTTTTAAACCGCCATAATAATGTCATTCTACACTAATGAATCATATAATTACACATTTCTCATTGTATTGTGCATTGGCTTTTCAGATAATCGGCTTCGATTGATGAAATGGAGTGATCTACAAAGAAAACGGCGACGACACTTACAAGATGTCTGCAAAAGACTCAACGTGACAGATAAAAACGACGGTGGCTTTACAAGAATCCCTCCCACACTATTGGTGGATGAGAAGCACAAACTAATGTTTTGTTACATAGCTAAAGTCGCCTGCTCCAGCTGGAAATGGCTGCTTATAGCTCTCCAAGGTAAATATGACATAGACAATTTTGTCGGACCAGAAATCCATTTTGTCGGTTTTCAGAGAAAGAACGGAATACTACCACTTAAGGATTACTCCAAGAAGGAAATAGAATATCGTCTGAAAAACTACAAGAAAGTAATAGCTGTGAGGAATCCAATTTCGCGTGTAGTTTCAGCTTATAACAGCAAGTTTATTCCACAAGTTAACGAACGTGGAAGATTTGTTTGTCACATGTGTAGTTCTAACGGTATCAAAATACTAAAGGGAACGCGCTACAAGAACACTACATTGCCTCCAAAATACGAGAATACTCGTAGATATACTTTTGATAGCGATCACAAAAATTACACAATGGAAGATGTGGAGAAAGCCAATTTTGGTGCTCTTGTTTCATTAGAAGAATTTCTACAGTGGTCAACCAGTCAAACAACTTATGACCGTCATTGGAAACCATTTTATCAGATGTGCAACCCATGTGGTATCAACTATGATTACATTGTGAAAATGGAAACAATAAAAGACGATAGCTATTTTTTGATGCCTCTTCTTTGGAACACATCGGTTTCATTTCCTGGTCGTAATAGAGCAGAAAATAAAGTTTCATTCGGCTCAGCTTCAATAAGCGACATACCTGTTAATCTGCAACAAAATATTGTAGATACGTATGATATTGATATGAAAATGTTTGATTATGAATATCCGTGGAAAATGTGACAGTCAATTACGTCAAAATTATGGGTAATTTGTTGTGACAGGAAATATTGCATCTATAATTAATTAACATCCATAAGTGTTAATTTTTTTATGTCAATCTCAAAATTGTATTTAAAAAAAATGTATCACTGGTTCAATAAACTAGATGGCAAAATATTGTGTTTTCTGTTGTATTAATTTATCTTCGTAATTACAGCCAGACTGATTAACCCTTACAACGCTGAAATATGTTTCTATAAACCATAAAGACCAAAGGGGTTTTTCAATTTGAAATCATTATAAATGTCTTATAGTCAGCTCTTTTCGCTTCAATAGAATACTCAAGTTATGGGTCTACGGCCATTTTATTTTTTTTAATTCCCCATGCTGAAAGAGTTAACTGGTGTAGTTTATCCTCAGCATCATACAAATACACCGGTCGGTACACTGAGTTATCCGATAAACATGAGAAATATTTATATAAAAGTCAGGATAGACACTAAATTGGCGATCGGGTCAAACTGTTCTTTTTAGTCGACGTTTATTGAAAGGATTTTGTGTGTATTTCGCTGTTGGCATTTTCTAAGCACAGAAATGTGCAAATACACATCATATGTACGCAGCTATGTTTATAGGATTGTGAAAAAATGATATGATATTCATTTCTAATAGTTATATCCATCTCTATAGATCATAATCGACAATTTTTAACAGTCTACAAATTAGTTTTCATCCACTTGTAAAACTACAATTGCTTTAGAATGATTTCCACCAAATAATGATAAAAAACTAAATTACAAAAACAATATACATTATAGGCAAGCAGAAATGCGATATTGATATTGTCCTGTACAAAGCCAAAAGGCAATAACTATGTTTTCGTTTTTTTACTAAGAATTTGACACCAACATATCATGAAGTTGCTAACATACTAAAGATTTTAATCAATTGCCTTCTGGTATGAAAGTTACCACCCAACAATCACAAAACATTTGTATAACATCTGTACAACGTCAGCCCAGCGTCTTCGACGTTGGGCTGACGTTGTACAAATGTTATACAAATGTTCTGTTTTTACTGGGCAATCTCTAGGATGTCTGTTGCATTGGCTACGACGTTCGTCCAGTATTGTTCAAATGCTATACAAATGTTTCGTGTTTACTGGTCAATCTCCAGGATGTCTGTTGCGTTGGCTACAATACACGGAATTAGTCGTTGATAATTCTTTGCTGTTAATGTAATTGTTGCAATCATACCAGTGAACACAAAACATTTTTATGACATTTGTACAATGTTAGACCAACGTCAAAGACGTTGGGCCGTCAATTGTTATCTCCTTTGCCTTTTCTTATGATCATGATGATGATGGGATGTGAATATCCTCAAATTACACAGTGTTTGTCGAACTAACTGCACGCTAAGATGACCTCAATCTGTTTTTTAGACTGGAAGCACCGACTGCTCTTATGTTTTTATGGAAATTGTCATTACTCTAGGAATTCTCGGAGAACAGTCGCTGAGCATTCGCCGAGCATTCGTTGGGAGACTTTATTAAAATCAAGGAAGGAAAGACAATACCAGGTTACCAATGTTACATTAGATACAAAATATGATAATGGTGGTCGTACAGTCACGATTAGGCATATAGAAATAGCACATTTTATAGTACAATATAAACTAAATAAAGATAAAAAGCAAAGCCAACATTCATGTCATATACTGCCAACACATGAATGCCTTTAAAAGAACAGTCCCCATGACACGTATTATTATATACCACTGACTTAAGCTGTGGTAAATTCAAAATGACTGCCGACAACTTGAACTGTATATTTAATCTAGAGACTGTGATTTCACAATCTGTTGTGGAGTAAAAATGGTCAACACATATATTGAATTCAGGCGGGTTTCAAAGAAACGTCTATTCGTAAAAACGCAATACTGCGCGTAACCTCTGTTGCCAAGGCCTGTGTATGGGGAGAGGGGTGATGTTAATTTTTCCTCACCTCAACATTTATATGATTGTACATGCATACTTGCGCAAGAAATTAATCAGATGCTAATATTTCAAATATTGACAAATTTTGGCATTTGTAATCTCCAGCAATTCTAAGCACTTCTGAAATATGTGAAATAGCTGGTGTTATTGGTGTCACAGTAGGTATTGTCGAATTTCACAATACGCTAAATGTATTTTCGAATTTTAATACAACAAATATTGCACTCCAGCCACTTTCTATTGGCTTATTGTTGGTAGGAGATATTACACGTCTTGTAATTCTAACTGTGTTTGCTAAAAATAACGTTTCGACAAAGGTAATTTGATATTTCCGCCTTGAGCATGCTTAATCATTAAAAACCTGGATTATCAAGTCAAAATCATAGCTATGAAAACATGTTAAAAATTTTGTAAAATAAAAAGTTATAAAATTCGAGATTGATGCTGATCTAATAGATGGTAAATAAATGTTTTGTTCGGAAATTCAACTTCCATTTCGGCCATTTTGTTTTGGGTCAGAGGTTATAAAAGGTAGCCTAATTATGATTTCAAAAAAATCAAACTCTCATTATTGCTTTGAATTTTCTTTAGATTTTGTTTTAACTGTCAATATGATTTTCATTTGGTCGGAGTAGCGCTATATTTCTAAGTGATTCATCCACATGAAGGTTGTGTTATTAAATAATTATGTGCCTTTTGTTTGTAAAGTTGAAAATTGCTAAGTAATCGACAAAAGGTCACATTTCTGGATCATATATAAACGAAACTGCCCTATAGCCATAGCTCAGGATTTCTTTCTCATTCTCTGTATTCAGGCTTAAACAGAACAAAATGTTTCTTCCCCGTCAACTCGTAAATATTCATTATTCCCGGTAACATCCGTGACCGAGAGGTGGAGTTCCGGGACTGAGACTGCCATGGATCGATATAAGGATCCAGTGGCTGGAGGGCAGTACCGTCATCTGATAAATTGGCACACATTATATTTAGACAAAGTTCTAAATAAATTGGAAATAGCAGTTTATATTTATTCATAGATTACCGGGTAAGTTGGTAATTATCCACACATGTCTAAAATGATAGCTATTAATGTATCGACAAATTGACTATAACATCGAATTACACTCGTATAAATCTAACAGCATGGTTGGCCAATTTACAACAATTGATTCTTGTGCTTATCCCCTAACCATCGCATATACTGGGTGTGTTAGGGATTGGATCAATGTACCTCAATAAAACAAAACAATGTGAACACTATAACACGTGTCCACAGATGTGTCAGATACGACAGTCTGGTGCAAAGAGAGCTTAAAGGCAAATAGGCCCGGCCCACTGGTGAGTCTGAACGTGCAAGATGCCGACTTACATCTCATCAAAATATGTTGCCGTTACGTTGGTGATAATTTTTCTTGCTTTATTTCTTCTGCAAAGATTTGAAGTGGGTGGCATCTATGCGCGCGGTTCTGCAAATTCAGCTGGTATCAATGCTCCGGATCAAGAGATTCCCGTCAATCCAGATTATTTTTCCGTTGAAGGTATGTAGTATAAAAAATACGTAACGTGGTTAAATGTAATTACACATGTACAATATTGATGGTTAATATAGGCCTACAATTTCTCGGTAAAACTAACAGCATTCGATTGTTCAGCATCGGTTTAACGCTGAATAAATTTGGTAAAAAACATCGCAATCAAAGCGTTTTTTCAATTTGACATCATCATCAGTCTTAGCTAGTTCTTTCTGATTCATTTGAATACCTGTTATGGGTCTACGGCCATTATAGATATGTTGACTGTTTCAGTGCGGGGATCGACTTCAGTCGTTAGAATCTGATGTCTACAGACGTCATATTTTGACGACCAATGTCGACCCGCGCGCTGTAGCCCCTAAGGGTTTAAAATGTTAAGCACGCTTATCGCTATAAAATAAATTGAATGAGGCACTTTCTTTGCTACCATAATGAGCAAAATAGACTTCTAAGAAATTGGAATTAATTTAGTTGCAACACGCATATATACAGGACAGTTAAACAGGGTTAAAACACATTTTAACCCTTTAAGCGCTGATTTTTTTCTATAGGCCTACACGCCATGGAGGCCAAAGGATTTTCCGCTAGATTCGAATACGTATACCTATGTCATGGGTCTACGGCCATTATAAATATGTTTACTCTTATAGAGCGGAGATCGACTTTAGACGTCAGAATCTGACGTCTACAGACGTCAGATTCTGACGTCTCAAATAGATCCCCGCGTTGCAAAGGTTAATTATGAATTAGGTCCTACCTTGGCTTTGCCTTGGGCTTTGCAGAACAGTACAAGCCTGTCCTCCCATATACTAACCGATGTAGGCCTATGTGTCGCTCATTCGAGTGACACATACATATTGGATGCCAGGTCACAATATTTAACTCGCATAGTGAGCTGTTTATAGTGGATTTTTGTTTCCTTGCGCAGGTTTTCTACCTCAGTACTTTTTTATTTTGAAATGGCCGGTGTGCAGAGGAAATGAAATGAATCGGGCTTTAGGCCACTTTTGTGCACATACAGGATAAATTGGGCCAGGAGAACCTCCTGGAGATGGAGATGGTGAGATGACACTGCCCTCCAGACACAGGATTCGAAATTCAAACCCTGAAGGTCTGAGGCCGAGCACGCTACCTCTGAGTCACGGGGGCTCCCCGCAATACTGCGTTTTACCAGTACATGGGGAAGAAACATGTTTGTTCTTTCAAACCGCCATAAAAATGTTCCAGACTAAGCATCTGAATTACATTGTAGTGTGCATTGCCTTTTTAGATAATCGGCTTCGATTGATGAAATGGAGTGATGTACAAAGAAAACGCCGACGACACTTCCAAGATGTCTGCAAAAGACTCAACATGACAGATAAAAATGAGGGTGACATTACAAGAATTCCTTCCACACTATTGGTGGATGAGAAGCACAAACTAATGTTTTGTTACATAGCTAAAGTCGCCTGCTCCAGCTGGAAATGGCTGCTTATAGCTCTCCAAGGTAAATATGACATAGACAAGTCTGTCGGACCCGAAATTCATTCTGTCGGTTTTCAGAGAAAGAACGGAATACTACCACTTAATGATTACTCCAAGAAGGAAATAGAATATCGTCTGAAAAACTACAAGAAAGTAATAGCTGTGAGAAATCCAGTTTCGCGGTTAGTTTCAGCTTATAACAGCAAGTTTATTCCACAGGTTAACGAACGTGGAAGATTCGTTTGTCACATGTGTAGTTCTAACGGTATCAAAATACTAGAGGAAACGCGCTACAAGAACACTACATTGCCTCCAAAATACGAGAATACTCGTAGATATACTTTCGATAGCAATCACAAAAATTACACGTGGGAAGACGTTGAGAAAGCCAATTTTGGTGCTCTTGTTACATTAGAAGAATTTCTACAGTGGTCAACCAGTCAAACAACTTATGACCGTCATTGGAAACCATTTTATCAGATGTGCAACCCATGTGGTATCAATTATGATTACATTGTGAAAATGGAAACAATAAAAGACGATAGCTATTTTCTGATGCCTCTTCTTTGGAACTCATCGGTTTCATTTCCTGATCGTAATAGAGCAGAAAATAAAGTTTCATTCGGCTCAGCTTCAATCAGCGACATACCTGTTTATCTGCAAAAAAATATTGTAGATACGTATGATATTGATATGAAAATGTTTGATTATGAATATCCGTGGGAAATGTGACAGTCAATTAGGCCTACGTCAAAAATGTGAGTAATGGAACAGTGTAATGTGACAGGAAATATTCCATCCATAAGCACGGGTGTTATTTTTGTATGTCAATCCTAAAATTTTAATTAAACAATGTATGACTGTTTTTATAAACTAGGTGAAAACATATGGTGTTTTCTGTTGTAATTTATCTTCAAACAGCCAAACTCGATTCCTATGCGTAGTTTCTGATTAACCCTTACAACGCTGAACTATTTTACTATAAACCATGGGGACCAAAGGGTTTTGTCAATTTGAAATTATCATAAATGTCTTAGTCTGCTCTTTTCGCTTCAGTGGAATACCCATGTTATGGGTCTACGGCCATTATATTCCCCCCCGTGCTGAAAAGGCTAACTGGTGTAGTTTTTCCACAGTATCCAATAAAAGTACACCGATCGGTACACTGAGTTATCTCATAAATATTTACATCAAGATTGGTTCAAAATGTTCATTTTAGTCGACGTTTATCGAAAGGATTTTGTGTGTATTTTGCTGTTAGCATTTCGTCGCCTCGGAGCTAAAGGATCCTATCTGCCACTCTGACGAGTGTCAGATAGGATCCTTTAGCTCCGAGGCGACGAAATGCTAACAGCAAGGAGCTAAAGGATCCTATCTGACACTCGTCAGAGTGGCAGATAGGATCCTTTAGCTCCGAGGCGACGATTTTTTTAGCACAGAAATGTGCAAATACACTTCATATGTACGCAGCTATGTTTATAGGGTTATGATAAAATGCTATGATATTCATTTCGCATAATTATATCCATCTCTATGTATCATAATCGACAATTTTTAACAGTCTACGGAATTGTTAAGCAAATTATTGTTCATACACTTGCAAAACAACCATTTCTTTAGAATGATTTCCACCAAATAATGATTAAATGATAAAATATCATGAAGTTCCTGACATACTGAAGATTTTAGTCAATTGCCTTCTGATATGAAAGTTACCAGCCAGCAAACACAAAACATTTGTACAACATTTGTACAACGTCAGCCCAACATCTTCGCCGTTGAACCAACATTGTTCAAATGTTATACGTATGTTTTTTGTTTCCTGGGATGTCTGTTGCATTGGCTACAATACATGAGATTAATCGTTGATAATTCTTTGCTGTTAATGAAAGCGTTGCAATCATCCCAGGGAACACAAAACATTTTTATAGCATTTGTAAAATGCTAGACAAACGTCGAAGACGTTGGGCCGTCGATTGTTATCTCCTTTACTTCCTTTGCCTTTTCTGATGATGCGATGTGGATATCCCCAAATTATACAGCGTTTGTCGTACTAAGCATGTAAACTGCACGCTAAGATTATCTCAATCTGCTTTTTAGACTGCAAGCACCTATTGCTCGTATGTTTTTATGAAAATTGTCATTACTCTAGGAATGAATATGTTTCTGGTATTATGTGTGAACGCCTAAATTTTGATTTCGTTCCACACCAAAATAATCAAATTTGACTACATAGGATGATAGTATCATCTACGGACCTTCTACTCTGGTTCCCAGAGCCAAACTACGCGGCGTGGCCGAGCTTCATGTAGCCTCTGGTATGCCCCAGTGGCGAATGTTTGTGATTAGTTGCTATATTTAGATGAAAATAGGGTAATCCCCAAATTCAGGCATTTTTGAAAGGTCACTTCCCCGGATGAAGAGTTGTTCACAGTATTGTATTTCCCCTCTGACACATTTTCTATGACTTGACCCAGAAAATTATTAACAGGCCTCAATAGCACAGGCATGAAAGTCACGTGACTAAGAACTTTGGCCTCGACCCGGCCATAAATGAAATTGGCCGGGCTCGCCAGGCAATGGAAATTCCAGAACAACCCCAGGTAGTGTGTACAACCACATTGTGGTATCAGAAAATAGTTATGGGGCATTTTAAGGTAGGGGTATATTGTATTGCACTGCCTAAAGCATTGGAGCATGAGTATGTATAATAGACAATATATTTGTGAATATTCTATCAATTTTTAAAAGCTTGGCACCAAAGCGTAAGGTTTTTAATGGTTTATATCTATACAGAAACACATCATGCTAATTAATTAGTCGTGTAGGTCAATGAAGGTCATAACCTTATGAAACAGTGATATATAGCACATGCCTTGGCATCATACAATCTATACGTTAGGCCTAATGTTATATGTTTTGCAGTAAAATAAACCCAGTTTTGACTAAAAATTGATAGGATGAAAAATATTTCTTTCAGAACAATCGCATATAGCCTTATTTTGTTAACAAAATGTTAAATTATATTATGATAACAACATTCACTTTGACAGAATGTAACAGTCATTTTTTCCTATTAATGTATTTATTAAAAGTAACTAATTGATAGAAAACAAAATCTGTACTAACTTAAGGATGATTAACTTGATTATGTTTAGGTGGCCTTCACGCTAGCTATCCTTGGATCTTAGTGAAGGTCTCCTGTCATATATTTGTTTTTCAAAATGATTTTCTTCAGGTAGAATTATGCCTCTTATTATATATTCTTATATATTCTATTATATACAAAAATATATGACAAATAAAAGAATCTGAGTCTATAGTTAAATCGATTGAGAAATAATGTTTTAACATGTTTTGTTCCTTCTGCTGGATATAAAATTGCATAGTCTGAATAGTAGAGTGTAATGATATCATTAACAACATATTCGCCAAGACGCAGTAATATGTATTTATTAAAACGTACAATTTATAATTGGAAATATCAGAAGATCAATTGCTAAATTACAGAAGTCAGCAGATGTCAAAACCTCATCCGGCAAACATATAAACATGTGTTTTTTCATCCTACTATTTTTACATTGACATAATTTCATTAAAACCTAACCTAAGCAAGTTTAACTGGATGGAATACAAATATATGTTTCAGAACAATCTCACGTAGTCTGCATAATCAAATTGATGGATAAATAATGTTTTAATTAATTACTGTCATTGTTTCTGTCATGACTCAGCTATTTTCCAGACTGAAACAGATCTGATAGTGATGGATTTTAGTGATGGATTTTTGATAAGGTACCACACATGAGACTCTTATGCAAGCTTGAGTGCTATGGGTGGGACTCTGGATCAAATGATTCCTGACAGAACCCAGTTCTTGATGGTGCAGACTCTCTTCCGGGACCTGTTTTGTTTGGAGTAGTGATGATTCCACCTACGTACGTTACTTTGCATGCAGCTTTTTTCTACTAGCATGCTCAAATTTAAAGCGCTAATGCAAAAATTGGCATTTGAGTGACTTGTTACATTCGCTCTAGAAAGCTCCCTGTCGGATGTAACTTTTTAAAAGCATGCACAACTTAAAAACGTGCATGCTCAGAAGCGTATGTGAGTGCAGATCCAGCATGCTCTTTTGAAAAAAAATACACTTAAAAGCGCGCATGCTCAAAAATTCATGCTCTCAAATTTGTATGCAAGTGCACATGACACATGTTTTTAAGAAGCATGCGAATAAAAAGACACTAGCATGCTAGCTTTATTTTTGGCAACGCAGGCACAATCTTAGGCTACTGTACCTCAAGGCTCGGTTCTGGGTACTATCTTTTTCTTGATCTATATTAATGATCTACCTGATGGCATCACCCACATTAGGCCTTATAGCCTGTCTGCTCGCAGACGCTTGTATTTTGCATAGACAATATGTTACTGACAAGAACGACAACAACCGGCTCCAAATGGATTTTGGCAGGATTGCCAAGTGGGAGGAGACCTGGTTGATGTAATTCAACAACGGTAAATGTTTTGCAAAGACGGTTGGTCGCCAGAGAGGTAGATTCAAAATGGATCCACCCATGCAGGGGCCGGTTTCTGTAACGTACTTAAGTCCTAAACTTAAGTATTTAAGCTACTTGTACTTAACTTTTTGCTGAGCACGTTTCTACCATGACCTAATTAGAGTTAACAGACTTAAGTCCCTTGATTTAAGCAAAACATTTAAGCATGGAAGTTAGCAGACTTAAGTCTGAAATTCTCAATGTCGATTCACTCGAAAAAGTAATAATAAATATATCTTTTACACATTTTTGGCATATATATTTGCTGAAAATGACATCTACGAGATGAAATCTTTGTTATCTAATAGTTAAATAACATAATACTGCGACTTACAATAGCTTATAGTCTATAGATGCGGCCACGGGAACAGAGTCCACATGCATGGTGGCAAAGTCCAAAGTGTCAATTAGCATGCAGGTCCAGTGTCCAGCGGTGTCAGTAGGCCAAAAGATCCCTTAGCCTTAGGCCCTGGCTAGGCTTATCAATAGCACTGTCGGCAAGGCTGTGATCACTGGATCACACCATTTTTTTAGTCATAAGAGTTGTTTTTATTATTTAGCCTTAGGCCTAGACTATGTCCAATTTAAGCCCCCAAAATGGAATGGTATAGGGGCCTACATGCAATAGGCCTATAATAGGCTAACCTGGAATTTTATAAAAAAAAAAATGTGAATAGACTAGGCCTAGGGGACGGGACGATAATCTCCAGAAGTTATGTAGCCTGCCCTATATATAATCTCATTTTATGCCTACAAAGACCCCTATAGCCTAGGGCCGAATACTATAGTCTAGCCTATAGACCTAGGACACCTAGGCTAGATGTTAGGCCTAGGCCTGCGTCAGACAAAGGCCTACAAATTACACAATATCATGGGTGGGAAATTTCTGTTTAGGCTAATACAGACGGATTTCGGTCTTTTGAAAAAAATCAGAGCAGGCAATTCTAGTAGATCTAGGCAATATTCTTTTCAGTCTTGGGTTTCAACACTCAGTTTCAGATCCCCTCACCTCTATGAAATTTCCCGTCACTGCAACACAGCCCACAATGCAGGGGCGGTTCCAGGATTTGAAAAAGGAGTGTGGTTCGTGCGCTCTAACCAATATTTGTTTGGCCAATTTAGGGGACTTTTTAAAGAATTTGGCACAAAAAGGGGGGGCGTGCGCCCCCCCCCCCTCTGGATCTGCGCCTGCAATGGCCACTCAATGAAGACAATTTATAATATTAATCTAACATTAGTCCAAATTTCAAGGACAGTCGGTGTATGAAACTTATTTTTTTTTGTGTGCTCACTTTCCCAAATTGTAGACTATTGTTTACAACAATAATGGGTCTAGCCTGCTTATTATAGCCTATTAGAATTAGGCCTAGTCTATAGGCTAGGCTTGACTAACGTTTTAGTCTAGACTAGTCTAGGCCTAAAGCTAGATTCTTATGTTCGGCCCCTTCAAAAATTTAACATTTTGTATTTTTTCAATCAGGGGCTTTGATAGGCCTAAGCTAGTCTAAGACTAAGGTCTATATAGTCTACATGTTGCAATTTATCCAGGCAAAATAATCACTCTGAAAATAGCATGGAAAAAGGAAAACATAACTTAGTCTCATCTATACATACTATTATGTAATTGAAGAAGCTGGAAGAACACTATGATTCATTGGACATTGTGTTATATTGTTGTAGGCCTACACAGTTCTGCAACATGATTTGGACAGACTGGCAATGATAGCCTATTAGATCTATATGCTATAGCCTAGCCTTTAGTTGGGTCTATATCATGCATACCATGGCCATGGAGCACCTGCTGTTGTTGTCATGGTTATTCAGTTTTGACCAATTGCAAGCTAGATAATTATATAATTGGGTCAAGGTGGCCCCATATGTCATGGTGAAAACGTACTTAGTTAAGTAAAAGAATATACATAGTTCAGCAAGGAACAGAAATGGAACTTAAGTATTATTTTAAGCATACTTAACTAAGCAAACTTAGTTTGTTAAGCATGCTTATATTTAAGTACGATGCAGAAACCGGCCCCAGGTCTATAGACTCCATGGTCAGGTGCTCTGTATTATATTAGAGATACTACAAAATACATGGGACTTAATTTCCATCAAGTCAGATCTGAAATGGAAAAGCCAATATTCAGAAGGATACATCCAAGGCTAATTATGTGAAACCCCATACACAAGTGAATGCCAGGAGGCTTGGCTATATGGGAGAAACCAAAAATTGGGGTAATTTTGTAGCATCAAAAATGGCAGTGAGGTGACCATAAAGAGGAGGAAAATCACTTGATGGGTTTGGTGCACTGATCCCAATAGAGCATAAAAAAGTCACTGGCCTTCAAAAACGTAATTTTAAAAAACATTCCATTTACTACTCCGTTACCAAATCCAAGCCATTTCAAAATTGAGGTTACTTTGTTTAGCTTAACATCACACTTTTAAACGTGATATCCTTATTGAAGCATAATACTAAACAATTGTATCTCAAAACTGCTAAAAATTTAAGAAAATTTGACGGGATAAACAAAAATCCTAATTTCGACTCCGTTACCAAGGCAAAAATACTCAACTCCGTTACCAAATGTTTGGCTCAACATAAATATAAACTGTTAATTCTCTTATCATAACATTGATCATAAATGGGTGCTATATTTAAATGGGGACAACGAGCCATGTTTTAAAAGACTATCATCAATCATTGACTGTAAAACCCATAAAAATTTGGCAATTCACTACTTCGTTCCCTTTTCTTGGTAACGGAAGTATAGTGGAACGGAGTAGTCAAATTAAAAGTTTTCTTGGGATTAATGAAAAGATATGGGCAATATATATAATTCAAAGATATATCATACCGGTGGAAATAGTCCGCATAAAATCAACTCGTTTTTAGACCCGCAATGCTAGGAACGGAGTAGTAAAAACAAAAGCAGATTTTCTAACATTTTGGTAATACCTGTTTCGAATAACTTGTTACTTAGCAATAATAATTCTTTTAAGATGAAAAACTCGTATAAGGCCCTCTGGTATGTCAAACTACACTTGATATCATTTTAGTTTATGATTATTCACTTGATGGGGCATTCTACAATGATGGTAACAGAGTAGAGTGCAAATGTGGGGACATGTATATTCATCAAAATTATATATATCGATATCAATTTTTAGTCGAATTTTGATCATTGATTAGTTTAAGTGAACAATGTCTAGCCACGAAATGTAATTATTAGAATTATATTTTGTATTTCTATCATACAGTGAAGTTTCAAATAGTGGATTTTTTCTGCGGACATGCCATTTCCCACGTTTCCATGACATAGAGCTCTTATAAAACAATATATCCATTATTTTTTTACAAATAATCTAAACATTATTGAGTAATAATGCTTAAACATGAAGTTGAACCATTTATTTTTAATATTTTAATATTTAATTCAAAATGTGGACCTTTTAAGTCCTGGGGACACTAATTGTATGTAATATTACCCCAATTTTTGGTTTTACCCATATATCTGTGCAAACGAGGGCTTCCCGCTATGTGTCACATTGTATATAACACTAGCAGTGTGTCAGCAATGCTGAATGAGCTGAGCTGGGAGTCTCTTGTCAGACAGAGAGAAAGAGTTATATAGCTCTGCATGATGTCACGGTGACTTTGTAGCAGGTGTATAAATTATCAACAAGATAGAAGGTGTGGTCACTGGCCCCCCTAAAAAAACACTTATATAACAAATCACAATATTTGTTTACACTTGCCAGCTAAATAATGTAATAACCTTTTTGGAAGCAATTTGAATGTCATACCTGAACGTTTTCAGTCGGTTCCTTTTGAAATAAATAAAATCACTTGAGGTATTGACTGGAAATGTCCAGTTATCACATTACACATTTAGTAGCCCTCTCGCAGGGAATCATGCTGTACACAGTAACAAATGAGTGATATGAGTGGGTCCAAAAGAAGCGATGAAAAATGCTTTGAGATTGAAATTAGATCAAGGCCACAGATTGTTGAACTTGACCTTCAGATCAGTGTAATGCACACTGCAAATACTTCGAAATAATCCGAGCAGGGGTGTATAGTATTACCGAATTTTCAATCACACCAAAAACTAACCAGCAAGCGTCCAGAGTAAGTTATTTTTCTAAAACCAAACATGAAACAAATTCATGAAGCGTTTCTTACTCTAGAGAGTGACATAGGATTTTAGCGGCCATCTAGGATTTATTGAATAAACTGGAAAAAACGCTAAAAAAATTACCAGGCGAATTCCCCATGGCAAATATGCATACTGCAGATATTTAGAAATTATCCTCACAGGGGTTTTCAAGTAAGAGCAGAAACAAGTGGTGGCGGCGGCGAGGGGACTCAGTTAAAGGTGTGGTCAACTGTCAAAATTCGCGGGACAAGGGTCCCCCAGAAGGCAATAGTGGCCGTGGGTAGGCCAAGGCCCTATTCCATAATAATACTAAATATGCGTTTCATACCCAAAGCAGGGTTCTAACCAAGCCCTTTTAGCGTGTCGGGCCGACACGCTGAGTTTCGCTGCCGCTACGCTACCAGTATCGCCGACACGCTGCCGATACGCTGAATAAAGAGCGACACGCTGCCGATACTCTGGAAATAATCCTTCTTTTCTTAATCCATTTGAAAATTACGAGGCTGCCGTGTCCCAGCAAACACGAGGCGCTGACGCAATGCTTGCCTGATGATTCGCCGACTTCGCAGAGAGCCGGCCAGCATTAGGCCTTACACATCATTTGTGCAGCTACTCCTGTATGTTGGTTAAGCAGTAGCCGTGACGTCCTCATTGAGGCCGTGGATTGCTGTATTTTTTCACCCGAAAAAAATCAACGTTTTTTCAACATGGCGGTGACTGAGAGCGATCTCGACCCCAAACCACAAAAAATGTCCATAATGTTTTATTAACTGTGCGAAAAATAAGCCCAGCATGCGATCTCGTTGCTAAAATGCTACTGATTCTAAAAAACATTATTTTCGACCTGATTATTCAAGGCTAAATCTTAGTTATGACCGTCCAAAGAAATGTCCCACGATTTTGCACGGGGTCAGTCTGTGGCTGAAACCTTTAGCCACGCTGGGGCTGTTTAGCAGTGCTGAATACCGCGACCGCCATTGGCGGATTGCCAAATTTCAGATGCGACATAGGCTCATACCTGGGTTGCAGCGGAGCTGGCATAATATCATCTACGATGCTTTGCCTATTAGGGTTTATATATTGTGTGAACTATTTGCACCATAATAAAATTTATCTATCACCTCCTCTATATGATACAACCTAGACCTAGAAATAATTTAGACAGTGTATCTCTAATACTGATATGGAGATGTGTGAAAATATACATGTAGGCATACATGTAGGCCCCTATTACTAGCTTTAAATGCTATAGAATGTATAAGTATAACGAAAGGTGCATGCACACACAAGTTATTGCCGTGTATCTGGCGATTATGGATTTCTAATTAATAGCGGCTGTGCCGTGGTTTGTCTGCAAAGTAAGTCTATAAAAAAACATTGAATCTATATATAGATGAGACAGATGTCAAGCTTTTCCAAGTGTGGCTTTTTCCTTTATTTAATCACTGTTGCCACCGAGTGACGCGATCAACAGCAAAACATCACAGGTTGATGTAAAATCCCAGATTTTTCATGGTTTATTTATATTTTACCAAAAAAATGAAGGAATTTTCAAGTCCCATATTTCATTTTTTCTTATTCACGGACTTTCCCCGTTTTCAAGGACCCGTGGGAGCCATGTATCAAAGTGGATAGAAATGCTTTAGGATGCATCTCAGATGAGCTAGTATCTACAAATTTTCCGGGGGCCTAGGCGGCCCCCTGACCCCTCGCCGATTTTTCAAGTCTCCGCTGGCGCCTCGACCGATACGCTGACATTTCAGGCTGGTTAGAACCCTGCAAAGCCTCATTAAGAGCAAGTTCTCAAATCACAGCAAGTTCATATATACTTGAGCGACATCTATGAGTTAATAATTCAAAGCCCTTGCCCCTACATGGTCGCTGGCTTGCAAACAAACTGACTGTATTACTGGGGAGATTTGGAAACTGCTTGACCCCAAAAGCTTGCATTGACACTCAGTAAACACAAAACATTTGTATAACTTCATGCAATGTTGGACCAACGTCGAAAACGTTGGGCCGACGTTGTATAAATGTTATACAAATGTCTTGTGTTTGCTGGGCTGCAGGAGGAATTTCTCTCAAACATTGTACATTTATTCAATGTTGGTTCAATGTTGGGCCAGCGTCGCAGACGTTGGCCTAGCATTAAAACAGCATTGGATCAATGTCTCGTTTAAGAAGTATCTTGTAATCAGTTCAGTGGCTATATTAATGCCGTCAATCTGTACTCAATAGGCAACTGTTGGCCTACACTTGACCGTCCCAGGCATGCGCATTTTGCAGTTGAACACTGGTTTAAAACAACAAGTCTCCACCACCACATAGTGAGTGGAGACTTAACGATGCACATGCAAGCACAAAGTAATGTTGGAAGTCAAGACATACGTATAGGCCTACATCTTATAACAAGTGATCATGACATGTCTATTCTCATTTAGATGAAATAAGTGACAAAAAACAAGAAAAAGCTCGGAGTAGATGAAAAAAATGTTTATTGTGTAAAATATATATCCTGTAGCCTACATCCGCTGAGGCGTATCCAGGGGTATACCATGCGGTGAGGGCCTGTTTAGCCTCCCACTAAACACAAAACATTTGTATAACATTCATACAACGTCGGACCAGCGTCTTCGACGTTGGTCCAACATTGTATAAATGTTATACTAATGTTTTGTGTTTACTCAACTGGGATATATAGTGTTAGTTGGAATAGGCCTAGTACCCCAGATGACCACCGTAGGCTTAGTGATGATTCTATCTTATTAAATTCCAATAAAATTAATGTGCCATGTCATATCTTCATATTCACAGCAAAGGTACCAAGCAAACACGAGGCGTGGACCCAATGTTGGGCTGATGTTGGGACAGCGTCGTAGATGATGGGCCAACATTAGCCAATACATTGGGTCAACGCCTCGTGTGTGTTGGGTACCCGCACAATTTGACGTACTTTTTTCAGAATTTTTAATCTCGTTAATTTCTTTTTTTTTTTAAATCAACGCTTCTTTAACAGCATAGGTACCCCAAAATTGCACCATTTGATGTCCAAATCTTCCAAATTTTCTACCCGGAATGTGCTTTCTTCACTATACCACATATTTAGAACAGAAAAAACACAAAATCTCACTAGATTCGATGTTATCGTTGCGTTGTCAAATGACTCTTCAAATATCTAATGCCACTGTTGATTCATATATAAATAGGCCTACTGGATAATATAACATAGTGAAATTTGAAACGTTGTATCGTATAACTCACTAAAATGACAATTACTACTTTACGATTATGTATTTTAACTAGGCCTACCATACGATCAATTAAACAGTGATAAGGAGAGGCTGAGCCGCAGCTATGCCCTAGACTAACCTAATTAAGCTGAGCAGATATGTAAACTAGACCTACCATAGTCTACTATATTATATAATATTAAACACAAATCATAATGACTGTGCATGCTGTGCGCGCAGCCATATGGTTAAACCTTTTACTGCTGAAATAATAAATACCCGTTTGTATTGAAGCTGGAAGCTGGTCCAGTCATTAAAATAATTTGAAAAATTATAAAGGCCGTGGACCCATAACATAGGTATTTAAATGAAGCCGAAATAGCTACCTCTAACCAAGACATTTATCATGATTTCAAATTGAAAAACCCTTTGGTCCCCATAGTTATTTATACAAAAATATTTCAGCGTTGTAAAGGTTAAAAGACGAACAATATTATCTTTATGAAACATAAACATTTCCCTGATTGAGCTATGTGGAATTGCACTTGGTTTAAATGAACATAGAGGAACCAAAGTTGTGACAGGACTACGGTCCAAAATTGGTTTCAAAATGTCCCGCTCCATGTGCAGATCAGAAAGACATTTCAGGGCATGCAGCTACTGATTACCTGATTACTGTATGAGAAAGACACAACCCAGCAAACACTAGACACTAACCCACACAATGTTGGTTTGATGTTGGCCCACCGTCTGCGACGCTGGCCCAACATCAAACTATCATTGGGTTAACGTATCATGTTCGCTGGGAACTGATTATGACACACGTAACTACCTATAGATCACTATAGCACCACTTCAATAATAACAACCCTACTAACTAAAACAGGCAGCTTGTGACTCACTATAATATTATCACAGTGCTTCATTTTGGATTCAGAAGGGGCGCCGGTTATCATTGAGGGCACCTAATCAGGTAGAATGCACACCTGGTTTAGGCACTTCCAGTACCCTATCCCCATAATTAGGATACATAAAACCTAGAAGTATTCACCACTAAATAAACACAAAACATCTGTATAACATTTATACAACGTCGGGCCAATGGCATCGACGTTTGTCCAACATTGCATAAATGTTATACAAATGTTTTGTGTTCACTGGGTGGTGATGAATACTCATCTCCCCTAAAAAGTTATCGGGGGAACCTCAGTACGTTATAAAAGCGCAGCTGCAAAAACATCAGTACTTTACCCTGCTTGAAAATAAAATAACCATAGGATTATTTCGTCGCCTCGGAGCTAAAAGATCCTATCTGACACTCGTTAGAGTGGCAGATAGGATCCTTTAGCTTCGAGGCGACGATTTATTCTTGTCCTACAGTGTAGTCTTGTTAGAATTTAATCGCAATTTTAAATATCTAAAGACAATTTTTTTACAGCTATACATTTGTGTCATTAGCTGAACATTTACCACAAAGGGCGGATCTAAGGGGATCACCCCCCCCCCACTCGACAAAATATATTATCTTATTTAGGCGTTTCCTTCTGAAGTGGTTCCACACTGAGGGACAAACAGTGCCCAATATGGCTTAGATTGCAGGAGAAAGGCTTTGAAAATAAAAAATTCCCTTGGGGCGGGCTTCGCGGACCCCACCATGTAGTGAACATTCTTTTGTTGAGTTTTAAACCCCCTGTCAGTGAAAAGCTAGATCCACTACTAAATATGAACATCAATATTTTCAGTGGCATGTATTTGCTTTGACACTCATATATATACAGGGGCTAGGCACATTTAAGTCGTATATTTCTTATCTTCATGCAATGTCACTTTATGTAATGCGTATTATTATGCAGCTTCATCAGAATTTGTAACACAACATTGTATTCAACTAACCAAGGAAAATAGAATCAGATTCTATTTTCCTTGAACTAACTGAACAAATTATTATAAGAATCATATATTACTTGTAACAAATAACAGAGGAATAATTAATATTGTGTTAGAGTAACAAAAACACTGTCATTAACAAATGTGATCAATAACGTACAGTACTGGTGATCAGGTGATGTTTTTAAGCGCAGTAGGCCAACAAATGGCTTTCATTTATAGAAAATAATTATTTTCACTTATTCCTGAAAGCGCTAAAATAAATAATTTAAACTTTCAATCACTTAAAGTTGTGTCTCGTTACCGCTACCCACAAGACAGTGACAACTTGAAGTGAGTGAAAACTACTGATATCTGTTTAATTTGAGACAAAACATTTGAAAATCTTGATGTTTAAACATGCATTTTATTCCCAATAACAGTGATTTGAGGGGATAAAAAAACACATTAAAAATGACAGTTGTTGTGCTTAGCGGTTTAAAGGTGATTACATGGAATACTAGGAGGTGCAATATTTTTTCTAAAGCAATGTTGTATCATCCTTAATTTTTCATGGGCCATTTCATTTGAAGTTCACATTCACATGTACAACTTCCTGACAGTTAGTTTTAATTGAATGAACAATGTCCAGGTGTGCTATGGAAATTGATTCTTTAACCACCAAGTTATTTATTTGGATCTTTCACTCCGTGGAAGTTGTGTCTCCCTGACGTGACCCAAAACTTAAACATGTTAAAGTGAGTGGAAATTATTCAGCTGGTTAAAATACAGGCCAATCATTTTTAAATCCTGCTACATGTACTTGAAGGCACTTTTAATTCCTCGACGACACTTTATATTGAGGTTGTAATTAATAATTAGTAACAATATAGGCCTCTATCATAGTTCTAATGATACATAATTTTGCTTAGAAGTGTGAAGAGGAGCTGAGAATATTCATTTATAACTGTCATTGTTTCAATGCAAAACACGTAGTAAGGATAATAGAGTCTATACATCGCTGAGCTCACACTGAACCTTATTTTCCTGCATTTACCCTTATCCTGCTAATCACGACTATTGTCTTTTAATCTGTCTTACTAGTCGACCAAATCACTGTTATTGGGGATGAAAATAAAAAATGTGTCTAAACATCGAGATTTGCAAATATCTGTGCTCAAAATCAACAAATATGAGTAATTTTCAGCCACTTGAAGTTGTGGTTCGCGGTAGTGGGCCACAATTTCAAGTGGGTGGAAATTTAAATAAATTTACTCAGGATCAGGGTTAAATTGTTAAATATTTATCAGCTATATCAGTGTATATCAACGGAAGGTGTTATTATTTATGTTCAAAAATACTCAAGGCAGTTTACCAAATTTGTTTATATTAGGGCTTATTGTTTCTTGACTGAAGTTCCAGTTAGGCCTACTTATCCTGTTAAGTTAATTAACTAAAATATTCACCCCTTTGGAGTTGTGTCTCGCAGCTTCAAGTGGGTCAAAATTATGCATATTTGTTTATTTTAAGTTCAAACAATTGCAACTATTGATATTTAACCCTTTCAAGCCTGACTTTACATTGTCATCTTCATCCACTACAAGCCGCGAATTGCTGTCGCAATTCTCGACTTGTAGTGGATGAAGATGATTTGAAGTGGTTGAAAAATTTAAGAAAATTGCTAAGTATTGGTAACCAATTTCATAGAAATTTTCATTCTAAAACACTTAGTTTAAGGAAAATTAGGTCTGTTTTCAGGGATGTAAAATGATGCTTTAATGCATCGTGAGGGCTCAAAGGGTTAAACACACATTTCGTTCCCCAATATCAGTGATTTGATTGACTATTAAAATAGGTTTAAATCAACAATAGTCTTGATCAGCAGGATAAGGGTTAACAAATGTTTTTTTATAATTCTAATACTTACATTGAACAAAATTGTGCAATAAATATTTTATCTGGATCACTTCTCTAGTACCAGTTCTTTAAAAACGAATCATCCTTTATATATCATACTGTCCAATTCATGAACATTGGAAATAACTTGTTAAGTATATAAAAATATACATGTTTGCGATAACCTGCATAGTTTGGAAAAAATGTTGAACAAGAGGACTGAAGTCCTATATCATCCCCCGCCATAAATTAGGTTAGAGTTTTTTGCGGTCACAAATATATAAAAAATCGACTAGTGGTGGCACATTATTTCTGATTTTTTGGCCCACAAAAAAATATGTAGTTCATGCATGGGGGTTATTTTGAATTTCGATAAAGCCTTGAAAAAATCTCATGCACATCTCCATATCGTGGGGAATGTGATTGTGAAATTTGAATAATTTACGACAAAAAGTTTTTGCGCCCACAAAAAATTTTGGAGTTGACTTCTGGCAGCCATTTTGAATTTTGGTAGCATCTTTAAAAAATCACTTGCACATCCACATGTTGCTAAGAATGTGATGTTGAAATTTAAAAAAATTGACCAAACAATTTTTTTGAGTTTCTGCGTCCCCCAAAAATTGAAATTGATTTGTGGCAGCCATTTTGAATTTCAGTAGTACCTTGAAAAAGTCACCTGCACATCTCCATATCATGGGGAATGTGATAGTAAAATTTGAATAATTTCGGACTTCAAGTTTCAGAGTTTTTGCGCCCACAAAATTTTTTAGAGTTGACCTCTGGCGACCATTTTAAATTTTAACAGCATCGCTAAAAAATCACTTGCACATCCCCATGTTGCTAGGAATGTCATGTTAAAATTTCAAAAAAAATTGACCAGCAGTTTTTGTGCCCACAAGAAAATGTGACGTCGGACAGAATCTTGGCGCAACTAAAATCCCCCTTCCCCTATGGGCGGGGGATAAAAACATTACAAAAACCATTTGAAGAAGAGTAATAATCTACTCAAAACCTGAAGTACAATAATCAGATCCAGCAAAAATGATTGACATACACTGTAGATGTGAAATTGGAATCATAAAAAAAATTTACCCAAATCAAATGAGGTAGCGTAGGTATTCTTTAAATCGTCTTAGACTATTATAGAATAATAACAGCTATTTACTTTTTCAACTTCCTAATTACAGTACAGGTACACAAAATATATAGTCCTATTTTATTGCAATATTAGTCTAATAATTTAATATGCAGTCGAATTGATAACTAACAAATAACTTCAGATTAGATAAAGTTAGGAACTTTTGTTTCCAACTATTGCCACATACTTCTTGAGAGAATCCCAGAACATTAAACTCAACACAGTGTGTGGCCCAAGACGGAACAGTGACGCTCCCCAGCCTTTGTAAAAGCCCCAGAGACCTTCCTTTGCATAGATTTTGATGAAGCAATCTGACACTCCTTTGTAATACATGCCCTGTCCTTTGGCATTTGTACCCTGATTGTATAGACGTGTGGACACTACATCAAATGGTGTCATGAGAAGCACAACGACTGCTCCACTAGACATACTGGCCAACAAAGCGTTCATCCAGCTATTAGGCTTGAAAATCTGAAAATGTACACACATCAAAAAGTATTGGTAATAAGAACATGATGAAAAAGACATGACATTCTGGTCACATCCATATACTAATATTGGTTACACGCAAATAAATAATAGCATGACAAAATTCTGTTATGTTAACCCTTGTGCTGCTGAACTGCTTGTCACTATTTTTCGTCATTTGAAGCTGAAATTGCTGGCGCAATTTCCAGCTTCAAATGACGAAAAATATGTATACATGTATTTATGAAAAATGGTCTTCAAAATTTAATTATTTGATTAACTGAGCACCTATCACCACCAGTAACTATTTTGTGGATTTCAGTGGCATTTTATTTGGTCTGAAACATGCTTGAAACCGAATACATACAGGTATTAGGGTTAAAATGCAGATCCAATTAGCCAAAATCCATAAATCAGCCTGCTGGTACCGTACATATGATATACAGTGGTACCCCTGTTATGCGACCCCAGTTACTGCCACATAAAAACGGTCATATGAGAGGGGTGGTCGTTTGTCAGGGGCATGAATTATTTTGAACACCAGAAAAAAATGAGAAAAACAATTCGCTGTGTAAAAAAAACGTTTTTATTTAGTAAGTGACTTTTCATTGACTTAGCTCAAATTATTTATTGCACTTAGGTTTAGAGGCAAAATGTCTTTTTGTTTACTTCTGGAGAATGAATGGTGGCCCCCTTACAAACCGCATCCCTACTTTGGGTACAACAGGCAGCCGTAATTCTTCCCGGTAACTCCCGCAGTTTAGCCAGACAGCTTAGCTCTAGAGCAGTATTTCATCATTATCGCAGTCAACGCAATGCGGCAATAGTACAGTCAGCGTGTTTCTCACGGGAGACTCAATATATGCCGGGGCATCGTTGTGGATGGTGTGCCAGCATTAAGAAAGTGTTGGCTTAATGTTGGGCCATTGGTGCAGTCGGCTGTTACAACATTGCTGTGAGCAGGCGACATATTCCCGCCAAACCTGATTACACAGCAAAAAACGATAGGATGATCCTGTGTCAGATTAATGTTAGGCCAGCGTCGTTGCAGCAGAAAAACAAGCACTGGGTCGATGTGTCGTGTTTGATGGGCACTTCCTGGCAAATACACGAGACGTCTGCTTCCTGTTATTTTAATGTTGGTCCAGCGTCGCAGACGGTGGACCAACATTAAACCAGTATTGGCGAAATGCTGTTGGTCTGATTGTTAGTCCCTTTGTTCTTCTCGTGACGGTAATTAGGCTGACACTTTTAGTTCTACAGGGGATCAAAATATCGTCATATATATTATTCCCGTGACATCGAAAATATGTTTAGTCGTTATAATTCAACACTCAATTAGCATGATTAATAAATGTATTAGTATATTTGAGTTTGGCTTTCATGCATCTGGTTTAGATGCGCATAAACAAGGTTAGCCCAAAGCTATTAATCTAACATCAAATCAATACCGGCCGGCTGTGTCTACCGAGAGGACAACACCTGGTAGAAAACTGTAATATAACGTCTTACAAAGCCAAGAGGCAGTAACTACAAGTAATTACAAGTGAACAGTTAATGCCTATTAGCTTTCCACGGCACCATTACCGCCCTTCGCTCTGAACTCCTACTGCTCTAGTTAAGACTGTTATGACGACAATCTCAGCCCTACAGACAATAACAATACGGTGATATACAGTGATGTTTGAAATCATCTACCATCGTGAAATTTCATCAACATAACTAATTCTTTCTGCTTTCAGCCGACAAAGATGTTGCAATTTACATGAGCTTTAATTTAGCTCACATTATTATTCACATTGGGACGCAGATGGGTAATTGACTTCATAATCGGGCGACAAAGCTCACACCAACGCAGGTGACGATACCCGGTCTGTCAGTTGGTTGCCAGTCCCGGCAAACACTCCTATTTCAACCAGAAATCGTCATGGCTCACTCAGAATGCCTGGTTAGTAACCGCCTCTTAAAAGTATCAATTTTTTTTAGATATTTTACCAAACATTTTTCAAGTTATAAACCGCGGTTACTAACCGGCAATATAGGGTAATACCATTTTTGAATTAATGCAAGTGCTGTCATTATAGCACCGGCTGGCTCACAAGGGTGTCATTTTTGCGATAATCATTCTATCAACACCCTCGTTCCCCCAGTGTCTCAGCAGTTCGAGTGCATCTCGGCGTGACTTCTCAGCGAATTCCAGACGCTGATCCAACGTTGTTTTAGTGCAGGTTGATCGTCTCGTGTTTGTTGTGTTGTAATAGCAAAATGTAGGCTTTTACAGCCAACACTGGTCCTGGATCATTGCCGAACCAACATCGCATACACAATGGCCAGATATATGGGAGCTCATTTATACACACACAGCCGAAAACGGATCGTCTCACAATAATATTGTATCAAGTGTCTAAGATCGCACGTCATTGTTTATATAACACAGCCTACTTGCCAGTTGAGTGACGTCTCACATGCTAATTTTTCAGTCTTTTTTTTATAGTAATAACACCCAACGGTCGTTTCTGGGGAGGTAAGTGACGGCCGTCAGCCAAATTTTTGCCGTCGTATAACGTGTTAGAGGGGTCGTCGTTCTTCAGGGGTCCTTAACAGTGTAAAAGGCATACGTGCACAGAAAAACAGTCGTTTAAGGGGAGCAGTCGTTCTTGAGGGGCAACGCTAGACAGGGGTACCACTGTACAAGCATAAAATACATTTCTTTGCAAAATAAGATCGGTTTCAATTTTGTATTATATATCTCCACACAAATAAACATGATAAAGAATATTGAACTTTTTAAAGTCAGATAAATTGTGAAGCCTTAGCAGCCAAATTGGTTGATAAATAAACATATAAAAGTCAATTGTTTATTCATCAACCAATATGTACATTGTACAGTATGTCTCTGCAAAGGCAGCAACTGAGCACTTCTTTGCAAAGCATGTTGGCTTTGCACGGCAGTCCTTCAAATGCAAAATAGTAGGAGAATGGATATTTCTAGGAGAGAATTCTGGACAGAGTGTCTGTGATGTACATCAAGACCAATTTTTTTGAGTCAAAAACAGTTTCTCATTATTGACAGGACTGTTGTAAAAATAAATTTTCTGCTCTCCATGCATGTTAAGCTACTGCAGAGCATGTTAAAGGCTGTGGCCCGATAACGCCCATTATCAACTTTGCATGCAAACACACAGATAACGTTTAAGACATGTATTATATTTAAAAATGATAAATTGTGAGTGTTGTATAATATATTCAAATTATTATAATAATTAAAATATATTAAGTTTATTTTAACTAGCAAGTTAAAACATGTTATATGGCCCATGATTAATTTCATTGGCTCGTTTTTCACAAAATTAATTTATAATGTAATAGCCCTGAATATGTTAAAGCACAAATTTCTAATTAAAATAATGTTTCATTCAAATTTTCTAGTTTGAAAAACAATTAAAATGTCTGGAAATATAGCATCTGCAATCTGGCAATAGGCCCAGTGGTCTCAGAGAGCAAATGTAGAGTCCTGATATTAGTCTTCATAATTGTTTAAATTATGCAATAAATTTTTTCCAGGACAGTTAACCCTTCCAAGCCTGAATTTGTCATTGTCATCTTCATCCCACACAAGCCGCGAATTGCTGTCGTAATTCTCGACTTGTAGTGGATGAAGATGATTTGAAGTGGGTGGGAAATTGAAGAAAATCGCCATGTATTGGTAAGCTAGTTTCATGGAAATTTTCATTTTAAAACCCCTAGTTGTAGGGAAATTAAGTGTTGTTTTCAGTGAAGTTAAATGATGCTTTAATGCATCAAAGGGTTAAAGAATATGATAACCTTTGTGTTAATGATGAACTCTTTTGTAGTGGAGAAAGTTGAAAGCTGTGTGGCAGACCCCACTCCAACACGAGCGACAGCACCACTGACTCCTCTCCACAATCCTTGTATACCATGTTCTTTCACAATACTAACCAAAGCCAAAGAGAAGCTGGTGTGCTTGTGCTGATAGCCAACAGCAATGGCCTGAGCTGACTGTGCCTGAAGTTGTGTCTTTACCTGATACAAGAAGGGAGTTGGTAAATATAAGCAGAGGTATAAAGCCCTTGTCATGCTAGACACACATGTTGTCTCACAAGTTTTAATTCAAATCAAGTGACCCAGAAATTGGTAAAATATTTTTGTGGTTGATGCTCAGTCTCAAATAAAATAACTAATTCAAACAAGTAGCACATATAGCTTAGTACACTTGTGGATCTTGGCTGTTATAAAAAACCTTTTTTAAAATGGCTTAGGAAAAAAATCAAACACTTTCCAGTCCATGAGAAAATAATATAAAAATCAAGGCTTTAATGACCCGTACGAGCCCTGATCATAAAGTTATAGTTTTATTGACCAATAAAATGTCAACTGACAAGCAACAATGTACAAGTCAACATGGTCAAAAATACATTATATACATTCTGATTGAGTAAATGCTAAATACAGTAAATATAACATGATAATTATATTAATATTATATATTATATATGCATTAGTTATTATACCAGAAATACTATAATTATATGTTAGTCATGTTAATCATAAATGTTATTGACAAAATAACTTGGGCTATAGACTATACATGTAGGCCTATGTTCTGTAGTATATACTCTCAAGTGCCGAATAAACATACCTACCGGAATTAAAATACCTATCAGAAAGATCTTCCAAATTCAATACCACCTGAATACAGGTACCTACAAAAATAAAAGTACCTACTGGACAACCAGTGTTGTTTCAACTACAGTCAGGTCTGGCCTGTGAAAAAATCAATAAATGTACCATTTGTAATAAGCCCATACCCGGAGGATATATCCAAGCTAAAAAATTAAACATACTGGTACGTTTATTCGGCACTTGAGAGTACTGAGTGCTATTTACATGATTAAATAACAAAACTTTGTGGGGCAAAATAATCTGCTCATTTTGGCTTGACATTAGTGGCCTACACAGTGAAATTGATTGATGACAATATTTAAAAAAAATCCATTTTAAACCTAATTATAGGGCTAACTTCATATTTCTTACATATTATGTATTATTTTAGAACAAAATGAACTTCAACTACAGAAAAATTATCTTCACACTGATTAGGCCTGCATAGTTGGCTACTCTCTGCTGAAATCTTTGTACTTAATTTTAACATAGTGACATATATATTGCCTGTCTGACCTGTGGGTAAAATACATCGCACCTCAGTTTGCCAGGTTATAGCAATGTAGGATTATACTTTTTTCAAACATCATCATGATCATCAAGCAGGCGAGTATACAGGCAAATCTGAAGGCCTGAAAATATTTCATGCTCACGGTAACATAAAAATATTACTGAAATAATTTGGGACTGATAGTTAGGCTAATTTATATAATAGGCCCTATGTCACAGGGTTTCCGCCAGCAATGTCCAGAGGGGTGGGGGGTCATCCCCTAGGACAAAAAAAAACAAATTTTTAAATTTTAGTGCTTAAAATGGCCTACTCAAACTGAAATGACAGCAAAATCTGCAATATTTTTTATCATCTTCGCTTACAAGGGGGGATTTCCCTCCTTTGTAGCTGTGTCACCCTCTTCGAGGCCGTGGATTGATGTATTTGCCTCACCCGAAAAATTCAATATGGTGGACCGGTGACCAGTGTTTGATCTAGGATTCAAAAGAGGCATGGCGCCACCTATCATTAGGGGCACCTTATGATGCACGCCGGGCACCCAGCTAGGTGCTTCCAACACCCAACCCTCCCCAATTAGGGTATAAGCAGAATCAGTTAAGTATGTAAACATTGCAAGTTATTACCACTATGTACACAGGCCGTTATCAGGTATTGCGTCATACATGTGAACGCGCGACATCAGTGACTCATGTGGTTTTTTTTTATGTTTTTCACAGTCACAATGGCCAGAGTGTGTTGGATATGATAAAACAACACTTGAACATGTTAAAAGAGGCATTTTACTGGCTGAATATGAGAAGGACAACATGGCGCACATAAAGGGCAACATATGACAATCAAGAAGGGCAACATGGCACTCGATCATGAAGGGCAACATGGCCCTCACAAAAGGCAACATGGCGCTGGGCCATGTTAGAAATTGGCTATATGAAACACGGGCGTTAACTAAACATGCTGAAAGCGATCTAGACCCCCAAGGTTGAAAAATGTCCATAACTTTTTAATGACTGTGTGACCTCTGAGGTGAGCATGCGGGCATGGAACTGAAATGTTACTGATTTTAATAAATCTATTTTCGCCCTGATTATTAAGGGACAAGTCTATGACCTTTCAAAGTGGTCAATCTGCTGAGTGGGGGTCCGGAACTCCATCCCCTCCCCCCTGCCAGAAACCCTGAGTCATTTAAATTATCTGATTCATAAAATTTATGAATTATTTTCCTGACCTCAAATCCTCAATCCAGGACAGACACATAATTATACTTGCCATGTATGTGGGACTGCCAACCATTGCACCAAAACAGCCTGCCACAGCACCAGCCATTACACAACGAGGCCAAGAGAGTTTTCCATCAGCATCTGTTGTGAAGCCCCAGTTTGTCAAGCATTGGTAGCAACCCAATCGAACACCATTCATGCAGAACTGATACCACAAAGCAGGTACCAATCCTTTCTGCAAAGCAAGAACTCCTTCTACTCTACCAATAGTGTAAAATGCATGGAAGACATGTTTGTAATGTACAGTGTAATGACCCTTTGCCTTGAGTTCCCCTTGCAGCTGCATCCGTGTTTTTACTACTTCAAGAGGGTTGGTGAATAAGCCTGCTCCGCAAGTTGCCACACCACCCACCACAAACTCCATTTTACTAGGTTTACCACTTCAGAATCACAATCATTCCGTGTCAGTATACATTTGTACATACTCCATTGTTCTTAATGAGAACCTATTCACTGTAAATCTCTAAAATAACTTTATTATTGAATTATTAACATGCATTCATGAAAATTTAGAATCGTGTTTTTCAAGTTCATGGGCGCCGCCATCTTGAAAAAGACTATTCGATATTGATCTCGTTTAATAAAATGACATAAAATTGGGGTTGCTGAAGACTGCTCTCTTGACATCTGGTTAACCCCTGCCTATGTGGGGACGTCCTTATATTCCGAATGTTGATTCAATAGTCCGAAGGCTGCATTAGTCCAAAGGTTTTTGTTTTCCAAATGTTGGATGGTCCGACGGTTCGATAGTCCGAGGGTTCGATAGTCCGAAAATATTTTTATTCTTCAAGTTTCGATGGTCCGAATTATAGGTTCGATAGTCCGAAAGTATTTTTATTTTGAAGGTTCGACAGTCCGAAGACTCGATGCCGTCTGATCTAATTAACAGTTTTTTTTATGATCGATAATAATTATTATAGTCTGCTAACGAATGATCCAACTTCACAGCGTCGACCCGTGGTAAAGATTGAGTGCATCTAAATTACATTTCGAGGCAGCTTCCCGACCAGTAGGCCCTACCAATAAGAGCTGCGCTTTTAAACCATGTAGGCGACGCTTTTAAGTGAAATGATTAAAGGCCCAAACCCAGGCAAATGTCATCGTTTTAGCTCTGTTATATCTCTTTAAAAGTTCGGCTTTTCGCAGATGATGCCATAGTTTACAGAGAAATTAAATCGTCCCAAGATTATTTAGAACTCCAAACGACCTAAATAGGCCTACATTAATGGCATAGGAAAAAAGTGTGTGAAATACTCTCAGTGACCAGGAAAAGGTCTCCAACAGCTTAGGCCTACAGCTACACTCTGCACATACTCTCTATAGAGTAAATAAATCAACAAAATATTTAGGATTAACGATCACATCAGATTTAAATTGGAATAAGCACAATAATAACATCACAGCTAGAGCAAATCAGTCCCTGGGCTTCGTCAAACGTTCACAATATGTGCACGAATACGCTACCAGACAAGTGTTGAAAATGTATAGGAATACGCTACCAGACTAGTGGTAAAATTTTATAAATTACGCTACCAGACTAGTTTGAAAATTTATATAATACGTTACAAGACTAGCGTGAAAAAGCAATATAATTATATGCTACAAGACAAGTGTGAAAAATGTATATATATATGGGTAAAACCGAGAATTGGGGTAATTTTACATAAAATTATATATAATACGCTACCAGACTAGTGTAAAAATATATAAAATATATGCTACAAGACAAGTGTGGAAATGTACATAATACGCTACCAGAAAAATCTGAAATGCATACAATACATGCTCGAAAAATATAATTGTTCTTTGCCACCTTTTGACCGAAAAATTATTTGTTGATTTAGAAAATCAAACCATAGACTACCAATTAAAAGGGGAAGATACTATGGCATCAATAGAGAAGACAGAACATGTGAATTCTGTAATTCTGATAAATTTGTAATGAATTCCACTTTGTACTCGAATGTAATACCCTTATTGATATACGACAAACTTTCTTACCACCCTACTGTCAAAATTAATTGAACCATATAAAGTTTAAAAATATCATGTCAGATTCTGTAACATTTTTAATGAATTAGCTAAATATCTGAAAGTTGCATTCAAGTATTGTAATATACATATCTGAACTCTTAAAAAGATTCTTTATATATAGGCCTATTATCTGACTAAATTTATATATGTCCCCTATTATCTGTTGTCACCCTTTTCATCTTTTTGCATGTTTACTATACCGTTACACATACTTTCACCTTTCCTTATGTAGCAGCGTCGTGTCTGAAACATGGGTCTGCGGCAATATGCGCAGTACTAATGTCTAGGAAACGGTACTGCCACGGGAAGATTAAAACTATTATTATTATATTATATAATATCACTAAATATTTCATGCTGTTCTTATATTAAATAATGTTGTATTTTAGATCCAACCTATATATACATACATACAGGCCTATAGACGTCAGACGTGGCTGGGGGTAAGGTGTCACCCGGATGGGAATTTAGGCCACTATCATTTTCACATAGCTGGACTATATAGAGGCCAGAATAAACCTGTTGATCAGGTAACTGCCGCTGCTTTACTAAAATATGGCCAAAATTGTACATGACCTATGCGCGGTTTTTTTCCGATTTTGAAAAATCTAGCATATTATACATTTCTGCCCACTGAGTAGTGAAATTTTGAGCTATATTAATATATTTGATATCAACAGAAAGCTACTGGCACACGTGGCTTTCACGTGTATGTAACATAATTTCTGTCCGATCTTTGAAAAATGCACCAGAGACCTTTTAGTTAGTATTTTAACCCCTAATTTTACCTATTTTTCATACTTTTTTAGCAAGTAGTCAAAATACTTTTCTCTCAGCTGATTTTTGTATGGTATATATTATGTTTAGTTTTGATTTAAACATGTTCTAAAACTATTGTTGACTTGAAATAAACTACTTTGGAATAAAAATAATGAGTTATGTGAACATATTACATGTTTTTTTGGTTAGACGTGAAAATTGACTAGCTAAAAGCCTTTTCTTCAGGCTCGGGAAAATTGACTTCATCTCACATTTTTGCCCAATGAGTAGTCAAATGTTGAGCTATGTCAATATATTTGATATCAATGGAAAGCTACTGGCACCGGCTGTCACATGGATTTTAACCCTAAATGTTACCTATTTTTAATACTTTTTCAGTTAATAGTCAAAATACTTTTCTCTCAGCTGATTTTTGTTTGGTTAAATGTTTAGTTTTGATTCAAACATGTTCTAGAACTATTGTTTATATAACATAAACCCATTTGGAATAAAAAATAATGAGTTATGTGAACATATTATATGTTTTTTTGTTTAGACGTAAAATTAGCTCGCTTTTCTTCAGGCTCGGGAAAATTGACCATATCTCACATTATTGCCCACTGAGCGGTCAGTGAGCTATATCAATATATTTAATATCAATAGGAATCTACTGACACAGGCTTTCACATGGATGTAAAATATGTTGTGTCCGATCATTGACAAATGCACGAGAGAGCTTTAAGTTTGTATTAATTTTACCTATTTTTCATACTTTTTTAGTAAATAGTCAAACTACTTTTCTCTCAGCTGATTTTTGAACATTTTTTTGTATATTCTAGATCAGCACCATATACAATAAATAAATCTGGTCTGTGCATAAGGCCGTAAATCCATAAAAACATTGTTGGCTGGTGGATAATAAAAGGACAACTGAAAGTCATATCAAGCGAATCAGTGAGCTAGAAATATCGCCGTCTTAAAATGGGACATGTCATTTTAATATGGAGGGTGTTTAACACACCTCTTTTATTCATATTGTATATATTACAGGCGATGAAAGTGTTTTTATCTAGCTCTCAACATTATGACATTATAGCTACAGTTGTGATATTGAATCCAAACATTTTAGTAAAAATGTAGCTTTAAGAACTTGTGACAAATTGATTTAGTAAATGTTGTGTTTTGTGCTGTCGTGAAGTTGATTGAGCCGGTTTTGCATACGCACAAGCTTAACGATGAGTAGGGTCAGGTGCGTAACACAGTGAATGGCGACGTGTAGGCCAAGTATCATGTTTGATGTCTTTGTTGTTTGGTTGCCATCATCGTGCCTGATCACTGGTCTGATTGCTTGGTTCGCCGTCTCCGGCCGAGTCGGTAGGTTGGCCTGACTGCAGCAAACCGCAATTGCGAGGTGGCTAGCTTCTGGGCCGATGGGAAATTGGTGTTTGACCGGGATTAGCTGGCCTGGCTGAGTCCTACAGCTTTGTGTGGTGGCTAGATTCTGGTTCTCACAAATAAAAATAGCCAATTACTGTTTTAATTTGATTTTGACTGGAAAATTCATTTTGATAGTAGTTTTATGCAATGTCTCATATACAAAACATTTACTATAAGTGTAATACATATTTATGCAAGTGTAATACATATATTTGATGTGGTTTTAATTGCATTTCCTGTAGTATTTTGATGTATCATTGTAACATTTGTGGCTATAAGTTTAATTAGCTATTTTTGTCTGAATGAAGTGCTCTTCAACGTCTCCCCATCACCCTTTAAACACATCTCCATTTAACGTCTCTCCGTCACCCTCTAGTGCCTACTCGTCACCTTTTGATGCCTCCCCATCGCATTTTTAGGCATCTCATCACCATTCTAAAACCTTTCCGTCGCCCTTTAATGAAACGGTTTAGCACCGCTTCCTTGTTATTTAACGCCTCCCCAATGCCTTCTAACACCTCTGTATTGCCCTTCAATGCGTCTTTGTTGCCGATTGACGCTTCCTTGTCGCCCTTAAGGCATCTACATCAGCCTTCAATGCCTGCCTGTCATCTCTTAGCGCACCCCATCGCACTTTAACAACGTTCCGTCGCCATAGGCCTATATGTGACGTTCTTTAGCATGGCCTTTTTGTTGCAATTGAAGGCCTCCCCGTCGCCCTTTAACGCCTCTCCGTCCCCCTTTAATGCCTCAGAGTCGTTCTTTAACGTCACCCCATTGCCCATTAACGCCTTTCCGTCACCTTTTAATGCCTCTACATTGACCTTTAATGCTTTTACGTCGCACTTTGTCACCTCTATCTTGCCCTTTAGCGCTTTGGCCTATACATGCCTCCCCATCGCTCTCTAACGCTTGTTCATCGTCATTTGACACATCCTCGTTGCCCTTTAATGCCTTTTTGCCACCTTTTAGTGCACTCCACCGCACTTAAACGCATCTTAATTGCCCTTGAACGCCTCTTTGCCTTTTTTATGTTGCCCTTTATCGCCTCTCCGTTGTCATTTATTGCCTTCACATCGCCCTGAAGCGACCTTTCATTGTTCTTTAGCACATTCTTTAACGCCCTTTAACTCCTTCTCATTACCAACGCCTCTGCCCTTTTATTTGCAATGCCTTGTTATTCCTTGTAATTCTTTGCTAAAAATGATATTCTCACAAAGTTGAATCGATCTTATTATTTAACTCAATGTACTCAATATTACAGTTATAATTGCAGTTATTATACAAGATATAGATGTAGTTTTATGTAATGGCCACAAATGTGTGAAACGTCAATCTAAAAGTACTTGCAGTGTTAAAGCGTTTTTTTAACCAGAGCTAGCTGTGAGTATCTGCTCAACCACTTTAAGAACAACTTTAAATATTATTTGCAGTTTCCTTATTTTTGTCCATATTATTTCATGAACGTATAGTACAATATGGAATATTAGCAAACCTATGTTATGAATCTGACTGATATTTATTTATATCAGACAAATCGAAGGTGGAGAAAGCATATGCGATTAAATACATCACAGATTATTCAGTTATCGTAGAAATCTACACACATATATTGTTTATGGTACTAGAACATTAAGCAATGTAGGCCTACATGTGTTTTCGGAGTAGTAGGCCTAAACATTTTACGATATTACATGTGATTACTAAAATGCATGGTTTGGTAGCCTGTGATTAACACCATTATTAACAGTATCTTTTAACCTAACTTTTACCGATGGAGGATTTGTTAAAAAATTATGTGATATTGACTTACCAGAAAAAAATGTATTGTTAAATATCACATAGTTAATTATATAATATAAGTTTCATATAAATATAATTATGACACATATTTTGTATCCTAGTGTGGTTTGGCCTGTTTATAAATTATCAAACATCAAGTATCCCATAGTACACATTACAATAACACAGAGTTTAGTTCAGATGCACAGCAACACAGTGTGTTGCTGTGCATCTGAACTAAACTCTGTGCTATTGTAATTTGTACTATACTATGTGACACAGTATATTGGTATTGGTTTAGCACTATAGGCAGAGGATTTTCATAGAATCAGCCATTATTATGTCGAAAACATTTGACATAAGCCAATTTTCACTACATAAACTATATGCCCTATTTAGATACCCCCCTCCTATTACCTGATTTGGTCGCGAAACTAATATTTTGAGAAAATAACATAATACATAATAAAAATATAATAAATATGTTCTGCTTCTTCTGATAAGAAATACGATATGCTACGATCAAAATTATATATAGCTTTACGATTCTCAATACAAGCCAGATCGATCATACGCCCAATCATCACATGTAAACAATTGTTGTTATCATGATAAATACCATTCATATTTTCATATTAATTATATACAACGCAAAAAAAATCAATAATATTTCCTCATGTGATCACTTAAATTGATCACGTATTTTTTCATATAAATTTCAGATATTTATTGTTTATTTACTGAGAGGACGTAATATGAATATCTGCATCTACATTAAATTTACCCGAGCAGGTTTGTTTTACTTTCCGTCAGATTACTTAAAAAATAATGAGCGGATTTGCATGAAATTTTTACCAGAGGTGTATCTCGGACCAAGTAAAAATCCATTCATTTATCTGACTGACAGTCTAGCTCAGATTATGTTACATAACAATTTATAGAATGTATATTAAAATGTATTGTGATCCGATTTATGAGCTAGGTTGCTTAGTAGTGAAATCAAGATTATGTTACATAACAATTTATAGAATGTATATTAAAATGTATTGTGATCCGATTTATGAGCTAGGTTGCTTAGTAGTGAAATCAAATTATCCGTTGGACAAAAAAGTTCCTGCTCACTAGAATATTAATACGATCCATATCCATTTTTTCACAACCTCCCCAACTTCCTCAAGCTAAACAAAAAAGTCACATATTTATTTTTTATTAGAATGAAATGAATAACAGTTAGTTATAGAAAAACAATATAAAATATAACTTATATGCAGCCAATGAAAACCATAGGATGACGCACCGACTAGTATTTTTTATTCAAATGGTACATTCAGGTGCGACATTAAGGCCTATTAGGGAAACTGTACATTTGTATCTAGGTTACGTGCACTATGTTACAAAATTCAATATGGCTGCCTATTTATCTGAGTCTTTAATTTTGAAATAGATATCGGTTTCATTGATCAAGTAGACACCACGCATGTCTTTGTCTATTAAATTCAAATAGCTAAAAAGGGAGATTAAGAACTTACAAATGTCTGAAAAGTAGCCCAAATGCGGACGACAAAGTTACAAAGACATTTTAAGAAATGTGTGAAAATAATTTCTTTTTTTGCCGACCATTTTGCATTATCGATTTTCCTTTGAAGCGCGACTGACTTGGATCTCCGGCGTTGAGATGAACATTTTGACCTATCATGTATACCTAAGATCTAGCTTCATCGGTTTGAGAATACCGGTCCGGATACTGTCTTTTGGCTTTGCAAGATTTAGGTCGAACTTCACATTGATACAACATATTTACATTTCTCAATCAAAAACAAGTCAATGAACCACAAAAAAAAAGATAATAAAAAAAAATAGATAAATATCAGAATAACATTTTACAAGTAAGCAGATACTGCCTTTTGGCTTTGCAGGACAGTATATTCATGTTCTGTTTTATTAACCACATTATTATGACGTGGCGATGTGTACACCAATTTTTTTCGATAAAAGACATCGTATAAGTCAACGTCATGCGTTGGCCCAGCGTTAAAACTACGTCACCAATCCGTTTTCTGGGATCACGTCACTCACTGCAATTGCTGAATCTCTGGCTCCTGCTTGTCGTCAGCAGGTCTGCTGTAGTCGTTGTTGGTGACAGCCCAACCCACCAGGATTGCGAACACTATGAGGATCAACCCCAGGCAATTGCCCAGTACCCCTGTTGTGGTTCTCTTCGAGTAGTCGGGACTGAAAACAAACGAAGAATTATTGATAAATTAGCACGGTAAAATAAATAAACATTCGTCGAAACTTTCAATAAACCCTAAATTGATCTATTTGATAAAGTCAAGTTTGTCACAAGTTTAATTCTCGATCACGATTCCTGAGCGGAGCACGCACCCAAAGAAAACATAGGCCCACTCATGAATACACGTCATGCATACCGTAGATTTGGTGATGTTCGCGAGCTTTTAATTTTTGCGAATTTCGCGAAGAGGACAAATTCGACCCTTGAATAATCGGTACATGTGATCACACCAGGATTACGACTGATGGTACATCAAGTGAAAATCTGTCAAGCAGTGACATATATAACAATATAGAGTGATCGGATGACAATGTGTTGATTTGACATGTAGGATAAGGTTCAAATTGTACTAAAAGTAAGAGGGCCTGAACTAGCACAAAAAAATAGGGCCTACCCTATTGATGACACTATTCACTTGACTTGAGCAATCAAAGGCATATACTTTTGTGTTCTGGGAGTCAGCCATGTGTGGTGTCGATATATTTGCTTAAATATTGTATGCGATCAAAAAATGAGATTGTTCAAAAATGTACCGGACATAACCAGATAACCTGAACATAACCTTAACATAACCTTAACATAACCTGGGCCGGCTTTTGTCACTTCTTCAATTTGACTTACCATGCTCAAGTACAGAGTTGTGTAAATTATTGCATTAGGCTTATATATCTGTATACGTGTCGTTGTTTACTTTTACACTTCTACAAGTTTTCACACATTGCTTACGTTGTAGACCAGACGTGGCTGGGGGTAAAGTGTCATCCGGAATAGGAATTTAGGCCACTATTATTTTCACATAGCTGAACTATTCAGGGGCCAGAATCAACCTGTTGATCAGGTAACTGCTGCTGCTTTACTGAAATATGGCCAAAAGGGTATATGATCTATGCGCGATATGTTTCCAATTTGGAAAAATCTAGCGTATTACACATTTTCGCCCACTGAGTAGTGAAATGTTGACCTATATCAATATATTTGATATCAACAGAAAGCTACTGGCACAGGCTTTCACGTGGATGTAACATATTTTCAGTCCGATCTTCGAAAAATGCACTAGAGAGCTTTAATTTGGTATTTTAACCCTTAATTTTACCTATTTTTCATACTTTTTCAGTAAATAGTCAAAATACTTTTCTCTTGCCGATTTTTGTATGGTATATATGTTTAATTTTGATTCAAACATGTTCTAAACCTATTGTGGACTTAAAATAAACCTATTTGAAATAAAAATAATGAGTTATGTGAACATATAACACATTTTTTTGGTTAGACGTAAAAATTTGCTTGCTTTTCTTCAGGCTCGGGAGAATTGACGGTATCCCACATGTTTGCCCCACTGAGCAGTCCAATTTTGAGCTATATCAATATATGTGATATCAATAGAAAGCTACTGGCACAGGCTTTCACGTGGATGTAAAATATATTGTGTCTAATCATTGAAAAATGCAAAATAGTATTTGGTAATGGTATTTGGTAATGGTATTTGGTAATGGTATTTGGTAATGGTATTTTAACCCTTAATTTTACCTATTTTAAATACTTTTTCAGTAAATAGGCAAAATACTTTTCTCTCAGCTGATTTTTGTATGGTATAAATGTTTAGTTTTGATTCAAACATGTTCTAGAACTTTTGTTTATATAAAATAAACCCATTTGGAATAAAAATAATGAGATATGTGAACATATCACATGTTTTTTTTTTAAATAAAAAATTAGCTGGCTTTTCTTCAGGCTCGGGAAAATTGACCTTATCTCACATTATTGCCCACTGAGAGAGTCCACTTTTAAGCTATGTCAATATATTTTATATCAATAAAAAACTACTAACACAGGCTTTTACATGACTGTAAAATATGTTGTCTCTGATCATTGACAAATACACAAAAGAGCTTTAAGTTGGTATTAATTTTACCTATTTTTCATACTTTTTCAGTAAATAGTCAAAATACTTCTCTCTCGCTGAATTTTGTTTGTAATAAATGTGTAGTTTTGCTTCAAACATATTCTAGAACTATTGTTGACTTAAAATAAACGCATTTGTAATAAAAAATAATGAGCTATCTCAACATATTACACACTTTTTTTGATTGGACGTAAAATTTGAGCACTTTTCTTCCGGCTCGGGAAAATAGACTGTGTTTCACTTTTTTGCCCAATGAGTTCCAAAATTTAAATTATGTACCAACATCTTTGATGTAAGTAGAAATTACTATATGATTGTATTCCACAAACTTGCCTTTTTTTAAATCATTTAAAGCGACACAATCAGGCTAAAATCGTAAAAATATACTTTTTTGGCTCCTTGATATGTTCATAATATGTCAGCATGTCCATAGACTAGAAATGCGGAAGTTTTTTAAATTTTATATTGCGCATTTGCCAGCTCAGCGAGAAATAAGGACGAAATTTAATTTCGGACATGCATCGCCTGAATAAAAAAAAAATAAAAATACATATGTGTTTGTGATTTTAGCCTGATTATGTCGCTTTAAACACTTTAAATGCAAGCGATTAACAACATGCAATAATGCTGCCTGTAAAATTCTAGAAAATATGATTTATACATTTGAGGCCCTTATGCCTAGTTATAATTAATAGTATCGATCGATTTGTTTTGTACATCGTGCAATTGTTATATAGGTGGTCATAATTTGCAATAATCAAATATAGCCATGAATCTTCACGATCTAACCCTTATAGCGCGGGGATCGACTTTAGACGCTAGAATCTGACGTCTGCAGACGTCAGATTCTGACATCTAAAGTCGATCCCCAGACTGTAGGAAATAAAATATTTATACTGGCCGTAGACCTATAACATGGGTATTTAAATGAAGCAGGACGAGCTAGCTAAGATATCTATGATGATTTCAAATTGGACAAAACCCTTTGGTCTCCATGGTTTTTTACACAACTATTCCAGCGCTTCAAGGGTTAAGGTGCACGCATGGAATTTAGGATACCGGTACGAAGCCTCAGTTAATTGTTGATCCATATCATACTGATGTATAATCATGAAACTATATCGCCTCCCTGGATATGAAAGGGTGTATCTGCCACAAAGTGGCAGATACACCCTTTCATATCCAAGAAGACGATACAGTGATCATGGTAGTAATAATAATATCATTTTCTCATATACAACTTATGTTTATATACTATTTATGTTATAATTACTATTCCATGGCACAAATTCCCACCAAAAATAACAATGCTTCAATGCCGACAATTATTAATTATTAATATTTTAATTAGTGTATCACAAGTCTTGTATCGCACTGACAGCCTGATATAAACTGTTAATTTTTGGTATTCGCAGCTCAGCTGTTAATGATGGGGGTATGCATGATCTGTAGATCATTGGAAGCGTCATTAACTGGACTGGTAATTTATTGATTATTTTATTTTATTACAACCTACGGACCTGCCTTCATATTAAGTGAGGTGGATTTATTACAACAGTCATGCGAGGCCACATTGAAAAAAGAAGGGTTTGACAGAACGTATAGTTATCAGAGAGCAAGCCCTATTTAGATATTTGGCGATGTTAATTCTTACTAGCGCCCTTTGGTGATGTCGTCTAGTGATAGCAATCTCGAGGGCGCCCTAATGGCTATATGGTGATGTCGAAGTGAACACGAATTTATTTCTTTCTTATTCATTAAAACATTTTATACATGGCAAACTAAATCTTAACTTCTGAAATGATACCTAAAAAATATCAGTGATTATATCGTCGGCCACAGACAAAACAATCCTAACTACCAAAATGGAAAAATTGAGTTTTTATGAAAAACACATCCAAAATAAACCCTTTTAACAATATGTAGAATGGCTAAGCCCTGTGTGTGATATATCATACCTAACGCGGATGAGCGAAACAATCCTAACTACAATTTTCTATGATATAAACATGTCAAACCATCCTATCTTGATAGGATTATTTTCCATTTTGCTATTGTGCCTCGATTAAATGCAAAACAATCCTAAGAAGCAGTTAGGCTATTATAGCCTGATTCTTGATATCTGGTCTATTTTTTTCAAAGCAAATATTGTGCCTTATCGCACTCATGACCAATTTCGTCAGTCACAGGCGAAAATCCAAAATGATAGTTTTGAGTAAGTGCTAAGTACGTTTTCAGCAATGCTGATAAATCGATACTTCAACATAAAAAAATTGACACAGAACAAGTTAATCGTGTTATTTCATACACCTGCCATTTCGTCGGTCACAGGCGAAACAATCTTAACTCTAAAATGATAGTTTTGAGTAAATTGCTTTTGAAGTTTTAAACAATGCTGATAAATCGATACTTTAACATAAAAAAAATTGGCCCATAACAAGTTTTCATATTTTTCTAGCGTGCTATGTTGAAATTTTAGTATTTTGTACACGTTGGCGGTCTGCAGTGGACATGGTGGAGATAGGATTGTTTAGAATGATCAATTTTGTCGAAAATGGCCCAATTAAGATGTGTAGAACAATCCTATGTCATTGAGTGTGATATGCCCTTCTTTGCCACAGGATACGAAGACGGATAAAATCAAAATTGAATAGTAATCGAAGTTACAGTAGAATACTCCAATTTGGTAATACGTTTCCATGGTTTCCTGATAACATAAGAAGACAAGTCATGTCGAATTTACGAGCAGCGTCTGTGTAAAATTAGACGGCCACCATTCAGATATTATAAACACCATAACCTGATAATGTGTGTTTCAAAATCGGTATAGCATGAGCACTTTCAAAACTTCTATATAGGGGCTAAGGGACATAAATAATAAGATGGCTGTTTTGTGATACGAGGTCAAAGTCAAGTCATCAGGTCACAGTTAATGTCGATTAATAATATTACCAATAGCGTGTTATACCTGACGTTTGTCTCGAGCGTGCTGCAGCCACAATAATACAATTCTGTAAAACTAAATGACCTCGACCTCCTTTGTTTTCACCGAGCTGGCTAATACAATGAAGTATGGAGGAGGGTTTCTTGTTTTCGCCGAGTGACGTCACTGCGTTTCACAGAATACCGCCTCTACTGAAGGTTTTTGTGTCTAGTTATATCAATAATAATGTTAAAAGTGCTATGTTACCAGGCTACAGCCATATATAGCCTAATATATAATGATTTTTTCAGATACCTAAAGAATCAGATTGGCATTATATTTTATTGATTCAGGATCAAGGGGATGAGGTCAAGGTTATATACAAGTCAAAGCAAGGACATAATTATATTATGTCTGTCATCTCTCTTGCTTTCAGAAATTTCAGAATCAAACTTAGAATCTCAGAAACCGTCAGAAACCTGGTATATAAAATATTATATGTGTTAGGGAAGTGTGTATTTGTATTTCCGAGTGAAAACGACGTCATGATCACGGTGGTCATGTTGAATTAACTCCCAACCTCTATTTTCTAACATTCACACTATTATTATACTGATTTTTAGCATGTTTACAAAAGACCAACATCCTGCAACACAAATTAAATATAAACTGAGTTTATTAACCATGGATATTACAGTAATTAACCTCGTAACTACGGAGAACAAATACGTCTTTATAAAAAAATCAATCTAGTGGAATGAAATCGCAAAGTTGAAGAAGATCATTCTTCTTATTGTTGTCCATAACAAGTGGGCTACTACAAGCAGATGTTCCTGCTAGAATCTTCTTCTTTTGTTATGCGAATGTATCCAGCTGGAAGCTGTTCAGAGCGCTGAACATTCGAAAGAGAGAGAGAAAAAAAGTCAATTACTACATGAGGCCACCAAACGCTTGTCCGAAAAGGTGAGTTTTCAACGATTTTCTAAAAGAGGTCAGAGTTTTCTGCAGACGGATCTGGCTCTCCAAACTGTTTCAGAGTGCTGGGCCGCAGTTTCAAAACTCCTGGTACCGAAGTTTTTAAGTCTGTACTTTTGGACTAGCAAAAGCTGCTCTGTGCTCGAACGCAGTGTTCTAGGTGGTGTATAAGGGTATGTGATGTAAGTTGGCCAGCCGCCATGTATCGCACGATATGTCGATAGCAGGATATTGTGCTTTATGCGGAATTTGACCGGTAGCCAATGAAGTTTGGGGAGAATTGGTGAGATATGGTCCCTTCTGCCGGCTTTAGCTATAACTCGGGCTGCTGCATTTTGCACCCTTTGCAAACTCTTCATGAGTATAGCTGGGAGGCCACATAGCAGAGAGTTGCAGTTGTCAAGTCGGGAAATGTCTAGGGCCTGGACAATGATGTCCATCACTCTTCGAATGCTGCTGATGTAATTTTGTGCAGGTGGAAGAAAAAAGAGCGGCTAACACTTTTCACATGCGCCTCCATAGTCAAATGTTCAAATAGTCAAATGTTATAACTATAATGAGGGATTCTATAATTTTAGGCACCGATTATGATATCTTTGAAATATGATATTCTCTAAATATTGTCAAAAATTTAAACATATATCAACTTAGCTATGTTTATTGACGTTGTCAGCAGAGCTTGATTTCAATTTTAAATGTTTATTTTTATCAATTTAAAGTTTTATTACGGTTATGGAGAGACTAATTTATTGCTATGGAGTGACCAATTTATGTTACGGAGTAATTTTCATATTGAAATTTCCTAGTGACCCTTTTTACAAAAGTAAAATATATTTAACAGGTAGTTTAACATGGCTATTATGATGTTGATCACTTAATTTAGAAAGATTCACTTTATGACAACAAAATAATTAAAATAATATTCCTCTCCGTAACGATTAGTTTCGTTATGGAGAGTAATAATAACGAATATTGTCTCTCCATCACGACAATTATTTCTGTTATGGTGTGACAATAAACAAATACTAAATACGCTAACACCATTTAAAGCACAAAAATAACGGTTACTATTTCGAAAAGTATTGTTGGTTAAAATATTAAATTCATAAAAGGTTCAACTATTTTTAAATGAGTGAAAGGTTAATTTGTGACTATTATTTCACTCCATAACCTTTTCGTTTTGTTATCGAGTGACAGAAATTAAATACTCATATGGAGAGAGTTTTGTTTCATTAAATCGTGGATAGCATCTATGCATTATGTTCGAAAGTTTTTTGACAGTATTTATGTGGAAAAAATCGCGCTATCGAGTGACGTTGACTTGAAATACACACCCACAGACTTGCACAAACCTTACATTATTTCTAAACAAACACACATTTATCATACTTTTTCTTTACAATTCACCCGACGAAGGTCTCGTGCAACTATTTTGCACCAGCCAAGTGATATTTTGATCAGAGAAAGTATATATATAGAAACGACTTGAAATTATAAGCGTTACGGAAAGTCAATGCAACGTGGGACAGTCATAAATTGCATAAAAAGTGTTGAATGGAAAAATATTTTATTTTAACTTGTATATCATCTTATATAAAGATAGTGTTTTACACTAACAGATAGCAGAAACAAATATAATATATAAAACAGGATGTCTAGATTAAATCACTTGTTTATGTTGGGACAGGGCTTTTTGAGTAAAATTGGCTAAATATACATAATATTTATTTCAAAAAAACACCTTTATCAGTGTTTATAATAGACATTTCCTAATTTTAAAATTTCTAAATAAATGAAATGAATCGGGCTTTAGGCCACCTTTGTGCACATATAGGCTAAACTGGGCCAGGAGAACCTCCTGAGGATGGTGAGATGATTGAGATGACACTGTCCTCCAGACACAGGATTCGAAATTCGCTCCCTGGCGGTCTGTGGCCGAGCACGCTACCTCTCGGTCACGGAGGCTCCCCACAATACAAAAGTTCTATATTGTAACATGAAAGTCATTCATTGCATTTAGGTAATTAAATCGAAAAAAATTAAATAAAAATAATCAAAAATTAAATAAATAAAAATTAAATAAAAATATTCAATACTAGGCTAAATTAATATTAGAAGGTGCGGACAGTGCTGGTGCTTGAAATGATAGAATCCCTCTAATATGTTCCTTTTTATCCACCGCCCACGAAGTCATCACCATGTCTGGTCGTTATGAGGGTTATGACCTTTTGAGGGTTATGACCTTTGACCTATTTCTTAACCTTTGACTTTGAGGCCATTAATTAAATTTAATTAATGACGGGTGATATCGTTAGCGTTGACCAGCGCTCTTGTATTCAGGGGCGTATCCAGAGGGGTGCCCAGGGTGCTCGAGCACCCCCCTTAATTTCCAGAGTGGTAATTTTCAACTCAATAATTTCCTATAAAATTAATCCACCAGTGTCCGGCAGGTTGATGGCAGCCCCTACACAACTAAATATATACCCCTTCCCATAAGGGCTGGTGTCTGGGATGCATCATTGGCGCTATCAGAGATACAGAATAGACAATGAACTGTTACAGGGTGGGCAAGTGACTGCCACATCGCCCCATGTGGAAAAGAAACAGAATAAAATATATCAACTTTGTGTCAGTCTTGACCAATAATCAAAACGTTGAGCCAGACTTGAAACAACGTTATGCAAAAATAAATATGCTAAGATTGATGGTAATCATAGACTACCTTAAAACAACGTTGTTCTATAGAAAATATGATAAGGTTGATAATAATTATCATAGACTACCCTATGATAATTATAACACACCACAAGCACAATCCACAGTAGGCTATGGGGATCGCTTAAAATGGACAACGACTCAGAACTGGGCGTGTTGCTCTCCCAAACACTTAACGTAGTAGTCAGGGGGGAAAACTGGAATATTCATTTGAACCCCTCAAAAAAACTAGTTGTTGAGATTATTGCATTTTTGTATACTTTAGCATCCCTAGAAACAGATTCCGGATGATGACATCAAATTCGCCCGGAGTATTTTTTTTAATTAGCATAAATTCAAGATGGCCGCCAACGATTCCGTCAAAACAATGAATTGGCATATCTCTGTAAATACGAGGTCGATTTTGACGATCTTAGGCGCTATATTATGAGATTTGATGATGCTGAACGCATTTATTGGGTCATTTTAATGCATAGAAATTAATTGAAGGTCAAAATATTTAATTTCAAGGTCATATCAGGCCTAGATAAAATTAGAAAGCGCTTAAGTAGTGTCTCTTATCTCTTTGATTTCAAGAGCAGAGAATGTAATTCTGGACACACCATATTTTCATAAGTAAACAAACAAGAAGATAGATGAGTGACCAGGAAATATATTTAATGCAACATTGAACAAAAATTGCACTTAATACTGTTATAGCGGTAAAAATTAAGACTCCACTTGATGTAACCTCTTCGTCCTATATGATTTTAACTGCCGAATTCCAGCTACAGTTCATCATCATTATCATCATCAACAGGTACTGATTCTTGCGATTTCTTTATGAGCATGTTCATGCACAGAAAACATGTGTACAACCAATGGTGCTACATTTACAGTGGCCTCCTTTACAACCAGATGCGCACCCACATCGCATCATCTCCAAGACAGCAACTAGGGCAGACATGGTTCCCTCTGGCACAGTCGTGGGCTTCAAATAGGATCCGTCGTGCTCCCAACCATGCGTCAGGGCATCGATAGGGGGCACTGTGCCTTCAAGTGATGCCTTCCAGTGTGCAGCCTGCAGGTGAGCACGTTTGGCATTCTCAGTAAATGCCTCGGTGGTACGTGGCAAACTGCACAACTTCAAAGCAGCACCAATATGAGTCTTTTTTCGCCACATATCCGGGCTTCACTCATGCTAGCACATCTGCTGAAACCTTTGCCATTGCAAGCCAGTATGAATGGCGTAGCTTTCTCGAATACAATAGCTTCATCTGCTTGTGTATCTCCAATAGCATGTAGCGGGAGCCTAGCAGTTCTGGCCACCTAGAGTGCTTTGAACCTTTCAATGCCAAAAGGAGCTGCTGATATGTCTGCCCCTGTAAGGGCATGAAAGGCAAGCAAATCTGGCACAATAGATGTATATACCTTCACACTCTGTATGATGATGATTACAGCACGATTTTCACTGCGGAGCACATGCAGAGCTGGCCATTTGGCTTCATAGCTGCCACAACGTGAAGGAGTAGAGCGAAGACATCAGTGTCATCGCAGATAACGGACACGACTTCCCCAACCGTGCAACTAGTCATAGGATGTTGCACAATTATTGTATCAGCTTAATCGTGACTTGACGAGAGGTCCCTCCTCTCAATCACTGTGGCACCTACTATTTCAACAGGGACATCTGCGGTACCAGCAACACTGAGGCTGTGCATCTGTCCCGCAGTGGCATGCCTATAAAACTAGGGGTCCATCATGGCACCAGCAAGCATCTTATTAAGCTGCACCTTATTTTTAGTGACGCCGTGGATTGAAGTTTTAGGTGGTAAGGGCATTTCAGCAGTGAAGATGTGTACACGACCTCCACAATTTTTTCCTGACGGAGCATGCGCATGTATGATTTTGAACTGTTGGTGTAATACCTGTCAAAAACCAACACAACATCCCTGAGTAAGGTCATGTTTAACAATTGATTTAAATTTCACGATGAAATCACCCAGAGTACCTGCATTTGATAGCCAAGATATTGTCCAAAGCAAAGCTGAAACGTCATAAATAACAGTGGTTTGTGTCTCAAAGGATCTCCCAGATACATTTACGCGCAAGTCATTATTGAGTGTCGATTTTGTGGCCATTCGCATCATGCCTGTGGCATCAAACATGGAAGCAGGGTAGGGAGCCAGTTCCGTGTGTAATACCTCTTTTTCATGGAATTTTGACTTAAAAATCCAGCTTTGGGAAATGGGTGTGATAAGGGGAACACAAGGCGTTAATCACACCCCTCCCCCCCCCAAAGGTGAAATTGCATACTTGCAATGTATGGTGAAATGGTACCCGGCCAAAATGTGTCAGCAGCAGTCATTTGTAATAATCACCTGCACCCCAAATGGGTTTGGAATATATAAAAACCCAAAAAGTCCTGTTTTTTTTCAGTTTGACCTTGCCAGTGATCTTGAGATGACTTGGGGTGGTACCCCAGTAAAGCACAGCACCAACTCATGTCATCTTTCATACCCAATTCTGTATCCATATGTTGTCATGGGGGCTGAAGCTAAATTTTAGTAATTTTGTTGATTCTCACAACGTTGGGAAAGGGGTGTGAAAAGGGGAATACCAAGGGGATAATCAACAGCAGTCATTTGTAAAACTCACTTTCACCCCAAATGGGTTTGGAATAGATAAATCCACCAAAAATCATGTTTTATCAGTTTGACCTTCCAGTGACCTTGATATGACCCTGAGGTGACCTTGGGGTGATACCAGTTCATGCAACCTTTCATAACCAATTCGGTATCCATACTTATGTTGTCATGGGGGGTCAAGCTGCGGTAGCACACTACTACATTTCAGTAATTTTGTTGATTCACTCCAGCTTTGGGAAAGGGGTGTGATAAGGGAAATATCAAGGGGGTAATAACCTTTCAAGGCTGAAATTGCATACAAACCCCTTGCGATGTGTGGTGAAATGGTACGCGACCAATATAATAATGTGTCAGCAGCAGTCATTTGTAATACTCATCTGCACCTCAAATGGGTTTGGAATCGATAAAAAAATCCTAAAAATTATGTTTTTTGCCAGTTTGACCTTGCAGTGACCTTGAGATGCCCTTAGAGTGATCTTGGAGTGGTACCCCAGTAAAGCACAACACCAGCCTTTGGCAACTTTCTTACCCGATTCTGTATCCATCTGTTACCATGGTAGCCCAAGCTGAAGCTCCACACTGCTACATTTTAGTTTGTTTTTTTCATTCATTCCAGCGTTGGGAAAAGGGTGTGATAAGAGGAATACCAAGGGGTATTTACCCCAGCCAGGCTGAAAATGACCCAAAAACCATCGAGGTGCGTGTCGAAATGGTACCCGAGAAAGAATGTGTGAACAGAAGTCATTTTTAATACTTTCCTGCACCCCACATCAGTTTAAAATCGATAAAAGTTAAACAAATTACGTTTTTATACCAATTTGACCTTGAAATGACCTTAATCTGACCTAGATGTGACCTTGGAGTTGTACCCCGTTAAACCACAACATCATCACATGTCATTATTTGCTCTTAGTCTGGGATCCTGCTGGTGTGCTTAGAAACATCGGGCAGTACAAAATACCCAGCATTTTTTCTCTCCACCTCCCAGGAATTTGGCGGTTGGGGTAGGAGTGGTGCGTGGAGTTCGGCGCTAAAAGGGTTAAGATGAGGGCAAAACCCTGTATAACTTGACCTTGACCTGCGAAGTTCCGCCCTGAACCTCTTGTCACTTCTAATAGTCATATAACACATTCATACGCTCCAATAACTAAGCTAGATATAGATAATAACAAATGATGGCTTGTTTGGTCCACACATTGGCTAATCTATCCTATTTTAGCACCGTGTGACCTTGAAAATGACCTTTGACCTTGAAAAACTCATCAAATCACAAATTATATCATCTAAATCTATTCTCTGGGTCCCAATTATGGGAAGAAGTGGTATTACATAAAGTTGTATGTGGCGTGGTTACAAAGTTGTGTTTCAACCTATGTTAATGGCGGCCATCTTGGATTTATGCTAATAAAAAAAAATACTCCAGGCGAATTTGATGTCATCATCCGGAATCTGTTTCTAGGGATCCTAATGTACACGAAAATGCAATAATCTCAACAACTAGTTTTTTTAAGGGGTCTAACGAGCATTCTCCTTGACTATAGCATACAATAAAAAGAATAAGGACCACGAGATAAAGATTATTCCCCGAGTACCATGTGTTTTTCACCTGCGTCATGGCGAGTTTTTATCAATATATATTATCATCTCTGAGACTCGGTTTTGAGAATAAGTGTATAAAAACAGTGTCGCTTTTTCAATTTCCAAAATTGTATTGTTGTATTGTGTTCGTGCATAGACTTTTGTTTTAAGGGATATTTGAAATCGTCGTATTTTCTCAGTGCAATATAGGCCTATAGATCTCCAGTATAACAACTGATACGAAATAATTCAGATACAGCTGGGACTCAATAATTTCTTTTTTACTAGAGACGAAATCAAGGATTATAATTGATAATGAATGGGCAGTAAAGTTGTTTTAACAATGTGGCAGAATAACCAATACTAACAAGGGTATCTGATATAGGCCTAACTGATGATAACTGATACTATTTGCATTAAAAAACATTCTGCCATAGGGGAGGGTGGCAAATTAATAAAGGTGAAATAAAAATAAATGTGTCAGGAATTTTGAGTGATCATTAGTAAACGTTGTAGGCATTTTAATGGTCCACAACTTTTTTCAATGACATGTTATCACTTTTAATATATGATTGTAGCATACTTACATATTTATTATCACAATGAGGGTGACGAAACGTTTGTTTAAAATTAATGTTGGTCCACCGTCTGCGACGCTTGCCCAACATTAACACAACATTGGGTCGACAGCTGTTTATGTTTATCTATAGCTCATTTAATATGTCTCGCGCTCGAAATTAAATAAGCTAATGTTGCTCATGTTTATGGTTTTTCCATTGTGTGGTTGTGTTTGCTTAAATAGTTGGAAATAGCTAGTCTAGACTACATCTGTCATTAAGTTCATTAAAAAACTGACATTCCAACCAGTATCTGATATCTTCATTTTACAGCAAAGATAACACGAAATCGCACTATTTGATGTTTACTTTTTTCAAGATTTTGCGGAGATCATGCCCCCCCCCCCCCCTCTATAGGTCCCTGCTGTTGAATGGTTTCTTGGAAATTTATTTCTGGATACTCCAATGTTGCTTGCTTCTGCGGATATCCATAATCTGTTTTTGTAATTATCTGAATGTCGGCCATCGTTAATTTACGCAAATCGTAGGCCTACATGCTTTTACATTGACACCCTGCTTGTAAATTCGACATGACTTGTTTTTTTATGTTCGCAGGAAACCATGGAAACGTATTACCAATTTGGATTATTGTACCGTAACTTCCATTACTATTCACTTTTAATTTTATCTGTCTTCGTATCCTGTGGCAAAGAAAGGCATATCACACTCAATGACATAGGATTGTTCTACACATCTCAATTGGGCCATTTTCGACAAAATTGATCATTTTGAACAATCCTATCTCCACTGCAGACCGCCAAAGTGTACCAAATACTAAAATTGCAACATAGCACGCTAGAAAAATATGAAAACTTGTTCTGTGCCAAATTTTTTTCTGTTGAATTATCAGCATTGTATAAAACTTCAAAAGCAATTTACTCAAAACTACCATTTTGCAGTTAGGATTGTTTCGCCTGTGACCGACGATATAGAACCTTGCCTACACCATCATCATCAAATTGTGGCTCAATACTTTTGATGTGTACTGTGACACAACAGTACACACCTTAGTGTATCCATTCAGTTGTCATTATAATTGTCTACACTCTATTTATATTTTTTTATTTTTCAAATAAATAAATTGGTGTTTGATAAAATAAAAACGTGATAAAATAATATAGGCATTTAAATCGCCGAATGAATAATGTTCAGCTGTATGCTTCAACGTGGTGTTGACGGTATGAACCCTAAATCTGAACATTTTTCTCCAAATTCAATTGAACAATTGGAGAGTAAAAATACCTTTTGCAAATGTAAGGAACATTAAGCTATCAGGTGTTAAACATATTACTTTTTCTGGATTACAAACAGATTTTCGGCCACAAAGTTGATTTCCTGTGTATGAATAATGAGAGATGAAAAAATATATAATAATTATATGGATCGGTTTGTATTAGGCCTAGTCATATTTCTGAACGGAACTTAGGACCAAAATAGTTAATTTATTTGGAAAAGCAGATGGCTTGGCTATAAAACAACACGTAAACACTGCAAAGACAAAAGGCAGTAACTGCTTACGTAAAAAAGTAAGCAGTTATTGTCTAAACCCATATATGAATAAAAACTGTATAAAAAGCCATTTGCAAAATATTGTCATAACTTCTCTGGCAAATCTAGCCAACAAGAGACGTTGCCCCTATGTTGGCTCACCATCTGCGACGTTGGCCATACTTTGTACCAGGGTGTTGGTTTTGTGTTTACTGGGAATGAGGGATCGTCATGATGTCGGATCGCGGATGTCATGAGAATATCCTTGAGCGTTCTGAGAAAATGACAAAATCCAACATGGCTGCCAAAGCCAGTAGTGAAGATTACTTTTTAACCATTATGATTTAGAATAACGAGTGATACCCCTCTTCAAGCTCATTTTGTTGCGAGGAATCCATTTTTGAGGATAGATTTGTAGGTTAAATGGAATGACAAGGTCAACATTTATATTCGATGTATGTTTTACAAAATTAGGGACTATAAGATAATTAAACCAATATCAACTCAGTCTGCACCAGCCGTTGAGCCACTCAACAGGATCTATGCTACTACTATGCTGCCGAGCAAAGCTAAAAGTCAGTATCTGCTTACTTTACAAGTGAGCAGATACTGCCTTTTGCTTTTTCAGGGTAGTATAGTAGGCCTATACCTGTATACATAACCAACATATATGTGACATCTACATTGGGATGGGGCACCCGCTATGTTCAGTGTATTATATATGTACGTATTAATATGTAGTTATTTTATCTCTGGTTTTAGCGCGGGAAGCAAACATTATGTATAATATATTTTTATTCAATTTTAATTTTAAGTATAATTACCATGTATGAAGTTGTATGCTTTAAAGTGTTCTACTTGTAGTTGTTTTATAAGCTTCTACGCTTTCCAGAGGTTTTTTTGCTATTTTTATACTAATATCTGAATATGTAGTTATTTTATCTCTGGTTTAAAGGTGTAGTCAACTGGCAAAATTCGCGGGACAAGGGTCCCCCAGAAGGCAATAGTGCCCGTGGGTAAGCCAAGGCCCTATTCCATAATAATACTAAATATGTGTCTCATACCCAAAGCCTCATTAAGAGCAAGTTCTCAAATCACAGCAAGTTCATATATACTTGAGCGACATCTATGAGGTAATTATTCAAAGCCCTTGTCTTTTGCCCCTACTTGGTCGCCTACCTGCAAACAAACTGACTGTATTACTGCGGGGATTTGGAAACTGCTTGACCCCCAAGTTTGTATTGTCACCCAGTAAACACAAAACATTTGTATGACTTTATGCAATGTTGGACCAACGTCGAAGACGTTGGGCCGACATTGCATAAATGTCATACAAATGTCTTGCGTTTGCTGGGCAGGAGGACTTTCTCTCAAACATTGTCCATTTATCTAATGTTGGTTCAATGTTGGACCAGCGTCGCAGACGTTGGCCTAACATTAAAACAGCTTTGGAACAATCTCTCGATTGAGTAGTATCTTGTAATCAGTTCAGTGGCTATATTAATGCCGTCAATCTGTACTCAATAGGCTACTGTTGGCCTACACTTGACCGTCCCAGGCATGCGCGTTTTGAAGCTGAATGATTCTTTAAGCGCGAGAAGCACAAATTATGTATAATATATCTCTATTTAATTTTACCTTCAAGTGTAATTTTAAGTGTAATTACCATGTATATAAATTTTATCCTGGATGTCGAACTCAGTTAGGGTGCTGGTCACCTGTACTCGACATCCTGATGTACACAATTTTACTTGGAATTGCAAATTTGTACGATTTTTGTATATATTTGTGTAAATAAAGCCTAATAAATAAATAAATAATTAAATAAATATTAGGGCTGTGCCGCCCACAAGGATGTCATTCAGCCAATTTCTGCATATTCACGGGCTGCTTTTTACACAAGTTGATATATCCAAGGGTACACAATGTTCCTAACTGCATATTCAATGGCTAATAAAATACCCGGGATAAAAGGGTCTGTTTCCGCCAAACACTGTGTGTTTAACCCTTAACCCATTAACCGCCGGTGCCGCATATATTCGGGTTTTCATTTTTTATTAGCACATTAAGTACCACATTTTAAATATGGCAAAGATAAAATGTGACATCAACCACCAATATTTTAAAACAGTTGACCTCCATTTTGTCAAATCTGAACAATTTTCACTCACTTGAAGTTGTGGATTGCGTCAGCGAGGCACAATTTCAAGTGGGTGAAAATTCAAATTGAATAATTTGGCGGTTAAAGGGTTAAAGCGCTGAAATATATTTGTATAGACCACAGAGAACAAAGTTGTTTTTTTATTTGAAATAATCAGAAATATCTAGCCTTTTCCGTTTCATTTGAATGTTATAGGTATATATGACCATTATATATTTTTTTCCTCTTACGGTGCCGGGATCTCCGCGCTGTAATGGTCAAGGGTGTGTTTATGACCAACACTTGACATTCGAGGGTGTGATTTCGATCAATACTGTATAATTATTATTCAAGGGTAAATGTTTGCGCATCCCGTCTGCACATCCCCCGCTTACAAATAGGCCCACAAGAATGCATATCCACACTTTGTACCCGTACCAGTGTCACTGGATGTAAGCTATAAACAATAACATAGGTGGCAAAGTTGATGTGTCAGGGCAACACATTACGTGGTAGAGACAATAACCCGCATGGCTCAGGTCACAACCAGCACCTCTTAGTAAAGTTAGCCAAACTAGTAGGTTAATGTGCTTAATGCATCGCCCGGAAAACACGATACATTCAAGCAACGCAAGCATAATGCTGGGCAAGCGTCTACAACACTGGCCCAACACTTGGCCGACACCAGCCGAACTTATCGCATTTGCTGTGAGGCGAATAGGTATACAATTCAAACTGACAAATACTTTTTTTAATTTTGTCAAATCTAGCTAGTTGTTTTATTCGCACTTAGAGATGTGGTCAACTGTCAAAATTCGCGGGACAAAGGTTCCCCAGAAGGCAATAGTGCCCGTGGGTAGGCCAAGGCCCTATTCCATAATAACACTAAATATGCGTTTCATACCCAAAGCCTCATTAAAAGCAAGTTCTCAAATCACAGCAAGTTCATATATACTTGAGCGACATCTATGAGTTAATAATTCAAAGCACTTTGCCCTTGCCCCTACTTGGTCGCTGGCTTGCAAACAAACTGACTGTATTACTGCGGGGATTTGGAAACTGCTTGACCCCAAAAGCTTGTATTGACACTCAGTAAGCACAAAACATTTGTATGACTTCATGCAATGTTGTACCAACGTCGAAAACGTTTGGCCGACGTTGTATAAATGTTATACAAATGTCTTGTGTTTGCTGGGCTGCAGAGGACTTTCTCTCAAACATTGTACATTTATTCAATGTTGGTTCAATGTTGGGCCAGCGTCGCATACGTTGGCCTAGCATTAAAACAGCATTGGATCAATGTATCGTTCAAGTAGTATCTTGTAATCAGTTCAGTGGCTATATTAATGCCGTCAATCTGTACTCAATAGCCAACTGTTGGCCTACACTTGACCGTCCCAGGCATGCACATTTTGCAGTTGAACACTAGTTTACACTGGTTAAACAATTTAGATAATGTGTACGCATTTCGCCTAATATACAATTCTCGAGACAGATATGGTTTCCTTTCCCCATAGAAATGTAACTGATCTAAGTTAACGAATTCCAAGTAAAAAGCCATATTCGTTTAAAATGCCATGTATACGTGTTACCCCAGTTATCTGCGTCAGTGACCTGCGTCTCAAACCTGCGTCTGAGACTTGCGTCAAGTAGGCCTTGGCTCCACTAAGCTGCTTTCAACCATGTTAAATACAAAACGTGACATAAATAGCTAGATTTCGAAATCGTCGACCTCCATTTTGCCAAATCTGACTAATTTTCACCTGGTACTTGAAGTTGTGAATCGCGTCAACGAGACACAAATTCAAGTGAGTGAAAATTCCAATTAAATAACCTGGCGGTCAAAGGGTGTTATTAGGTATTATTTTTTAAGGTTTGATTGTTTTGATCACTATTGACTGCTGATGAATGCCATAGAGAAATTGTTCACCTGCAGCATCCTTCATGTTCAGAAAACAATACTTTGTAAGAGCATGAAAACACATTTTGAAAAAAATACCAGTATGGAATAACTCATGCAGACCCAAAAGACAGTAACTACCTTTAAAACTACACAATCATATAAGGCCAAGACCGTCATTGTTTAGCTCCTATATTATATGTCCATAATATGACAACATGTTCATAAGATAGAATTGCGTATTTTTTTTATATTTTGGGTTGCGCATTTAACAGGTAAACGAGAAATAAGGACGTAATTTAATTTCGGCCATGGATTTCCATGATAAGAAATACGGGGAAAAAACTGATAAATGGGGCATTTGGCACAATTGCTACGTTGTCACATCAACCCCCAAAGATACTACTTCCACAATTCTAGTCTATAGACATGTTCACATATTATGGACAAATCAAAATAAAATATTGGCTTTTGGATAATTTTTGGTCTGATTGTGTCGCCTTAAGCATTGCATTACAGGAAAAATACTGTTTTTACCTGAAACCGCTTTTCTCGTTAATGCCCATCAGTGCTGTTGCAACGGCTAAGAAGAAGATGAAGAGCCCAAAGAATACATGAAGCGGCTTGAACGTTTTGCGGCACTCATTTGGAGACGCGGGCAGCAGGAAAACCAAGGCTCCCAATAACCACTGAAATATGGGGAAAACATGTAACGCCATTCCCATTGATTCAACGTATTGTGTTTGCTGAGTCGTGCCTTAGGTATGAGACCCGAAACTTTATGACATCCTAAACTATGATATTGAAACACGGCCGAATAGAGATTACGGCTTTTCATCTTTCGATGTTTCCGCAAATCATATTTTGAATGATTTACATATATACAAGGAGCCAAATCAGTTGGAATTTGTCTGTTGAACTACGCCATTACCACCTTAACCCTTTCAGTGAGAGGACCGTCTTTTGCCGTCATAATCTGACGTCTAAAACGGCAGATTCTGACGTCTAAAGACGGTTCCCGCACTGACAAAATGACGATATTAAAGGTGATTTATCACCCCTTATATGGTATGAATAATTATGTCCTTATATGGGGTGATTGGACAATTGAGCCCCATCTTGTGGCAACTTTGATTTATTTGTCACAAAATTATTCATACTATATAAGGGGTGATAAATGACCTTTTATAATGACCGTATACCCGAGACACATGTATTCAAATGCAGCAGAATGACCTAACTAAGATATGTGAAAAACACCTTTGCTCTCTCTATGGTTTATCATGTTTATACAAGGGGTTAATAAAATCATCGGCAGATCATCACATGACAAACTCTTTTTCTGACAATAGACTTGATATCGAATACCTATTTTATCTTGAATTAAAACGGCATTGAGCTGTTGAGACTCAACCTTGTTGAGACATGCTGGAGCGATGGACGTTATTAGAATATTATGGAAACATAATACCATATCAGGTTAATATTTGGAACAGTTCTCTTTGAAAATGTTGCACCCTAATACATATACTATTGCATTGTGAATGCACGTCAAATTCGTTTGAAAACTCCACAAAGAAGTGTTCATTTTGTTTTTGCATTGCTACATTTTCCATTACAAATACACTTTGGTCAGTTACAATATTGCTGTGTATAATGTTGTATTCTTATATCTTAAGATTTGTGTGTACCACACATAATAATAATATGCATCAGGTCACGCTCGCAAGTGTAACTTGCATTCCATCCGTATGGCATCCGTATATTTCATTATCGCTGCGTGAAATATAAGTTTTTTCGTCACCGATCAGTTCGTGGTCGGTCATTTTGGCACATAGAAAAATCACGACAATGGTACCTAAAAGTATATTTCAGCCTAACTCCACATGTTTCGAAATTGCTTACGTTATTTAGAGCATGATAAATGTGGTTGTTAAAATTTCATCCATAGGCCTATAAATACCAATAAAACATATTTCTTACATTCAAATTCAATAAAATTTAATGTTACGTTATGAAAATCAGTATTTACATTTTTTTGCTGTTTATATTATTTAATATTTTAGTGCATTTCACAATACAAGGTATCGTGTCCTTTATTATTTAATGTAATAAAATATGTTATTACTGCTATAATTTCCCAGCAAACACAAAGTAATATTTTAGTGCATTTCACAGTACAAGCTATCGTGTCCTTTAATATTTAATGTAATAAAATATGTTATTACTGCTATAATATTCCAGCAAACATAAAACATTTGTATAACATTTGTACAACGTTGATGGTCCAACATTGTACAAATATTATACAAATGTTTTGTGTCTGCTTGGATATTGATTGTAACCGATATTGTCTTCGCGCCATGATATTTGCGCCACAACTATTTTATTCGCACTCTGCATGGGGGCTTGATTTTATCTTGAGGCTGGGGCTACAAATCTTTTTTTTGCCACATGGTCATGGTTGTTGCCTTTTTTATACTTTAGTACAGAGTCTTATGTCTTCTGTCCTTGGTATTTAATGACATTTTGTTGGATATTATCACCAGGTCATTGAATGGACATTTTTTTAAATAATTTACAAAATGCACAAGTAAAAATTTTGAAGAAGCAAGTGCACATGTGTATGTAAATATGTCACTGTGCCGCGTACTAATACAATACTGTGCCTAAATGATCGTGTACCAAAATGACCGTGTGTCAAAATGACCTTGTGTCAAAATGACCGAGGCTAAATTGACCGCTGTCTAAATGGAATGTACCAGATTGTCTTAATACCGAAATATATATCGATCTATTACGGAAAGTAACACGTGGAAAATATATTTGTGTCTTACTACAAATGTTACATGTTTGCTTGAAAAGGTGTAGTTTTTTTAAGTAGGTTCGTCTTATGGGTTTTGTCTAGTTGAAATTTTTTTTTAAAAACTGAGATAAACTTGGAAGTTGGTTGGGTGACTGAAGCTTCAACTCGGATGGGTATTTTGGATATTTTGTGGTTTTTGTGTGGGTTTTTTTGTACATGTTTCCCAAAAAAAGACATTATCATGAATATTTCGCAACTATTTTAAATGATTTAAAGCTGACCTGCATGCCAAATACAGCCACAGTGATGATTCCCATCCAGCTATGGAGGCTGTACAAGTTGCTCTTGGGCGGATTTGCCAAGTTGTGCGAGTCGAACACAGCCTTCAGGCCGACCGCGGCAAATACTAGCGCACCCATCAGAATTCCAGCATGGATGAGTTTGACATAGAGTTTCTTAGTTTGACGAAAAGTACGATATACCAGAAGAGCTGAAAACAACAGCAAACATAATAATATGTGTATTTCATTGGCCTTTATTTTCGCCAATAATCCAGCAAATATGAGACGTTAGCCCAACGTTAGATATTTTAACCCGTATATGTGAATTTTGTTTTGGTCTAGCAACATCTTGTGGATGGTCTTTATTTATAGGCCTAACACAGTTAAACAGTTATGTAGCCTACAGGCTCTTCTGTTTTAAGAGTTCAAAATGTGTCACTGCGCACTTGGAAATTTATCTCGAACGGCCTTGAGAAGAAGTTTACTGGAAACTGATAAATAGCTGAATTTGTGTCTCGCAACCGTAACCCACAATTAATTTCATTCCTAATAACAGCCCAGCAGATACAAGACGTTGAACCAACGTTGGTTTAAGGTTAGTTCCACAGTCTACGACGCTGGACCAACATTAAACCAACATTGATCCAACGTCTTGTGTCTGCTGGGAAATATTTAATCGGCTAATAAAACGGATTAAAAATGATCGTGGTCGTGACCTGAGGCGCAAGGGTTATATCAACTAATTATAATGCACAATTTGCTAAATTTGGCTAAACATGAGGCCGTATTCTCGTACAATATATCGTAAGCTTCTGATTGGTCGAGATGACTATCTCGACCAATCAGAAGCCTACGAAACATCGTAACTTGTACGAGAAAACGGGCCCAGTTTCACGTGACTTACCATCTCCGTAGAGTATGATCATGCCTATCATCATGAACAGCGGGTGGTAGTTGAACTGCTTAGTGGGGTCTTCCTGCCAGGCAAATCCGCCATTATAATGACCGAGCCATACCACCATGATGATGATGGACACAATACCCAGTATCTGTATGGCCACCAGACAACAGTTAAAGATGATCTTTGACCTGGTCGACTGGCTGATTTGCCCCTGGCTCGCGGGTTCGACACTCTGGTAGCTGGACACTCCACCCGTAGACATGGTTATGTCTGTTTAGTTAGGCCTAGATGATGACAAATAGAAGTACAGCTGGAATCAGTAGGCCCTGTAAGGTAAAATTGGGCGATGAAAAATAAAGCCACATAGAATGTCACCTCCACAAAAATGTTTGGTATTGTGCCTCTATCTTTTTAAGAGCAGACCTTCTCCCGATTTTGGAATAAATTATATCAGTCAACATATCTACCAAATTGATGATTATTTACCAAATTGTACAACGCTAGTTTAATGTATCCTTGTTGCTTTTACAAATTAAGCTCGCGTCATAAACATGTCAATGATGCCAACATTGCCTTTCACTATCTAGACTGCAGACCACGCACGGCAATCTCTCAGCGATGTTGTTATAATTACGATATTCTTTGCTGTATTGTGCTGCTGCGACTAGCTAGCTCAATATTTTAGCCTTCATAAATGCCTTGAAATTTTGCATGGCATTTACGCAAGGGCTCATTTAGATTAATATAAACATACTAAGGCTACGTTTCCTTTCTGTTATGTTTATTGATGCTCAACTTTGTCACCATGTTTTTATATCAACTGCATGATTAAAAAATCAATATGGCAGCAGTCGCAGATGAAATAATTTATTTCTCCATGCATATTAATATCTTATCGCATTGACATTGTTTCCCGTGCAATGCCAACTCAACGAATTACACGTAGGCCTAATTATTCAATTTCAGCCTGCATGTAGGCCCATAAACCAACCGTTCGTGGGCCAATGACATGACAAGTATGTATGACCACATTGTTTTCTTTCTGGTTTATCATCTTATATTAAATTTTTCGCGTTATTATAAAGGGTGCATACTTTTGGAGGCGAACCAGTTGTGTCTTTATAACTATGTTTTACCAATATTAAAACTCAGAGGGTTTGATGAGGAGATAATAAAATCTATCAACACGTGTTGCAAAATCCATGTTGATAAATTATTGCAAAACAATAGCAATTTACAGTGCACTTGGTAACATATGGTCGAGGCCTAGCCTAGGGGGCCTGTACCAGAAATTCATTATAATTGTATTATGTATTGCTCATACACAAATAAATAGCTCCTAACATTTCAAATACATGTTTAATATAATTCATTAGCCTGCAAAGATTAGACTTTCCTCCAATGTCGGTTTAATGCTGGATAAACGTTTCATGATAACTGGATAGTGTCTACGACGTTGGACCAACGTTAAGACAGCATTGATTCAACGTCTTCAATATTGTGATATGGATTTTTTAGACAACAGCTAGGTCTACACATGCAATTAAAACAAACATTCAACCGTACATCAGAATGACATTTAGGCTTTGTCCTACCACCAAGCAAACACAAAACATTTGTACAAATGTTATACAAATGTTTTATGTTTGCTGGGTAGTTCTGCATATTATACGTTTCCAAATTTCAAACCAAAATTGATAAAAAAAACGTAATAGTTTGTGGTAGATGCTCATTTTATTAAACAGTTTAATTTGGGTGGTGTTTGTTTTCTAATAAGCACACATTTGTTTCGTCATTCGAAGTTATAACAATTTTTACGGTAGCAATTCCAGTTTAACATTTACGAAAGATGGGAACAAACAATATAGCAGCACAAGAGTTAAACTAATTAGGAACGTTATTCTAGTTAACATAACAAATGATCAAATCAGGCAATTATCAACCACCATCGTACTAATCGCCGATAGCTCGATGGTAGACATGGTAGAGCACCCCCGTACATAGGGCGAAGGTCGATGGTTCGAGTCCACCTTGGCTTGGGACATTTTTCAGACACCACAAAATTTGATTCTATCTGGGAAACTCGGCTGATAAAGTCAGAGTAGTTATATGTCATTTAAATATGTCCATCAACGCATTAATGAATTCTGAAGTGAGCCTTAATGGTTCGAGTCCACCTTGTCGGAAGTGAGCCTCAAAGGTTATTGGGGGACTCTAGACTCTAGAGTTATATATAAAAGTCATATATGACATAAAAAAAATAAGGGCACGTCAAGGGTTCGAACCCAGGACGGTCACCCCCCAAAAATTAGGATGAGGCCTAAGCTGATTGCTTAACCTGGTTGATTCAGCAGAGTGGTTTGTGCTCGGTACACTCAGTAGATACGAGTAGTCGCATTCGGCCTTAAGGATTATGATGTGGGTGGCAGGATGCCCATAACTAGCCCATAACTAACTAACTAACACTGACTAAAACAACCAACCAACCAAACAACCAACCAACCAACCAACCAACCAACCAACCAACCAACCAACCAACCAACCAACCAACCAACCAACCAACCAACCAACCAACCAACCAACCAACCAACCAACCAACCAACCAACCAACCAACCAACAAACCAACCAACCAACCAGCCAACCAACCAATCAACCAACTAACCAACCAACAAACGAAAAAAATTATCCACTGATCGGCGCCGAGAGTGACCAAGAGGATTGAAGTAGAGGAGGCCTACTCAAACTTTGCGCGCCGATTGAAACTATCATTCTTTTTTCATAACAAAAAATCGAGAGATCAGAAGTTCAGACCTAAGTCTAATTTCAATCCACCTGGCCTGATTAACCCAGTGTTGAAGCTGGAGTTGGACCATCTGGAGCGTAGCTTGGGGTCTCTAGAACTCAAAAAAACACCGGATAATTTAGACAGAGAGGAACGTACAGCAATAAAAACTCTTAAACAGAATAAGGATATAATAATTAAAACGGCGGATAAGGGCGCGGCAATTGTAGTAATGGACACAACGGATTATGTAGGTGAAGCCGAAAGGCAACTGGCAAACCAGGTCCACTACAAACGCTTAGAGGAACCAGTTTTCCCCAAGTCTATACCAAAAATAAACGATTTTTTTGAAAGTTTGGCCAACCGCCGATTTATTGATGCAGGACAACTATCTTATTTGAAATGTCCGGAAGACCCTGCACCACGTAGAATGTATTTAATACCAAAAATACATAAAGATAGAAAAGTGTGGCCGGGACAGGGAAAAATCCCACCGGGCAGACCAATAATAGCGGATTGCGGTAGTGAAAGTTATGCGTCAGCCGAATATATAGATCATTTTTAGCACCGCTTGCAAAACAACATATATCATGTCTAAAGGATACTAATGACGTCATTAACAAAATTGCGGAAATTAAAGCGAAGGAAGGGGCATTTATAGCCACAATCGATGTTGACAGTCTTTATACAAACATAGATAATATCAATGGGTTAGAGGCTGTCAAACAAATATTTAATAAGAATCCAGACCCGAATAGGCCGGATAAAGAAATTTTAGAACTATTA